>CM048058.1:147500-167500 GCA_026259375.1 Verasper variegatus
AGTTAAACTGTTCTGTAGGTCAGCACCTCCCCCTCCCAAGGCTGGGTTATTTCAGGAACACACAGACACACACGCACAGACACACGCACACACGTCGCGGTCTGTAAACACATGTAAAAATGAGTTTTATTCCACAGGTTTGAGCTTTAGCTTCTTATTTTTCCGGACAAACCTGATTTCCAGATAAAAAGGTTCAACATGTTCAGATTCATGTTCTTTAAACAGGAACATGTGGAACACAACTGTTTTTTATTAAATAAAACAGAACATCACTCGTGATCAATAAGTCCTGAGAGACGTGGACGAGAACCAGCAACAGAGATCGAGTACAAATGTTACTGTGGGTTCTAGTTGGGCCTGAGGAGAACGTTGGAGAACATGATAACGTCTCCTGAGAGTGTAAATGTGGAGAACGTGCACTGACAGAGAACGTGTGAAGAAAGACTCCATACAGGTGAAGAACCTCATCTGACGTGAGGAGAACGTCTCCTGAGAGAACACTTGGAGAACCTCTGTCAGTTTTAGAGAACGTCTCCTGTCAGAACACGGTTACTGTTTAGGTGGAGAACGTGCAGAGAACGTATGAATCAGTTGAGATCTCTCTCAGTTCTAAGTTCTTTGTTTAATTCCGTTTTTAGAACCAGTAGCTTTCCTGTTCCTCACTCCAGGTCCCCCTGGTGGTCACATGTAGTGACTACACTGTTGTCTCCTGCTGTCATTGATCAGCTCGAGTCACTGCAGTGATTCAGTGTGAGAACATGAAGTTCTGAGGAGATTTCTTTACCACTAATAATTAATAATACACTTTATAAACGTATTGATGATGATTCTGTCTCATAAAACCAAGATAAAGTCATTTACCTGGGTTCCACCTGTGGTGACATCATCCACAGATCTGATTGGTCCATCATCTTCCTCCACATCTGTTCACCTGCTCTGGAACTGGTCACATGCTCAGCACATCACCATAGAGACGTCAGTAAGAAGTGCATTACCATGGTAACCACCAGGTTTGAAATGAAGACAAACTGTTTCATTGCTCAGACGTTCAATTTGTTTCATATTATTGATCTATTATCTATAATTGAACCATTAACAGGGAAATCATTGGCTGCTGGTTCCAGCCAATCACATCACGTTTCTTGATTTAGATAAACCTATATTCCCTTTTATATTTAAACTGAACATATATATATAAACAAACATGTATAAACTAAATCTGTCTGAAATATTTTGATATGACAAATTATTTATCTAATGATTCGATCATAAAATTATTTTATTGTTTGTTCAGTCATAAAATATCAAATTATTTCCTGTAGATTCGAATGTAAAAAAAAAAAATCACAAAACTTAGAAACAAATCAACCATTTTATTGGACTTTGTCTTTACACATCCCTGGAAACAAACACGCATCAGTGCAGAGCGACTGAACACACACAGACACACAGACACACACAGACACACACAGACACACACTGTACGTCCTGAACCATGTTGCCGAGGTCAGACTGTTTTTAATCTGGTTCATCAGGTCACTCAGGCTCCTGTAGATTCATGTGAGGATTAAAAGTTTGGAGATTACAGCCAGATAAAAAACCTCTGACACGTCAACATCTGGATGTTAAAGATCTAAATCTAAGATGAAAATTCAGTCAATAAAATTAGAACAAAACAAATCGTATTAAAATAAAGTCAGGATTATTAAATTTTGTTTAATTAAATCTGAACATATTTAACTTCGTAAAAATAGAGAGAAACTGAATGTGGTCAAAAAGCGTGAATTATTTAGACCTGGATTAATTAAATATGAATCTGGAATAGAGACGTTTTACTAATCCTGGCTTTATTCTATCAAATCTTGTTTGAATTTAAATTTAAGGTCAGAGGAAAAACAAAGACAATTTGTTTTAGATGAATCTCAGAACCGAGCTCCTCTTTCGATCGCATGTTCTCAACAGAAGGTAAAATGTTCCTCCTCCTCTCGACTATCTAAATCTAAAACCTGATCCGGGCAGGTTGACCTCTGACCTTCCTCCTGACCAGGTGATCTGTGTGTGGGATCCTCAGTCAAAGTAAAACCGTCCCATAAAGAAAATCTATATATTGATCGTGGAGAGAAAATCTCATCAATTAAAACTCTGAGATAAAGTGTCGGAATTTCGTTCATCGGGTGAAGACATGAAACTCTTCGTCCAGCCAATTATTTCTACTTTTCAACATTTAATTGTAAATTTCATGAAAACCGCTGTCTGTCCGTCGTTAAATCGTCTTGATGAATCGATGCATGGACGGAGGTGGAGTTGTAACTTGTGTTGTGGAACCAAACGAAGCCTCAAACATGAAACGATCAAATGAATCCAAGATTAATCTCATCAAATGACGTCAGATTAAATTTATTCTTGATAATTAAGTTGAAATCTGAGAATAAATTCGGTCTTAAAAGATAAATGATCTTAGTTTTTGAGTCAAACTGAAACATTGGATTTATTTTCCTTCTTGTGGCTTCGATCCGTTTGTTGGCACAAAGATTTGAATCAGTGAGCCGATGTGTGAGCAGCCCGTTGACCTCTGACCTCTACGGTTCTGCAGTGTGTTACAGGGTTAAAATCCAACATGGCGGACAGAGCAGTGAGTCTATTTGTGGCGGCTGCCTCTCCTCTTCATGGCGGCCGTACACTGAGGACAGTACCACTTCCCCTTGGGAGCCTCCGTCAGTCCGACGCAGCCGTAGTGGAACCACTCGATTGGACACTGAGCGGAAATAAAGATTCATATTATCAACTGTAAATCAACCAGTTCAGTGACTGATAGAAAATTATTCTAACAGGTTCAATTAGTTTTGTATTTTCTGTTTCCAGTTTATTAAAAACACACATTTTTAAATATAAAACTTTAACTTATAAGAAATAATACTAAAAGATTATAACATTAAAAAAAATGACTTACATCTGTGTTATCGCAGCCGACCATTTCTCCATAAGAAACCTGCAAAAGACCCAACAACAGTTTTACAGTTTCTACTTATTTAAATTATCATCATGTTCATTACATTTTCTGGGAGTCAAACATCAAAACATTAAACCAGCAGCACAAACTCAGGATGTTATGTTTGATTATCAAGTAAAGAAGTTTAACCGTGTTCTAGGGATGTCGGGATTAACCTATTTTACCATAACCGTGGTTTCATAACCATAAGAATTGTAAAAACTACGATATCCAACCACGGTGTCCTGCTTCTCTCGAGTCACGTAATATGTGTGTGCGCTTGTTTGTGCCACTGAAACATTAGTTAAGAGGGGACTGACGTAACTTACTCCATCAGAGGAGTTCACAGCGAGAGGAGAAATCCTTGTTTACTTTTGGTTTCTGACAAGAAGGAGCGCCTGACCCACCCACCCACGGTTTTCACGTGGATTTGAAGATTTTATTGATGACTTTTATAGATTTACAACCAAGCACCTGTGTATATCGAGGATTTATCTTCTCAACTGATCGTCTTCTCGTTGTTCCAGAGGCCGATCAGTCTCCATCTGTTACTGCTTTTAAATTCCTTCCTAAAACCTTCTACTAACAGCGTGTGTGTGTGTGCTGTGTGTGTGTGTGTACCTGGTTACAGATGCAGTATCGGGGCTCGTTGGGGTCGTAGGTCCAGTCCACCTGACTGTTGGCTTCAGCCTCAGGTAGCGCTGAGGCCTGCTGGGAAAGCTCCTGGGCCAACGCTGATGATGACGAGCACGATGACAGAGAGGAAGAGGAGGACGACGAAGACGACTGATGATTAGAAGACTTGATGCTGCTTCTGGAAAACAGAAGACACAGATTTAAAGGTCATTTTAATATCGACACACGTTTCTGTTTCTTAAAGATCTGAACCTGCAGGATGGGTAGTACAGGCGGGGGTGTGGAGGTCTTACTTGGACTTGCGCCCCCTGGAGTCGGTGGCAGTGGTGGGTGTGAGGGTCTGGGTGAGGGTGGAGGCCAGAGCAGAGGAGGAGTATCCAGTGCTGTCCCGGGACAGAGAGAACTCTCTGCCGAGCTGGAAGTCGTTGTTCTTGATGGCTTCGTAACTTGCTTTGAGACTGGACGTCCTCCTGCCCTCCTTCATCTGGAACCACAATCAGACGTCAACACAGAGACGAGTCTTCACAGCAGCACTGTCTTTATACCACACATTACAAAGGACCCAGGCTGGACCAAGTCAAACCCAGAACCACATCTGTGGCTGGTATAACCTCTGAGGAGAATGGTATTCAACCTGTGCTGTTGCCTGAACAGCCTGAGCAGCTGCCATGGTGATGGCCCCGGCCCCGGCCCCGGGCCCCGCAGGTAGAGAGCTCAGGTTGTAAGAGGCCAGAGGCTGAGACGAGTTCACACTGTACACGTTGTTGGTGGACGTGGACGTGCTGTTGGTGCGACAGCCTGCGGGGGGGCAGAGTGAACACGTACAATGAGAGAACTGCTATTTTTATTATAATGTATTGTCCCTTCACACGTTTGTCTGATTTTATGCTGTACTGGTGGAGGAGGAGGTCAGAGGTCAAGTGGAAGTCATTACCTGGCGTGTTTTCTTTTGAAGCGTCTGACGTGAGAGTCGACAGCAGAGCTTCAGATTTAAACTTCTTCTCTGGAACGTGCTCTGTCGTGTGATGAGTCGGAGCGCTGTACTTCCTCTCTGCTCCCACACAGCAGAAAAGTTAGAAACACGTTAAACCGACACAGAGATCAGATTGATAAGCAGACTCAGGGTGGTTGGTACGTACTCTCAGTGGTGGTGTGAGAGTGGACGTGATGGTTGTTGACTGGTTGAGACGGACTGTCCATCTCTAACGACCCTGAGAAGAAAAGAACATGAAGTTAAACAACATCCGCTTCCTCGTGTTAGTTGTTCATCGGAGTCTGTGTGAGTGACGTACGTCTCTCCAGGATCTCGGTGATGCCGGCGTTGTCTGCCTCCAGCTCCATCTTGAACTTGGCCAGTTCCTGGTCCAGTTTCCGCAGATGACGGTCCACCTGCAGGAACATGAACAAATAGCATAATTTTATTGAAGCAGTGAAATAAGATCCAGTCGCTCTGTGACAGGATGATTGACAGGTTTAACTTCCTCTGTTGTACAGATGTGTCTACAGACCACATCTGTAGCATCATCATCTGTTTCCTGTTTTTCTTCATGTGAATCAGTTTCTCTGTGGCTGAATAAACTGAACACGTTTAATGTTCTGCAATAACCATGTTTGTGTGACGTGTTCGTCGTCCAGCTCAGAACGACACGTCTTTAAGCACCGCCTACTCACCAGATCATAAATCTGATTGGCCAGCTGAACTTTTTCATCTGCGTCTTCCAGAGCTTTGTAATAATCCTGAAACAAGAACAAAGTGATCACACACGTTTTAATAAAAACATAACCATTCACTGCAGATACACAATCAATGATCAGCTGATTGATCAACATGACAGGAGTCGTGTATGAAGATCATAGAATTACCACACTGAGGCTGTGTGCCTCTGACCGACAGTGCAGTATCTGTGTACATACTCGCGTGTACTTTCCCCTCAGATTCATATAAAGGTCACTGTTACCTTTGACAACTGAAACATAATCACTTCATCTTTGAGTCCAAGTGACAACTGATCAAAAGATTGGATATCCACCTTCTTCCATGATGCCCAGGTCACTAGTTTGACTGTGCAATTAGTTTTTATTCTTATGGTTAAGAAACTGTGACATTAGGAAACCACAGTTTGTAAAACCGGTTGATCCCGATATCATTTTAAAACTACGTTTGTCCAGACTAGAACACAAGAGTTTTCAAACTAAAACGAAAAACTCTGACAGGCATAACCATAGCAACACTGATGGATTTCAAGCGTGAGATTCACTCGTTTGAATGTAGTTCAGCGGAGGAACATGATCTAAACATCTAAAGACGGAGTTTCCTGTGGAAAAAGTTGAATGGTTTCAGTCGTGATTTCTGACCTTTTTAATAACCTCCATCTGTTCTTCTCTCCACTCAGGTTTGTTCTTCTTTGCGTTGACAAAGAACTCGATCACTTTCTGCTCCAGCTGATCAGTGGCGTCTGTAACAGGAACATTCAAAAACCTGTGTGAGTTACTGCGACTTCTCTTCAACAACACAATGACCTCTAATCATCAGCCTGTGAAAACAATAGAATCCTTCCTGTCTGGTCAGCGGCTCCTCACTGATTGGCCAGATTTTGTGACATCATTGTTGATATTGCGTACTATCTATGTGTAAATAAAGGTTAAAGTACTGCAGTGCAGTGGGGATATTTCACAGGTTGATGATTGCTGCCACGTTAAAACTCAAACTGATGATTTGAATATCACAATAATCAGCATCAGACCACGTCTCTGCTTGTTCCTGTTTGAGTTCAGTACAAACTACTTTTCACAGGTTTGAATTCTACATGTTCAGATGTAGTTTTCTGGCTGATTTAACATTTGATTCAAGGATTACATATGAAAATGTACTCCGTGCGTACTTTGAGTACTCTGTTTACAGTGTGTGTGTACTCCGTGTGTACTGTGTATGTACTCCGTGGGTACTTTGAGTACTCTGTTTACAGTGTGTGTGTACTCCGTGTGTACTGTGTATGTACTCTGTGCGTACTTTGAGTACTCTGTTTAGAATGTGTGGGTACTCTGAGTGTACTGTGTATGTACTCTGTGAGTACTATGAGTACTCTGTTTACAGTGTGTGGGTACTCTGAGTGTACTGTATGTACCTTGGTTGCTCTGAGTGTACTGTGTGTGTAATGTGAGTGTACTGTGTGTACTGAGTGTACTGTGTGTGTACTCTGTGCGTACTTTGAGTACTCTGTTTACAGTGTGTGTGTACTCCGTGTGTACTGTGTATGTACTCTGTGCGTACTTTGAGTACTCTGTTTACAGTGTGTGGGTACTGTGTATGTACTGTGTGTAATGTGTGTACTGAGTGTACTGTGTGTGTACTCTGAGTGTAATGTGTGTACTCTGAGTGTAATGTGTGTACTCTGAGTGTAATGTGTGTACTCTGAGTGTAATGTGTGTACTCTGTGTAATGTGTGTACTCTGAGTGTACTGACTGTGTACTCTGAGTGTACTGAGTGTGTAACATACTCTGAACCTGCAGGTCCATCTCCCTCATTTCCGTAAACCTGTCGCGAAGGTCCATGGGAAGCTGCTCGATCACTGCCAGGAGAAGAACAAGCCGTTACGTGCTAATGCTGCTATGCTAACGGCCGGAGCAGCACAGGCCGGAAAACACCGCACATTTAACGCAGAAAACGCACAAACAGCCCCCCCACCGCAAAGTCCTGGTCCCATACTCACTCTCCAGGTAATCCTCCAGGTACAACATGGCGCCAAATCCGAAGTTTCACGCGTTTTCTGAAACAATTCTTTTCTTCCAATATGGCGCCGGCAGCCGCTGCGTCTCCGAGAAAAACACTGAGGTCACACCTGCTGACGTCAGTGGCGCTCTGTCTTCTGATTGGTTAAAACACACCCGGGCGTTGACGTGTGTCCTCAGAACAGATGGCTCATGGGAGTTGGAGTTCAGAACGAGTTTCGAACATTTATTTTGTGATCATGAATCATGATAATGATTTTATTTAAATAATTTGATTATGATATTCTAATTTCAAATCAAAAACATAATTTATGTAAAATGTTCTGCTTAATGAACAGTAAACTAACAAGGGTATGTAATATATATTGTGTATATTGAATGATAATACATCATATTTCTGAACTTTATATCATAGTGAAAATAATTTGTTTGTTTTTAGGAAGTTAGATCAGAACCATAAAAGTGTTGGTTAGGGTTAGGGTTAACCCAGAACAGGTTAGAACCCTGACCCTAACCCTTGGTTTTAATGATTTTATCCTGAGGAATAAAACTTTTCTTTTTAAACTTCAGATCAGTTAAAACATTAAATAATGAAGAACATGATTGAGGTTATTCTTTTATTCATTCTTCTGTTGATTGCAACAAAACAATAAAGAGTTTATATTATACACCTGTGTGTGGGTGTGGCTTGTGTTCAGGTAAATATATTTGTGTTAACCATTTCAATTTATACTACAAATCAGACAGATTTAGATTTGAATGATACAGTTTACTGTGACCATATGTCACAAATTATATAGATTAAATCGACTATATGGCCAAAAGTATGTGGACAGGAGTCCTTGCAGCCACCAGAGGCCTCCACGTGTCTGTGTCCTGTCCTCAGCTTCATGACGTCTGTGACCCAGAGTCTGAGGCTGGAGGCGGTCACATTCCTCTGTCCTCCCCCAGGACCAGAGAGGGAGGGAGGACACAGAAAGAGAGAGCGAGAGAGAGAGGAGCTGTTACTCAGAGAGTTTAATTAGTGACGAGAAAGAAGCAGCAGCAGCAGGAGACAGTTGAACAGTTGTAGTTCTGCTTCAGGTCACTGTCTCAGTCCTCAGAGACACAGGTCTGGTTTTACAGCAGGTCACTGAGGATTTAAATCAGCTGCTGACGACCGAGCTGGACTCTGGTCTCTGTCAGCTTCTGGTCTCTGGTCTCAGCTGGACTCTGGACTCTGTCTGGATTCTGGTTTTGGTCCTGGTCTGAGGTGAGTGTAGTTCTGTAGTTCTGCAGAATCCAGATCATTCCAGAATCAGGTGTGAGTTTGGTGCTGAGTGATTTGTGAACCACCTGTTGTTTCCTCTGACGGTAAAACCCAAGCACGAGGCTTGAGCCTGAGAAGCATGTTGCCATGGTGACCCGGGCTCAGATGAGCGGCGCGCACGAGCTGCGGTCGGGATGGCTCGTGAGGACGCGGTGAGATGTCTGAGGTGTCTGCTGTACGCACTCAACATGCTCTTCTGGGTGAGACCTTCATCTTCATCACTGTTATTAATACCATCACTAACATCACCATCATCATCATCATCACCTTTATTTTCAGTGAATGTTTTGTAACCACAGTCACATGTTAAACTGTTTAACATGTGAACATGATTCCAGCTGTTATCATGTGATGAATTCAGTATATTATCAGAATATTTTACATGTTTATCTTTACATGTGATGACTGAACTTCATGTTTTTATTTGTTGAAGCATATCTAAAAAGATCCGAAGGGTCAAAGGTCAAAGTCACATTACAGTTTGCATTGATGAAATCTACTAATTCTATCGATGTGTTGAACAGAGCTTGTAATGTAATGTTAACTAAAGTAATGTGATGTAAAGTAAAGTAAAGTAAAGTAATGTGATGTAAAGTCAAGTGCCACGTTTCAACCGATGACAGACACATGAAATAAAATCTGAGCCAACGTGACCAAGCCCAAATATATTCATATTATATTTATAATATTTGTATCCACACCCTGACAGCATAGTCCCACTCACCTGAAACACACCTGAACTGCTGGATATTACCCATGATCCCCGGCTGAGGAGTGGGAATGAAAGAGGAAACTCATTTTCATCAAACTGCTGCTTTAACATGAAATAGTGTTGATTTAAAGTCTGAAGTGAAAGTAGGCCGTGTGTGTGTGTGTGTGTGTGTGTGTGTGTGTGTGTGTGTGTGTGTGTGTGTGTGTGTGTGTGTGTGTGTGTGTGAGGGTTAGGGGTTTGTGTGTCTCACATTCCGACATGTTATTTGTAGGCAGCAGAAACTGATCTGTTTATTTCTGTGTGTGTTTATTTGTGTGTGTGTGTTCAGCTGATGTCAGCGTGTGTGTTGGGAGTGGCCGCGTGGATCCGAGACTCTCTGAACACCGTCCTGACGCTGACGGCTCATACCAGGTGAGTTCAGGTAACACAGTGACACCTGGTGGATGATGAGTCTCAAGCGAAGTGACGGCACATAAACACATCGCACTACTCCACTGGTAGAAAGTTACTAAGTACATTTACTAGTACTACTGAACTGAGGTATTTTTACTGTCTGTTGCTGCACGCATTTGCATCTTACATGCTAGCCTGACACGCTAGTTTGACACAGGTCAGATGTGAACACGTATGTGTGTGTGCAGGTTGGAGGAAGCGGCTGTCCTCACATACTCTCCAGCTGTTCATCCTGTCATCATCGCCGTGTGCTGCTTCCTTATCATCGTGGCGATGGTGGGATACTGTGGAGCGCTCAGGTGTAACCTGCTGCTGCTCTCCTGGGTACGTCTCACCTGTCGTTAACCACACCCACACATACACACACACACACACGCCAGGACAACAGGGCTGAGTGTGATCCAGGTCACCTGTCGGCTGTGACCTGAGGGGGCGGGGCCTGGGGCCAGGTGTGTATATGTATGGGAGGAGAGCGTCTCCTCGGCCTGTCCCTGAAAGACGAGCTGTCAGGACAACCAGAGAGCATGATGGGAAAACATTAATAACATGACATCATCCTGTATCACATTCGAGTGCATTAGATCAAATGACTTCCCACCACATGTATCATATTAACCCTGAGTATGTGTTTCAGTACCTGTGCAGTCTGCTGGTGATCTTCTGCGTTGAACTGGCCAGCGCAGTGTGGACGTATGACCAGGTGAGAAAACTCTATAGCGCCCCACAGTGTCTGAACACAGTAAATAACACCTAGCTTTAATTAAACTGCAGACTGTCGTATAATTATATTCAAATTCAAACTTCAAATCTTAGTGTGTCTGTTTTACAGTTTAATACACATGTGCTACACAACACTGTACTGTGTAGTACATGTGGACAGTGTGTGTAGAAGAGTGTGTTGTGTGGTAGTGTGTAGTAAAGTGTGCGTTGGTGTGTGTGTGCAGCTGCTGATACAAACTGAAACTAAAAATAACATGAAATGTGAAACATGTCTGGATCTCCTCTTACACACGCACACACAAACACCCCCCCCCCCCACACACACACACAGAAACTGTGTGATCAGTGTGTGTGTGTGGGTGTGTGTGTTATCTGAGCTCAGGTCTCACCTGCCTGCAGGGGATTGTGGGTATTGTAGTGAGGACAGATTGTTATCAGGAGGGGCGGGGCTTCAGGATGATCCATCATCAGGACTGATAAGGGGGGGGAGGGGGTCATGACAACTCACCTGTTAAAGTTGACTCTGTGTGTGTGTGTGTGTGTGTGTGTGTGTGTGTGTGTGTGCAGCCATCAGTGCAGCGCTCTGATATGATCAGTCTTAAGTCTCGGATGTCAAACTACGGCCTGCAGAGATACCAGTGGCTCACACACACCTGGAACAGCTTCCAGACACAGGTAACACACACACACACACACACACACACACACACACACACATAGATGACCTGTAGTCATGTGACCTGTGTGTGTTGACCAGTTTAAATGCTGTGGAGTGATGTACTTCACTGATTGGCTGGAGATGACAGAGATGGAGTGGCCTCCTGACTCCTGCTGCTCCAATCAGTATCCAGGCTGCGCTCGCCACGCCCGCTACCACGACCTGAGTGACCTCCACCAAGAGGTGAGACATGGCCGCCTCTCATTGGTAGAGACATGTCACATGTTCACAGAGGTCGAAGGTCAAACTGACTGTGTGTGTTGCTGGTGTGTTTCAGGGCTGCGGTCCAAAGATCTACAGTTTCATTCGTGGGACGAAGCAGTTGCAGGCGTTGCGTTTCCTGGGCGTGTCCATTGGCGTAGCTCAGATCCTGGCCATGGCGCTCACCCTCACGCTGCTCTGGGCGCTTTATTATGGACGAAAGTCTCCAGACCTGGACTCCATGGCACCCCCGATGGACTCCGCCCCCGACACTGTGACGCATGGAGCCTCAGCTGAAGCTAACATGTCTGCTGCCTCCACGCCGCAGGAACACCAGTTTGAGATGGAGCGCCTGTCGTAGCCGTGGGGACAAGCAGGAAGTTCTCCAGGTTCATGTCTGGGACGTGTAAACATGTGACATCATCAGATGACCAAACAGAAACTGAGGAAAACACGACGTGGTAAAAAAAACCTAAAAAAAGGTGAGACATTAAATATCAGTGAAATCAACGAGCTTTAGAAACAACAACCTGTCACATTCAGAACCAGATGAATGAGTGGAATCACTTTTTTGTCCCCGTGTTCATTGACATCAACTTTTTCCTCTGTGAGTTTGAAATAAAGAACACGACTAAAAAAGAGCTGAGGTGGAATAAGCTTTACAATTAATGTCACCATGTCACTGCAGCTGCGAACACGTTGTGAACACGTTGTGAACACGTTGTGAACACGTTGTGAACACGTTGTGAACACGTCAGGAACATGTTGTTGGAACAAAGACAAAAACGTTGTCCCTTTAAAGTGAACCTGAGCTGATTCGTAGGAACCAGGACAGATCGTGGCTCTTTATTGAACATGAACGTGAAACTTGACAGAACCACCACTGTTCTCCAGACGTTCTCCAGAACCTGAGCGGTTCCTATGTGAGGGATCAGCAGATTTGTGTTTTATATGAGAACATGTGTGATGTTGATGTTTCATACTTTTGTGTCTGAGTTATTTTTCTCACTGGAAAATAAAACAAAGTTTAAAGCAGAACGACACTGGTCAGTCTTCAGAACATGGACGTTTGATTTCTTTACCAGACTCTGCAGACGGGCCGGGTGGTGTTAGTGTGTCAGTGTGGAGCTTGAACGTTTCCGAGGTTTAATTTCATTTCAGACAAAATCCAATGAATAATAAAGAAACATGCAAATACTAATGTGACATAAGGTTAAATAATGTTTTCATAAATTCAGGTTAGACACGTAATTTAAGATAAAATATTTTGACTGTGAAGAATCTGAAATATAAAATTGTAAAGCAATAATCAAATTTACTAGAAATGTTAACAATTCAAAAACTGAATTCAAAACCTAAAAACAATGAAATTAGGACGTGAAATAGAAAACGTCAGTAAAAGTAACAGTAGCTGTCACACACAGTTTCTGGTGGGGAGTGAGTTTCGGGCTGAATTGAACACTCAGACGTGTTTAGTGTTTTCTCATGGGACCATGTTTTATTTGTACTCCATGCAGACACGGTTCCTGACTGAATAAAACAAGATGTATGAACGACAGCACATGTGCACATCATCATCATCATCATCATCATCATCAATATAATCTGAAACGATTTTTACTCCCAAAAATCAACAAATCAGTTTCTATACTTTCTTCCTGTTTCCCACAGAAAAACAAACAGAAATACGATGTTTGCATAATTCAGTTTCTGACATTAATAACATTTGTGTGGAGCAGAAACGGTGACGGGACGCGAACGGGCAGCGAGCAGGTCATTTCAGCTTTGACCCGAACATTCCAGTGTTTATCATTTCAAAAAGAAACCACGAAGAATCGGTCATGTGACATTTCAGCTGCGAGACGAGATTCAGTTGTTAAAAGTGAAACTTCTTCCGATTTCAGTCGTCCACAAAATATTCTCTGATGGATCTTTGGTTCTGTGAAAACATTTGAATCCAGTTCGATCAAATGTGATCAGCTGAGATCGTTTGTCTTATTTGATGTGACGTAGAAAATCTCAGAAGGTCACATGGTTGAAGTCTGAGAGAAAAGTGACCTGGTTCAACCTCTGAGGACAAAGACTGAAGATTGAGACTCAATATAAAACAGGTTTCAAGATGTTCACTCATTCATCTGTTCACTCATTCATCTGTTCACTCATTCATCTGTTCATTCACTCATCTGTTCACTCATTCATCTGTTCACTCATTCATCTGTTCATTCACTCATCTGTTCACTCACTCATCTGTTCATTCACTCATCTGTTCACTCATTCATCTGTTCACTCATTCATCTGTTCACTCATTCATCTGTTCATTCACTCATCTGTTCATTCACTCATCTGTTCATTCACTCATCTGTTCACTCATTCACTCATCTGTTCACTCATTCATCTGTTCACTCATTCATCTGTTCATTCACTCATCTGTTCACTCATTCATCTGTTCACTCACTCATCTGTTCACTCATTCATCTGTTCACTCTTCATCTGTTCACTCATATCTGTTCACTCACTCATCGTTCACTCATTCATCTGTTCACCCTTATAGTTCATGCATCATCTGTTCCTCATTCAATCTGTTCATTCATTCATGGTTCCTCATTCATATGTTTATCATCTGTTCATTCATCATCGGTCACTCATTAATCGTTCACTCATTCATCTGTTCAATTCATTCATCTGGTCACTCATAATTGTTTGACTCATTGTTCACTCATTATTATGTTCATCACTAATCTGTTCACTCATCATGCATCTGTCACTATTTTCATCTGTTTACTCATTGTTCACTCATCTGTTCACTCATTCATCTGTTTACTCATCTGTTCATTCACTCATCTGTTCACCATCATCTGTTCACTCATTCATCTGTTCATTCATTCATCGTTCACTCATTCATCTGTGTACTCTCTGTTCACTCATTCATCTGTTCATTCACTCATCTGTTCACTCATTCATCTGTTCACTCATTCATCTGTTCACTCATTCATCTGTTCATTCACTCATCTGTTCATTCACTCATCTGTTCATTCACTCATCTGTTCACTCATTCATCTGTTCATTCACTCATCTGTTCACTCATTCATCTGTTCACTCATTCATCTGTTCATTCATTCATCTGTTCATTCACTCATCTGTTCATTCACTCATCTGTTCACTCATTCATCTGTTCACTCATTCATCTGTTTACTCATCTGTTCACTCATTCATCTGTTCATTCACTCATCTGTTCACTCACTCATCTGTTCACTCATTCATCTGTTCATTCACTCATCTGTTCACTCATTCATCTGTTCATTCACTCATCTGTTCACTCATTCATCTGTTCACTCATTCATCTGTTCACTCATTCATCTGTTCATTCACTCATCTGTTCACTCATTCATCTGTTCACTCATTCATCTGTTCACTCATTCATCTGTTCATTCACTCATCTGTTCACTCATTCATCTGTTCATTCACTCATCTGTTCACTCATTCATCTGTTCATTCACTCATCTGTTCACTCATTCATCTGTTCATTCACTCATCTGTTCACTCATTCATCTGTTCACTCATTCATCTGTTCACTCATTCATCTGTTCATTCACTCATCTGTTCACTCATTCATCTGTTCATTCATTCATCTGTTCATTCATTCATCGGTTTCCATTATTCACTCATTCATTCATGAAATTAACTCTATCATGAGAAAACAGCATCTGACACATGATTTAAACTTAAAACTAAAAAACAACAACATGATGCAACATGTGCTTTAAATAAACAACAAGATAAGTTTGTGTTAATGTTTGTGTTGTTTGTGTTGAGTGGAAGACTGTCGGCTGCGACACACACACACACACACACACAGACACACACACACACAGACACACACAGACACACACAGACACACACACACAGACACACACACACAGACACACACAGACACACACACACAGACACACACACACAGACACACACAGACACACACAGACACACACAGACACACACACACACAGACACACACAGACACACTGACTCTGAACACGTTAAGGCCCTGATCCAGAACTCTGTATAACATATGGAACATATATTAAAACCAGAAAGTTTTACAAATAAAATAAGAAACAAATTAAATATAAATAAAAACAAATACATAAGAAATGATTAAAATAAATTAATATAAAAAATAATAAATAGTAGAATTAAAATTAAATAAACAAATAAAAAATTGTAAAAAAGAATTAAAATGAGTTGATGTATACATGAAATAACAAAAGGTATATTTCAAAGGTTCATATTGAATTGATTAGGTTCAATTTACTGTTTCAAAAGTATGATAAAACAGTAAATGTATGTATTCTTATAATAATAGAATCAATCCAGTTTATTAGGAACCTCTTGGTCCATGTTAAGAATCAAGATCGTACAACACGTGGACTTCCTGTTTTCAGGTAACGTGTCGCTCCCCTGAGACTGAAACAGACGAATCTGATTTAACCAGATTTCAAACTTTCAGATTTTACATATTTGATTATGATTATTTTTCACATGAGTATAAAAAAAGATGTTGTGTTTTTTAACTGTGGAAGACATTTAAGTCCTTGGTCAGATAAAGAGTCTGAGACATTGAGGACGAAACAAAGTGTTAAAATCATCATCATTCCCATGACGAGAAAAGACTGTGACCTTTTCTTTGGTTAGGTTTGAATTGTTGAGAGAGGCTTGCAGTTTCTTTGTGCTATGCTAGCTTACATATGTTACGATGGTTAACGGCGAACTTCCCAAAATGAGGACGTCTCATTTAAACTTGAATTTTGAGACATAAATCAAATGAATCAGACTGAAAAAATAACGACTATAACGATTTAAAATCAGAAAGAGACAATTTATCAGCCGTGCTACGATTTCTCTTCTGTTCTGCGCTGCTGGAGAAACAATCCGTCCTAAAATGTGTGATCGGAGGTGGGGTTCGGGGTTAGTCACTTCCAGTGTGGACACCTAACCTGTCGTCTGAGTCTGTTGTGGTGCCGAGGCCGTTGACCCTGAACCTGTCGTCCTTCTGCTGGCTAGATCATTTTTCCATGTTGGAGGGGGGGCGGAGTTATCTACAGCGCTGTTGCCCGCACGATGTTTCCCTGGGAGTCGTTGGTAGAGCCAGTTGATCCGTCGCCTGCGGTCTTGGTGCCAGGCGGCGTTGGCATGCTGATGACGGCGGCGGTGATGTGCGGCTGGTCGCAGTTCAAAGGAACCGTCTCCTCGAAATTTGCGTTCAGACCGGAACGACTACGAGAGAAGAAACAGAAATAAAGATCTTGATATAGTAAAACATGTTCAGAGTCAGTGTAACGAGGATTCTCTACAAAGTTTCATCGGTAGAAGAACTTTTAAGAACACGTGGACGTTAAGGTGAATGTCAGAACTTATTTGAGCTTTTCAGTCTCTTAATAAAACCAATGAACTGAGTTTCAATCAGTGATTTAAATCTTGATCATGATTTATTAATATACTAAGTCTTGTCTCTAAAAGAATGAAAGTTGTCGATTTAGTTCAAGAGAGCAACGGCCAATGGAAATACTCCAACACACTGTGGAGTAGTCACATGACGTGCAGCTGACCAATGGTGTAACTTTATCAATGAGTCAGAGATATTCACGTTTAAAGAGCCGATTGATGAAGAAAATAACCTGCAGATCAATATTTCAAATAATCCTTAGTTGTCCTTTAATGTCTGCACCATCATCAGGCGACTGACTGCAGTACCTGTTCTCTCCAGGGGGCGTCACGCTGGCCCCCACTACTGCAGGGGGCAGTAGAGCAGTGGGACACCTTTAAAGTGAAGCTTGTATTAATATGACAGATCGAGGATCATGTTCCTGAGACTCTGTGTTTGTTTTCTTTTAGAATCATGTCAGTCAGTCTCAGATCAGTGAGTTTAAATAAAGTTTTTCACGGTAAAGTTTCAGTCGGCAGAGACGGTAGTTTCCAGATGTTTATGTTCCCACAGCTGGACATTCTCTGGATTCCTGCTCCGTCACATGATCTCTGCTGTTTATAAACGAGTGAGCGACTCATCCTGTTACACTCACTTTTATTTAGTTTAAAGTTTTAACTGAATAAACTCACAGAGACAAACATTCATCTTCAGAAAAAACTAAATACATTATTATATTTTCTTGTCCACCATAAATGATTAACTGCTCTCTGATTGGCTACCAGCTGTCTCTTAGACTCAATTCAGACTTTATTAAACAATACATAACTGTAGCAACAGGATCATTAACATCTCAACTAGAAGCTGAGGAACAAATGTCGTCGATCATCACATTTTATTTGTCTCATATTTGTCTCTTAGATGTTAACAAGGAGCAACATCCTCTGTTCTTAACTCAAGAAGAGTAAAACTACCAGAGAAGCAGTGAATGAAGCTCAGAGAGTCACATGTGAGGATCCTCTCAGGACAAAAGTACATCAATGACCTGGACAAGGACTCCAGAAGACCTGGAGTCTCTTCAAGAACCTTTTCAAGAATCCCTGAACCGTTTTGATGAGTCTCATCAAGAACCTCTTACTCAAATTCCTCCAAGACCTCCTCAAGACCATCAAACATCTCGCTAAGGCTTTTACATCCCTTTGCTTTCACACCCAGAAATCTCTTCAATGATCTTCATAGACCTATCAAGAACCTCTAGACCTTTGGACAATCTCAAACCTCCTTATGAATTTCCAGAAGATTCCCATGGCCACCGAATAGTTTGTTAAGAATCTCTGCAGAATCCTCAAAGAGCCCAAAATTGTCTTGAAGACTTTTCAACCTTCACAGGGAACTTAAGCACATAAGGACTTATGATACCTCTTCCAAGAATCCTGGGACAAAGAGTTTCCTCAAGGTCAACTAAAACCTTCTCAATGACTCCTGGAACCTTCTGAGATCTCCACAACCTTCATAGGGAACTTCCTCAGATTTCTTCAGAACCTTCTCAGTGACCCCTGGTGAAGTGTAGTTTTCCAGTAATGTCCTCCTCAGATGTCCTCCTCACGTGATTATTTACCTGACAACACTCGGCCTCTCTCTGATCTGGATGGTGCTCAGCTCCTGGAAGCTGCTCTGCAGACCCACAGACATGTTGGTGTTTGGGACATTGAAGGTGTTCTTCTTCTTGCGGGCGCAGCAGGACGTGAGGATGTGAGGTGAGGACAAGATGGAGGAAGAACGGGAAACCTGCTTCACCAGCGTCACCTCCCTGCAGCTCTCATTGTACGTCTTCTCCTCCACGAACTCGTGGTTCTGAGGAACGTCGCAGGGTGGAGAGGGAAGTTTAACGTGAGGCATCAAACAATAAATCTTTACATCGTAGGACAACCACTATGTGTAAGAATTGAGACTTTGGCAGCTCCTAGTGATGACACCTAATAGACAGTGTGACTCAGGCCAACAGCAACACACACCACAGGAAAGTGTGTGTGTGTGTTGTGTGTGAGTGTCTGTGTGTGTATGTTTGTGTTGTGTAGACTCACTGTGGTCTTCTCCAGACACTGCAGCAGGTGATGTTGGTGAACTTCGTGGTCATGGTTGATTTTACACACCAGCGCTTGTCCCGCCTCCTTTGACGCCTTCACAAACAGAAGTCACATGACCACAGAGTGAGTCCAGAACCTTAACAGTCCACCACAAGTGGCTAAGCTAGGGTACGTTAGCATGTCCGACGGTCCCTGAATGCACCTCGTCTGAAGCTATCAGAGACATTTAAAATAAAAACTTTGTATAAGTGATGTTGTTTCGAGTCAAATTTTAATACATTTAAATTTTTTAGTGAACTATCCCTTTAAAGTGTGTGTGTGTGTGTGTGTGTGTGTGTGTGTGTGTGTGTGTGTGTGTGTGTGTGTGTGTGGATGTGACGTCGTGGTGCGTTCAGGGTCCGACCTTCTGAGCTCGTCTCTTCTCCGCTCTCTGACTCTGGAGGTAGAATCTGCTGAAGTTGGAGACGATGACGGGGACGGGCAGAGCGATGACCAGAACTCCGCTCAGAGAACAGACGGAACCGAAGATCTTCCCCATGATCGTCTTTGGAACCATGTCACCGTACCTGAGAGGAAGAGGAGGAGTTAGAAACTAAATCCTCAGATCAAAGCCAACATCCAAGTATAGAGAGAATCAGGAGTCACACGATATAATATAATATAATATCATATAATATTACACAATATAATATACAATACAATACTATCATAATATAATATACTATAATTATTACATTTACATTATTATTACATTTCATTTCTATAAGTCAGTGACATGTAAGTGCAACTAAATTGTTAGTTTAAAATAATTTATAATATACTATAATACAATATAATATAATATAATATAATACAATATACTATAATATAATACAATATAATATTGTTTTATATGCAATACAATACAATATTATCTATTATACAATATAATATAATATAATATAATACAATATAATATAATGAAATATAATATTGTTTTATATGCAATACAATACAATATTATCTATTATATAATATATTATAATA
>CM048058.1:172500-182500 GCA_026259375.1 Verasper variegatus
TTGCTCTCCTCGAGGAAGAAGAAGTCTCTCTCGGTGGAGCCCAGCAACGTGTCCGGGTACCGCTCCAGCGTGTCCCGCCACGTCTGGAACTTTGTTCCGCTCACGTTCAGGACGATCAGTCCGTCCCGTCCGCGCCGCTTCTCCTGCGGCGGCACCGGCATCGGTGCACTCGCCACCGGCATCCAGCCGATGGCCGCCGCGCGAGCGAACGGCAGCCACGCCGCTCCCGCTGCCATGCTGAGGCTGGAGGTCTGCGGAGGTACCGGGGGTCAGAGAGCAGCGGAACACCGGCAACACATCCAGGGGGAACCGGAAAACAAATGGAACTAGAGCACCGAGTTCCTCCGGATTCTCAGAAACTTCAGGTCCGGGTCTCAGGTAGAACCCGGATCCTGCAGCAGCAAGTTCGGGATGATCCGGATCCGCACCGGGTCACGGAGCTGCCACAGACCCGCTGCAGGCTCGCTGCTCCCGGTTCTGCCTGCTGTAGTCTCCCGGTGTCCGCCGCTGCTCCGGTTCCTCACCGATCCAGTCTGAACCGAACCGAACTGAAGCTCAGCAGGAGAAGATGGAGTCTGAGGAGGTGTGATCCCAGTCAGGTGCTGCTGGAGAGAGAGAGAGGGACTGGGAGAGGGGTGGGGGGGACAGAGATAGAGAGACACCTCTGCTCTCTCTCTCTGGAAAGGGGGCGTGTCTGTATCTGTCTCCTTCACACTCTTTGTGACCAGTTTATAAAATAGTAATAATTATTATTATTACAATAACTTTGAGTGCAGCTTCCTGTTTGTGGAGGTGTGGGGGGGTCACAGGTAAAAGTCACCTCCTGTCATCATCAGCTGATGATGACGTCATAACGAGCCAATTAAGACCTGAGGAGTTAATTACAGTAACACACCTGTGACCTGTGACCTCTGGAGAGGGTCTCCTCATTCGTTAGTGAGGTCAGTCTGTTGTGACCTTTAACCTGTGGGTCACCACCTCCCTCATTATCAGCCAATTAGAGACTGAGAGGGAGGGGTTGAGCTGTCAATCATAGGTATTGACTAACCTGTAAATTCAGTTCCTCTCTGTGTGTGTGTGTGTGTGTGTGTGTGTGTGTGTGTGTGTGTAAACAAACACTTGTCACACTCTGTTAACTCAACAGGGAGTCATCACTCAAACACACAAACACACGCTCACTCAGCTTTGATCTGGTTTTTATGAACTAAAATCTGAACGTTTCCTCACGAATCAAAAACAGCACAGAAATATCAAATAATACAAACATCAAAAAAAGTAAAGTAAGAAAAAAGTACAATCGTCTGACCCCTACTGCCAGTAGAGGTCGCTGTGTTCACGAGTCAGAAACTAAAACCCTCTCAGTTTTGATCTTCGTCATCACATGATCTGAAAACATATAGATAGATATTAAACAGATATTAAAATACAAAGACAACATCATGATGGTCTCACTAGCAACATCAGTACCTTCAGGCTCAGTATTCCACAGTACTACAGTACTCTACAGTACTACAGTACTCCAAAGTACTCCACAAATCAGGCAGCCATCATTTGTCAGCTCGACGGCGGCGACGTAGATTTCTGCTTGGAATCTGTGATACGTCATGTCGCAGCCTGCATCTCTGAGAGGAAGAGGAGGAAGATGAAGGAGGAATGACAGGATGGAGGCGTCGCCGTGGTTACTGCCAGCTTCCTGTTAAACAGCGATCTTAAGTTAATGAAGACGACGATTCACTGAAACATGATGAAGAGTCGGATCATATTCAAGACTTGACTCAACTCATGACTTGGACCTGGACGTGTCTCATGACATTGTCTCTTTACAAACTTTGTGTGGACGGACAATCTGAAGGTGGACGGACACAGTGGAGGTGGACTTGTGTCCACAGTTTCCTCAGACACCATCAGTCCTTCACGCCTCATCATGTCTTTGATCTGCAGTAACAAAGCTCCGCCCTCGTGCTTTGTCTTGTGTGAAGGACATGTCCTTCAGCCAGAGGACGCCCGCCCCCCTCAGGAGGATTCTGTGCAGTAGAGCTGGCGATGCGTTCAGGTGATTCTCATTTTCGTCTGTCCTCAAACTAAACCAACATTTATACAAAATGGTTTTATTTATAATTCACAATAATTATAATGAAACATTAAATCAACTGTTTGTTTCTAAAAAAAGACAAACGTCTTTTATGTTAATACAAGTTACTTTACATCAAGTTACTTTACATCAAGTTACTTTACATCAAGTTACTTTGTGTATTTTAAAGCTATAAATATGTTGTGACTCAGAGGCGATGGTCTCTTCTTCTTCTTCAGGTGATGGTGACCACTCATCTCTGCAGCAGCTTCATTGTCGTCATGACGATGCTTTTCCTCGTTAGTCTCAGGTTGACTCCACCTGTGGATTTAACGATGGACGTTTCAAAGCTTCTGATTGGCTTCTGAGTTGTTTTTATCTCGGTCACATGACGAGGAAACAGAATGTTCACTTCACCACTTCACCTTTCTTCTTCTATGGATCAATAAGAGGTCAAAGGTCAGAGCTGCAGAGACGTTGTAAATGACCTCAACACACACACACACACACAGTAAATCAACATGTGTTTGGTAATGAAGTGCAGCTTAGCTCCTCAGGCTCTGATTGGCTGCCTGAACGTCTGAGCATCGAGAACAAGCCTCACACTATCAATCTGACTTCCTGTCAGGTGACATCACAACATCCGATGTTTATTTCATGAAGCAAATTCGAATCTTGTATCATTCGTTCTTTTTATATTCAATTAGAAAACCAAAATCCGACTTTTTTTAAAACAAGTCATTATTTTTTTATACATTTTTATAACTGATAACCCTAAACCTTAAAAACAAAAAACGGACAACAGGCTACAAGCCCGTTTTCATCAATATGAGTCGTCCTCCGAACTGGACACAGAACATTGTCTCTATGGACAGGCTGCGAGACGAGTGCGCAGGGACCGTCTACAAATTGCAACACAGAAAAGAGATGTTACAAAAATATTCAATAACTTCACTGTAATACTGTGTATTCTCACCAAAAGTACATTAAACATCTCGGCTCCAGATACACAGTATTACAGTGAAGTTATTGAATAATTTTCAATAAATTTGAATAAATGTCCTACAATTATGCTAAATTAAATGTTTTCCAAACTAAGTATTTTAGTATAACTAGCAGTAGACGCTGGATGTGTGACATCATCAGTCTGTCCATCATCAGTCTGTCCAAAGAGACTAAGACACGGATCATTTATATAAAAACAGACGACCTGTGTTGGTGTTTTTTTTCTGCTGCAGCTCTGAGATGAAACAACATTAAATGTCCCCCCCCCCTCTCTCTGCCCCGCCTCCCCCTCTCTCTCTTTCTATTTATAGTCATGAGAGAAAAGATTGTTTTCTAACATGGTCATAAAGGAAGGGGGGGTTATAAGTGTGTGTGTATGTGTGAGTGTGTGTAAGTGGGTGAGTGTGAGTGTGTAAGAGTTTGTGTTAAAAATAAACTCTGAAGGTAAATCTCATCCATTATTCATCCTGACGATTATTAACATAATAAAAAATAAATTATGTTGCTGCTTCTAGTGATTTTTAATAATTCACGCAACAAAAGAAGCGTCAGGACTGTCACTGGTGCATTATGGGTAAAATGGCTGCAATGATAAATTCTATCAAGCTGAAAAATACGTTGTCAGAGTGTGGTCAGATATGTGACGTTAGCAACCATCTGTCTCTGTTGAAAATCTCTGATCATGTTATTGAGTATTGATTAATCATGACTCAATAATCAGATCAGTTAAACCTCCTTAAAGTCACATTCTGTCTTTGTCAGTGACTGAAGTTATAAATAAAGATTGAAACCATATCAGCATCACACATTTCCTCTGTGTTTCCTTCCTGTTTCCTTCCTGTTTCCTTCCTGTTCCTTCCTGTTTCCTGTTGATTGAAGTTTGTTAATTGTTGGCAAATGTTCTTCAGAGTTTTAAAGCCAACGAGCAGATCTCAGAGTCCTCTACCTTGTGGGAGACGGGGAGGTCTCTGAGAAGGTCCGGATGTTCCAGGTCCTCATGTAGATGGCTCTGAGATGCAGAGAACGTTTTTTGAAAAAAGGTTTGTGAGTCAGTTTGATCATAAAGATCTTTGAGGAGCTTTTCAAAAATACTTTTACATCTTTCAGTCGAGGTTTGAAGACATGAAGAGAAACTCTGACGGAGATTTGAAGGTTCTTGATGAAGTTCCTCGAGTCCTTGAGAAACCTGAGAGAACTTGAGAACATGTCAGAGGTTCCAGGGTCCTTCAGTGCTGTTGCTATGGTTACCCACAGGACAGGAAGTAGCATTAGCTGTTAGCATCCTCTCTAATGGTGTGTCAGTAGGTTCTGAAATATTCAGACTGAAACTTGTGTCCCAGAGATAAACCTGGCGTCTCCTTCTCAGCACTTATGTGTCCCCGTCCTGTTGTCTCCTGGTGAAGGAGGGACGTGGCTGCAGGAGACAGAAGCTAATGATCATAAATATGTTGGGAATCGTCTCTGCTGCTGCTGCTAAGGTCAGAACATTAATCTGTGACAGGATGCTGCAGAGTCAGACCTGTCCTCCGTCCTCTGTGTCCCTGTGGACCAGCGGGTGTGTCGTTGCAGCACTGCAACACACAGCCTCACACCTGAATGATTCCATCTCTGCGCTGCTGCTTTTAATCTTTATTCATGATTGATTTTTCCTGAAGTCTGAACATTTTTCATTGTTAGAGGAACAAACAGCAGCAGCGGCTCAGGACAGCGCCCCCTGCAGGTTCAGTTTATTTCCTCAGGAAACACAGAGTCATCCAGACAAACTTATCAAGGATGTTTGTGTGTTCGTCCAATAGAAACCTGCCGAGAAAAACACACTCAAATGATACACAACACACTACACACTACTCACTAGTAAAAATCTAAAAAATCGTATATATTTTATTTTGACACATTTATTTTGAAATCCAAACTTTTTCCTTTCACATTTATTCACATGATCTTAAAAATCGAAATATTTATTCAGGACTTTTTTTTAAAACAATGATTTATTCCTTAAATTATGATTTTGTTCTTGGATTCTAAAATATGAGCAATAACTTTCTCTCTGTAAATTTTATTATGAAACTATGACTACTTCCTGTTAGTGTGTGTTTTCTCTCTTTGACTGATGATGAAACATGTTGAGTTCTTCTTCTGCTGCTTCATTGAACATCAGTCGTCTTCATCACTAACAATGATGAAGATGAAGTCACAGCAGAGAAGCCTCCGGCTCTTCAGACTCTATCTATAGAAACGTCTTTATTCTCCCACGTAGATAATGATGTTCTGTCAACCGTGAATATTCACATTCATGTCAACGTCTCATCTTCAGCCTCAGTTCAAACCTCTTTACAGAGAATCTGCTCTTTCTCATCAGGAGACGATGTTCAGCAAACAAGAAAATATAAAAACTCTTATTTTATCAAATAAAAAACAAGCAGCTGTGATGAAATGATCATTTATCATGAATCCTTGTTTTTATGTCTTAGGACGTTTTCTCTGAGAGTCTGAAGCTTCATGTTTGCTCCACAGTTTAGGGACAAAAGAAATTTGTCTGGGATACGTACGTCCTGTCGTCATCACCTATGTGGGCGGAGTCTACCGATACTTAACTCTGGTTGGTTTGTAGACGGCGTCTGACGTGGGATTGTTGTATGAATGTTCAAACATTATATCGTCGGAGGTGAAGACTGCAGCTGCTTCCTCTTCTTCTCTTGTTTAATTCTGTCTCTACTTCCTGTGATTGGTCCAAAAGTCCAAACTCTCCAACAAAGTGTTTTGACTCTGGAACAGAACCAGGTTCAGTTTGATCCAGACCCAGAACTCCTCTTCTGCTCTGAGGAACCTTTCACACCTGATGTTCAGCTTCAGACTGAACTGAAGAGTCTGAAGCTCTGAGACAAACCAGGTGTGAACGAGTCCCGCTGGGACATTTATTTATTCTGCGTCCAATCAGAAAGCTTTTTGGAAACTTCCTCCTCCGTAGCTATAAATTCTGTCGTTTAGCATCTTAGCAACTGTCGATGTCACGGTCATCAGTTTAATCTCCAGGTGGAGGCGACAGGCAACAACAGAGAGCAGGCTGTCGTCATGACAACATCATGCTGCAGGTTACTGACTCTGCCACAGGGGGGCGCTGATATTCAGTGCCATTGGCTCCTGTTAATGACCAATCAACATCCAGGACAGTTCCTCTACTGCTTCATGTTTCTACCACCATGTTTTTAACGTGGTCACAATCACGTGATGAATTATTACAGGAAGATGTCACCTCCAACATCGTCATGGCAACAATTAGCTCAGACAGATGTGTGTACATATGGACATGTAATATGTGTGTAGCAGTAACTGATCATGTGACTGGGACGTCTCCAGGATTTTAGAGACATGAGACATGTCCACTGTCTTCTCTTCTCTGTTGTTTTCTTCTGTTTCTTGTTTCAAAAGCTTTTTATTCGATTATTTTTTAAACATACCATAACATTAAAAATCTAAAAGTTTCTTCTTCTTGATTAAACCTTCATATGAGTGAATATCTGCTGCCCCCTGCTGGATCCTGCTGGTTACTGCAGCGTTCCAGCTGATCCACCCTCAGTTCAACCAGCTCTGCTCCCAGTAAAACCACATGCTCCATCACTATGGACTATGGTCGCTTTAATATTCACTGTACTATCCTCATTTGTAAACAAAGTCTGTGCAATATAAACCGTTATGTGCAATCCATTCACTGTACATATTCTGAAACATATATTTCTTTACACTGTATATACCGATTTAATCACTTTTCTATATTTCTATATATTGTATATTAAGCAAACCTAACCCTATTTCTTCATACTGCATGCTACTTATGTGTTGTCTTCTGCTGCTGTAACATTACAAATTTCCCGATTACAGGACTAATTAAGGACTCGTTATCTATCTTATCTTATTTATCAATTTGACTTTATAATGTATAATTTCTTTTTCTTACTTATTTACTTAGTTATTTGTTGTTGCTAGGCGACTTTACGTCAAATCTGTCGACGTTAAATCAACCTGAGATATAATGTTGATCATAAATGTAAATACAACGTATCTCAGATTTACGTTTATCCATTTTACACTAAATATAAATGTTGACATAAGAATCTGAGTGTAGCAGCTTTAACTTGCAAGAAGGTGTTTATCATAAAAAAGGTAATTTTAGTTATGTAATTAATAACTAATGTGATATTATTGTCAGCAGCAGAACACAAACTCACCTAAATAAAAAGTGACCAGAAATTATTGGAGAATGAGACATAACTGAGCTCTGCTGTCGGCTGACCTGTCCTAAACAGTCCTGTGTTCTGATTGGACGACTAGGTGTGTCATAATTGTTCTCATACCTCCTGTGTACTTTGTGTGTTACTAGTGTATTCCACTAGAGGGCACACCACGGAGGTCCAATCTGCCTCTACACTGCCCCCTACTGTTCATGTGCATTTTGCAAATTGTGGACACTTGTCATGAAAGAGGTTGTTAAGAATCAGTTTCTCTCCGACCTCAGGAAACAAGAACATCTGTGGTTAACGCCTGAAGTCTTAAAACTGAAAAACCTGAAAACAAATTGTTAGAATTCCGTCAAACAACACGTTTGTTTTCATGAATTAGAGAAAGGAGTTGGTTTGACGAGCAGCAGAACTTTAATTCTTCCTGAAAACTGAACAAATCCAACTCATTCATATAATATAAAATCACTAGAAAATGTCTTCACTCTGTAAATACGATGTTTTCATCATTCACACATTAAAGCGACTTCTCATGTGGTAAAAAACAAAAATCTGTTTCTCAAAGATTCTCCTCCACAATAAGACCATTTCTGTCAAAGAAAAAAAACCGTCAGAGAATAAATAAAGTCGAGGATCCGGTTGTTTGAAGCTAACGCAGGTTCTCGTAGTTCACGCCAACACCAACCGGAGCTGCTGATTCATAATGACAACGTTGCCATAGAGACAGTTAAGGCAAAACTATTGCCTTAGCAACAGTAAACAGGACAGTGTAAATGAGTGTGAGACAGTCTCAGTGCATCGTGGACGTTGTGAGACGGATGTGGCGAGTCCAGGTTCAGGGGACGGTGACGTGGAATGGGCTCCCGGGGACGTTCTCGTCCCCCCACTTGACGATGAGGATGTAGCTGCCCTGTTCTTTGACCGTGTATGTAACGTTGTACATCCTGTTGCCCATGTGTTTGACGTACACCTCCTCACACGGCGTCTTCGGTCCGTGGACACCGACCATCAACATGTTGGTTCCTGCAGAGACAAAGACGCCAACGTAGCGTGAACAGTTCTTACTTGTTGTTTTGCTCCCTGTTTATTTCCTGCCCTCACCTGCTTTAGTGCAGTCGACCGTGAACGCGTTCTTCTGACCGACGAAGGCCTTCGATAGGCCGGCTCCTCTGGACACGACCTTAGTGGCGTCTGAGGAGAATTTGGGTAAAGAGGCGAAGGCCCCGCCCATCATTGATGACTTGGTGACGGTTTCCACGAGAACGGACGACGTCTCATGAAGACTGTGGCCGCCGGACAGACGAGGTCCTGAAGAGACATTTAAAGAAACGTGAGCAGAATTCAAATGTTTAAAAACTAACA
Organism: Verasper variegatus; assembly: GCA_026259375.1. NCBI lineage: Eukaryota > Metazoa > Chordata > Actinopteri > Pleuronectiformes > Pleuronectidae > Verasper > Verasper variegatus. The sequence goes on from CM048058.1 coordinate 181,174, forward strand.
CATGACACCAGAAGAACCTGGAGGAGGTTCTGTGGTTCCTCAGGTTCTCATGGTCGTGTGAAGAGTTCAGCAGGTTCCTGATGTTAAATTCTTTTTGGAAGATTTTGTGATGTGAAAATTTAGCAGCAATTAATTTGAGTTGAGTTTTAAATAGAGTGATACACGCTGCGTTCAGGTACACGCTGCGTTCAGGTACATGCTGCGTTCAGGTACACGCTGCGTTCAGGTACACGCTGCGTTCAGGTACACGCTGCGTTCAGGTACACGCTGCGTTCAGGTACACGCTGCGTTCAGGTACACGCTGCGTTCAGGTACACGCTGCGGTCAGGTACAGGCTGCGTTCAGGTACACGCTGCGTTCAGGTACACGCTGCGTTCAGGTACACGCTGCGTTCAGGTACACGCTGCGTTCAGGTACACGCTGCGGTCAGGTACACGCTGCGTTCAGGTACACGCTGCGTTCAGGTACACGCTGCGTTCAGGTACACGCTGCGTTCAGGTACACGCTGCGGTCAGGTACAGGCTGCGTTCAGGTACACGCTGCGTTCAGGTACACGCTGCGTTCAGGTACACGCTGCGTTCAGGTACACGCTGCGTTCAGGTACACGCTGCGGTCAGGTACACGCTGCGTTCAGGTACACGCTGCGTTCAGGTACACGCTGCGTTCAGGTACACGCTGCGTTCAGGTACACGCTGCGTTCAGGTACACGCTGCGTTCAGGTACACGCTGTGTTCATATGTCAGTTTCAGGCCGTCAGTGTGGTGTTGAAGGTTCATTGATCCACCTGAGACTTTGGCCTTGAAGGGACTTCCAACCACGTGACCACCTCCATACTTGATGGAGATCAGGTAGTTTCCGGGGGCCATGGGTGTGTATGAGACCTTGTAGCCTTCAGCACATTCCTGACAGTCCATCTTCACTTTGGACGGTCCGTCCACGGTCACCGACAGAGCTCCTGAGCCGGCGTTACAGGTGTTCACGATAAACTCTGACGCCACACCTGAAGAAGGAAACCAACACAAATATTCTTAACCAGTTAATCCAAGGTTTTAAAATGAAGGAGGTTAAGGATCAAATTTACCTGTGATTCCTCCCTCCAGTCCCGGTCCGAAGGCTGACACCATACCAGGATCTCCGACCTGTCCTGGTTCTCCCACTCGGATCTTGAAAGGGCTGCCGGGGACGTGGCTGCCGTTAAAACGAACATCGATGGAGTGAACGCCGTTTTCTCTCGGGACGAACCTGATGGCGTGTTGATCTGTAGAAACAAAGATTTACGGTTTTAGATTGAAGACAGTTCTTCACACTAATTATTACATGTCAGAGG
>CM048058.1:187500-210000 GCA_026259375.1 Verasper variegatus
AAACGTCTGTTGCCGTGCCGACGTTGAGCTGAGAAGTCCTCATAGAGTCGTCGCCTGTTGATCAAATACAGTTTATACAGATGTTTCCGTTTCATCACTGATTAAATCTAATTTATATATTAGATTTTAGTTTGTAGAAGAATTTATAAAGAAAATAAAACCGAACCCTGAAGAACACAGATTCTTCAGTTTGGTTCAGGATCCAAACTGAGCTCATTGATCAGATCAGGTATCGAACAGACGTGTTGTTGCATTGAGCTGATTTTGATCATTTTTTTCAAAATAAAAGTGTTTTAATGTGATAAGAGTGAGAAGCTTTTATTTTGAAATCTTACACAAAAGAACCTCTGAAAATGCTACAAGCAGAAAATAAAGTTGATTTATTCGTGAAGTTTCTAACCGGTGATCTTGGCGGTGAAGGGACTGCCGGGGATGTGTTTGTCGTCAAACTTGACGATGATGTTGTAGTCTCCAGGTGCGGTCGGCAGGTAGGACACGGTGCACGTCCCGTCTTTGTTGTCTTTACAGCTGATCTCAGCTTTAGACGGACCCTCCACCGCCAGAGAGAGACCCCCTGCAGAGACACACTTCGTACATTCAGTCCAACGTTTCTCCTTCAAACAGACTCCGTTAATGTGACGTCACCTTCGCCGGCGTCTTTAGTGACGATCGTGAACGTAGACGGTCGGTTCACGGTGCCGTGGCTCAGACCAGGGCCGTACGCTGTCACATGACCACTGTTGATGGCATCAACGTAGAACTGAAGAGGACTTCCTGTGAAAACACCAGAACGAACACGAATGATTTCATTCAAACTAAAACACGACAGAGCTGAAGTCTGTTTTCATCCGGAGACAGAAACGGACTCTTTGACCCTCGTGTGTGTTTTTACCGGGGATGTGGTTTCCGTCGTATTTAATGTCCATCTCGTGCAGACCTCGTTCAGTTGGCGAGTATTTCACGGTGACGGTTCCGTCCTTGTTGTCGGTGATGTGAGGACAGGCGGTTCGACCAGACGGCATTCGCACTTCACCTAAATAATAACAATTTAAAAAACAACAGTTCCATCATAGTTTTGTTAATAACATTCAATAAAAACTTTATTAGTTCCTGTTTTAAAAGTTTAGGGTCAAATTCTTCACTTTCTTCGACCTGATCGAGTCCAAACCCCCGTTCTGTTACCAGGAGACAAACTAACACGAACAAATGAATAAAAGTCGTTCAAAAAGACTTTTATTACCCTCAACTTAATATTCCTCTTAAACAAATAACTAATAACTAATAACTTCAGCTCCTCAAAAACAGAAACGTTTCTACTGTGGTCTTTTTATTTCTGCTCCATTCTGCAGTAAAGTGAACAGAGCTGCAGTAAAGTGAACAGAGCTGCAGTAAAGTGAACAGAGCTGCAGTAAAGTGAACGAGCTGCAGTAAAGTGAGCGAGCTGCAGTAAAGTGAACAGAGCTGCAGTAAAGTGAACAGAGCTGCAGTAAAGTGAACAGAGCTGCAGTAAAGTGAACAGAGCTGCAGTAAAGTGAACAGAGCTGCAGTAAAGTGAACAGAGCTGCAGTAAAGTGAACAGAGCTGCAGTAAAGTGAACGAGCTGCAGTAAAGTGAACAGAGCTGCAGTAAAGTGAACAGAGCTGCAGTAAAGTGAACAGAGCTGCAGTAAAGTGAACCTTTGTTCTCCAATAAACGACATTGAAGAGTCTCACCTGTGATTTCTCCTTTCTGCACCGTGAAGGGAATAACGAGACTGAAGGGGCGGAGCGCCGGCTCCATCCCGTCCACGGGGCTGATGGGATCATCGGTCGCCTGAAAAACCAGAAACAGAGGACGGGGTGGGGGGGAGTTATTGTCACCATGCTCTTGTATACTATACAGTATAAACTGTGTAGTAGTACAGTTTAATATAATGTAGTAAAATAATGTAGTACAGTATAATATACTGCATAGAATAGTATAGTACAGAGTACAGTATAATATAATGTAGAGAATAGTATAGTACAGAGTACAGTATAATGTAATGTACCCATTGAGGGGACAATCCCACATAGGGAAAGAACGTCTGCTGTAACTGAAGCTGGTCACATGGCTCCTCTATTAATGGACCAGAGTCACTCGCCTGACGGAACAAGTACACACACACACAGTTAACACCATCACGCACACACACACACACACACACACACACAGTTAACACCATCACGCACACACACACACACACACACACACACACACACACACAGTTAACACCATCACACACACACACACACACACACACACACACACACACAGTTAACACCATCACGCACACACACACACACACACACACACACACACACACACACACACACACACACACACACACACACACACAGTTAACACCATCATGCGCAAACAACATGTTAGTTTTCATTTGTTTCCAGAAGAAAAAACTTTGTTTAGTTTTATGACATTTTTTCTCTTTAAATTTAATAAACATTTAAAAACATTAATATTTAAAGTTATAATTTTCCACCAATCAAATACACTGATGAAGAGTTTGAGGTTTGATTCAGATTATGTTAAAAAACATGAAACTGATGCTAAGCTAATGTTCAGGGTTAGCCTAACAACCACTGTTAACCACATTCATTCTGTTAGTGTTTCCAATAGAATAATATCCCTGTGGCCCCTCAGGCCCTTGAGGTCCCTGTGGCCCCTGTGGCCCTTTATGTCCCTGTGGCCCTTCAGGCCCTTGAGGTCCCTGAGGCTCTAGGTCCCTGTGGCCCCTCAGGCCCTTTAGGCCTCTGCAGCTTTGCGACTCACCACCACGTGGAAGGGGCTGTTGGGAATGTGTTCCCCTCCGAACCGGATGGTGATGACGTACTTCCCAGGCTCCGGGGCCGTGTAGTAGATATCAAACGTCCCGTCTGCGTTCTCCACCACAGTCCACGTCCAGCTCCGCTCCGTCAGGAGTCGACACCTTACAGGTGACTTTACCTTTCCCAGCAGCCTTTGCGTCCACGGTGATGATGGTCTCCTCGCCAATCTGGATGGTCGGGCCGATCCCTGATCCTGACGAGACCAAGACGACGCATCAGGACACGAGTCATGAACATCGTCCTGAACGTAAAGTCACTGAGTCCCTACATTTGATCATGTAACTGAACAAAGTTTAATCACAACTCACCCAGACCGTGTCCTCCAATCGACACTGTGGGAAAACAACAGTTTCAGGAGAAGAAATCCAATTGGTTGATAGAGCAGTGATGGGCGGAGCCTGACCTGTGACCAGACACTTGCTGGCGTCCCCGGTGGGCAAGGCGTGGATTCTGTACGGCGAGTACGGTATCTCGTCTCCTCCGTATTTGATGGTGATGGTGTAGCGCCCCGTCATGTCGGGGACGTACGACACCGTGTACGTCCCGTCCCGGTTGTCTCGGATGTTTGCCTTCTTAGGTTTTCCCTCCGGATCCTGGACATGTGCGGTTTGTGAACACATATGACAAACAGTAACGTTAAAACACTGAAGTGACGCGCTGCACATCAATGGTCTCACACCATGAGCCACATGACCGCGGTTTCTCCTGCAAAGAGAAACAGGAGCAGCCTCAGAACAAACTGATTCTGTAAGCGTTCGATTCCTTGTGTCTTCTTCGTGTGTCAGCCCTTCTTCACCAGAGACATTTGTTTTAGTGTCTTCATGTTTGTGCCACCCCCCCCACTCACTCAGTGAATCAGTGGAGGATCCTCTGCTCCTGGATTTAGACTTTATACAGGAGCTCAGGAGGAGGAAGACAAACTGAGTCTCACTCATGATCCTCCACTGTGGACTAGGTAGTGGTCTCTGGACTGGATAGTGGATTCTGGACTGGGCGGCAGCTGGTTTGAGACCAGTGGTGTTGGCAGCGTTTATCACCAGGTGTGTCACACAGGGCCTAAATCTACTGGAGCAGCAGGAGGATGGAGGATGGATGGAGGCACTCTGGTTAGTGGAGAACTGAAAACCATGTGTCTGTTACATCATTAGACAAACTGATGGGAGACCACAGGGGGGGGGGGGGTGGACAGAGGACAGAGGAGGAGGCATAAAACACAAACTAACTTAAAACTGATTCTTTTCTTCTTCAGTCTTGTTCTGGTGAAGATTCTCAGACTGAAGTTAAAGTTTCTGTGAACACGAGGTTTCAGGAATCACAGTTTTCTTACTTTTAAAACTCAGCAAACAACACAAACGTCCCTGAATTTACATGTAAAGAAACTTTATGTGCTTGCTGCTAAAATGTTGTAATTAAAACACTTAAAAGCAGATGAAGCAGAAATAACGGTAGAAAGTTTTGGTTCGAACTATAAAGCCACTTTTAAACTCTTAATCTGTACAGATGTACAATAACATGTAGTCTCTGAGGGGGAGGAGGAGGGGGCGACGAGGGGGGAGACGAGGGGGGAGGGAGGGTGAGGTGATGCCTTACACAGCCTCTCAGAATACTGAAGGGGATGGTTTTCTTTACTATATGAGTCTCCCACACCCTCCGGGCCCAGTCCTCCACAAACACAGAGGCGTCTCGCTTGCTTCCATCTGGACCCTGCAGCACGCAGCGCCACCCGGAGGCCGCCGGAGGACGTCACATGGAGAGTTTGAATCAGGGTTAAAGAGTCAGTGACACAGAAACTGTTCTGATTATTGACGACTCATAAAGAATATAAATCATCGTTTCAGGCCACGCCCACACAGTCAAAAAGAATCAACGTGAAGATCTGTTTCTCAAACGTTCTTCACTTCACCAGGTTTTACTTCACAGCTGGTTTGAAGAACCATGTTAGTTGGAACCTTTTATTCTGAGCTGGTGTCCGTCAGGACGCTGAGACTCACCAGGATCTGGACGGTGAGCAGTCCCTCTCCAGCGTCCCGGGCATCGATGGTGAACTCCACTGGCAGACTGGCTGGGACCCCTGATGCGTTCAGACCGGGACCGCTGGCTCGAACTTTACTGGCATCGTGAGCCGGTAACGTCTTGATCTTGAACGGACTGAAAAGAGACGTTTGAGACGTTAGAGCTTGACCATGAAGACAAAGAGGACGGAATCACAAACTGATCTGTGCAGTACTGACCTGCGAGGAACCTCCTGGTCGGCGTACTTCACACACACCGTGTACGGGCCATCGTTGGCAGGAGTGTAGTTCACCGTGTGAGTCCTGTCACCGTTGTTGCTGATGCTGATGGGTTCGGTCACACCTGAGGAGAAACGTTTCATTGTGTGATCAATCATTGAGGCTGAGGTCTGAGTCCATGGACGTGTCTCTCAGGAATCAGATGAAGAAGAACCAGTGTGGCTTTCGTGGTCTCACCCGTCGGACCGTAGAGCTGAACCTCCAGCAGAGCGACGCCAGCCTTGCTGCAGTCGACAGTGAACGTCTGGGAGACGTGAGCTCTGACTCCACTTCCCAGTCCAGGACCTGAACATCTCACCTTACTGGGATCCACCAGCTCTCGCACCGGGACCCTGAAAGGACTTCCTGTGACACCAACACTCAGGTGAGTTTCACCCCAGCTGAACTTTTGAAGATCTAAACTCAGGATTTAATAAAGTGGATCCATCACCTTGGATAGGGAGACCTCCAAACGTGATGTTGACGTCGTACTCTCCAGGAGTGAAGGGGATGTACTCCACGCTGCAGCTGCCATCTTTGTTGTCTTTACACGACATCTTTGCCTCAGACGGACCCTCAATGGCCAAACCCAGACCCCCGGTGCCTGCTCCCCTGAGGAACAACCAGACAATGAGAAACCAGACAGTGGCTGTCGGCCATCTTCAGATGTGTGTCATGTTGGACGTAGTTAAAAGGTGAACTGACCTGGTCTCGACGGTGAACCGGTTCGGTTTGTTGACCAGTCCTTCCTCCAGACCTGGACCGTACGCTCGCACTCGACTGGGATCACAACCCTCCGTCACCGTCACTCTGAACGGACTCTTCGGCAGAGAGACGTCGTCGAACAGAACGTCAATCAGATGTAAACCTGACGATGGAAAGAGACGATAGAGTCACGAGTTGTAAAAATAAGAACCTGGCCTTCGATATAAAACACACTGACAGCGCCACCTATTGTCCAAATAGACAATCATTTTGTTTGGCAACTTATGGCTGAGCTCAGCGGTTTGTACGTTAATCACACAGGAAAAAGTTTTTATCCAAACCAGGTGTTTTATGTTCAAATGAACGTGATGTCACAGGTGGCACTGGTGGTTACTAATAGTAACCTCAGTTCTCAGCTGACGTCAGTGAGAAGCTGTTGCTCAAAGGTTCCTGAGAATCATTCAAATTTAGAACCAACAACCTTTCGCACATGCACACACGTGTGTGTGTGTGTGTGTGTGTGTGTGTGTGTCAGACTGACAGCAGACCACACGCCTCTCTGAGTATTCCTGTCCCACAATGCACTGGGCTCCAACATGTCACAGGTTACTATCAATGGAAAACCATCTGTCTGCAGCTATTTATACCCAGAGTGCATCACTCGCTCGTTAGAGACTCGACTCATTGTCACTGAAACACTTTCATATAATAATCATAATTAAAATAAAACATTATAAAATAATAAAGTTAACTTCTGGTGTCAGTTTTTAACATGAGGAATTTTTTTAAACCACAAACACATCTCTTTACTGCGACTTTTTAAAACCCAGCAGGGATTTAACTTTTGGGGATTTTAGTTTAACGACGTGTTGCTTTGGAAGAAAAACATCTATAAACCAGCAGCAGCTCTGCAGCCTCCTACAAACACAGACGTGTGTGACTCCTCACCGTCCTCATACGGCGTGTACTCCACCCTGTAAGTCCCGTCGCCCTTGTCGGTTATGTAGGTGTCTGTGTTGGCGCCTAACAGGTTGGAGATGCAGGTTTTGATTTGACTGCCACTTTTGTAGAGCGACCGAGCATCGACGATGAAATGTGTGGTCACTTCCCTCAGGACGCCTGCGGACCAAAAACAAATCGAACATTCATTAGTGAGGACGCAGCAGATGTTGATCAGGAAACACAGGAAGCAGTCGTCATGTTATTCAGCCTCTGTGCAACATTCACACTTTTCATAAATTTGTTTTAAAAGAGAAGGAAACATAACGAGGGAAGTTCAAGTTTAAATGAGCTGCAGACTTTATTACGTGTCAGTAAATAAACCAATGAGAGCTGACGTCAAGAAACAGACTTCGGACCAGAGACTAAAAACATGAACCTCGACCTACAACATAAAAATACTGGATTTACATGTATAAATAATAATAAAATAAAACAGATACACAACAAACAGTCGTGATGTTGTTGAGTGACAGCTGTCCCTCGCAGTGAGGGAGCAGCTGATTGGTCGATGCAGAGCGGAGTGGACGGGGTGTAACGTTTGACCATGTCCTGGATGTAGACTGGACCTGATCCGGTCACAGCACGGTACCAAGTACTAGTGCTTTGAAATGGATGCGTCAGCCACTGGTAACCAGTGAAGGGAGCGGAGGAGTGTGAGTGAACTCAGGTTAAAGACCAGTGGAGCTGCTGCTTCCTGGAGGAGCTGCAGAGGTCAGATGGCAGCAGCAGGTAGACCTGCCAGGAGGGACGGGCAGTAGTCTAGGCGTGAGATGACCAGAGCCTGGACCAGAACCTGGACCAGAGCCTGCACCAGAGCCTGCACCAGAGCCTGCACCAGAGCCTGCACCAGAGCCTGCGCCGCCTTCTGAGTGAGAAGGGGGCGTATTCTCCTGATGTTGTGCAGCGTGTATCTACAGGAACGTGTTGATGTTATTGATGGGACATTTGAAAGATAGAGTGCTGTCAAGGACGACACCCAGAGTCTTGACTTGGGGAGATGGAGAAACTGTGGTGTTGTCAAGTGTAAGTGAAAAACTGTTCCATTCGACCAGAGTGGACTCGGTGCCGACAAGGAGAAGTTCAGTTTTATTGCAGTTTGAGGAAATCTTGAGTGAACCAGGATTTGATTTCTACGAGGCAATCAGAGAGGAAAGTTGATGGGAGGGCAATGTTGGGCTTGATGCAAAGATAGAGCTGGGTGTCGTCCGCATAGCAGTGAAAATAATGACCAAAATTATGATAATTTAGAGTCAAATAGACCATAAAGCACCATATGTATGGGGGGGGGATTGACAGCTAGTACCGTCCAATGGGTGCAGGTGGCAGTGGTATGTGGGCGTGTCCTTGAGTTTTTGGTCAGGCTCCACCCCCTGTTCCTCCAAATATGGTTAATTCTGGTTAGTTTCAACAAAATGTCAAACTGCGGCTTCAGAACAGAAACTCACAAACCAACAGGTGACGTCATGGTGGGTCGATAGTTTCATTCATTTAGTTTCTAATGAGCAGCTTGAATTTCCTGAAAAGTAAAACTGAACAGATCTGATTTTAATAAAATCAAAAAGTTAACTCTGTAGAAAAGTTTCTTCTCACCTCTGGGTTCGACTCCAGGTCCGTGGACCTTGACTCCGCTGGTGTCGACTGCCGGCTCCACCTGCAGGCGGACGGGGAACTTGGGCACGGCGTGTCCTCCATATTTGATTGTGATGGCGTACATGCCCTGGAACTGTGGGATGTAGGTGATGGAGTACGTCCCGTCGCTGTTGTTCTGGACGTGAACTTCAGCTTTGGCTCCAGAGTCTGAGATAATCTCAATGGTGAGCTCCGCCTCTCCGGCTTTGGAGCAGTCCACCGTGAACGATCCGTCCTCGTTGACTTTGCCTCGCTCTAGGCCGGGGCCGCTCGCCGTCACCTTGCTGGGATCGAAGGCGGTATGCACCACGGCCTTGAAGGGGGAGCCGGGGATGTGCTGGTCAGCGAACAGAATATTGATGGCGTACTCACCGGGCTCAGTGGGCAGGTAGGAGACCGAACAGGAGCCATCACCGTTGTCCTGACATTCGATCTTTGCTTCGCACGGCCCCTCCACGGTCAGGCCCAAACCGCCGGTGCCCGCTCCCTTTGTGTCAATGGCAAAGGGGGCGGGTTTACCCACAATGCCTCCCTGAAGACCTAGACCATAGGCACGCACCTGGAGGGTTCAGATGAAACAGACGACATGTTCAGTCTGAGGTTTGAAACAATAGGATAAAAAATAGATTTAAATGAATTTGATACATTTATTTCATGAGTAAAAACATTAAGCTCAGGGGACTCAGATCTTTTCTTCTTCTTCACTTTAAATGCGACTCACCTTGGTCGGGTCAGGCGGCATCACGCTCTCCACAGTGAACGGACTTCCTGGGACGGGGTGTCCGTCATAGCAGATATCCAGTCTGAACGGCCCCTCCTCAGGGGGGATGTATTTCACTGTGTGAAGCTCATTGGCTGTGCCCGACTCAAGCTTGCAGGGGATTGGTCGACGTGACGGGGAGGTGATCTTGACCTCCAGTTTGCCCTGACCTCCAGCTCCTCGTGTACTGATGGTGAACTCCTGATCTTTCCCAACATCCACCTCTTCGTTAAAAAAACAAAACAGACATGATGTTCGCTCAGAGAAACTTATTTTATTTTCATTATTTAGATTTGAATAATATATTATTAATAATACTTTATGTCTGATGTTTGACTTACTGTTGTTCAGCCCTTGAACTTTGACCTTGTTCAGGTCCATAGGGGGCGCCACACTGATGTTAAAGGGACTTTTAGGGATGGGGTCTCCTCCGTGACAAACTGTGACGGACACGTTGCCCTGAGACAAACAGTGAACATGGTTTACTGAGCTTCATTGCTCGTCTTCATGTTTTAACGCGGATGGCGGAGAAGGCGTGGTCTCACCTGCTGGATGGCCGTGTAGCGGACGGTGTAGGAGTAGTCGTGGTTGTCGATGATCTCGAAGTCTCTGACGGCTTCGCCTTTAGTGGCCGCAGTGAAATGAACCTCGGGTTTGGCTTTTCCTGCTCCTTTAGTGTAGATGGTGAAGTGAGTTGGTTTCCCCACCTCAACACCTGAAGGAAAAGACATTACATCATGAGGCTCAGGAGGATCTACTGCTCAGTTTCTTTCTTTAAAGTTTCTCTCTCACCTGTTTTATTCAGTCCAGGTCCTTCTGCTCGGACTTTAGCTGCATCATGGGAGGGATCCACCTTTATTCTGAAGGGGCTGATGGGTATTTCCTGTTGTAACATAAAAGGTGAGGGGTGCAGGTTCAGGTGAGCTCAGTGTTTTGTTTCAGAGGTCGTTAACCTGCGTCTCACCTGATCAGCGAACAGGACCATGATGGTGTACTGTCCGGGACCCGGGGGCATGTACTTCACCGTGAACGTGTCGTTGTCGTTCTTGATGATGTCGAAGTCGATGTCGGCCTCGGCAGGTCCGACCACACCTGGAGCACATTTGATCCCGATGCTGACGTCACCTGCAGGAAAAAAAGAACCTTATCAGGAATGATGTGAAAAAAAACTTAATCATTAAAACATTATGAGGAAGTAAAAGAGGACGTATGACGTCAGAGATATCCGACCCTGGCCGGCCTCGCTGCAGTCCACAGTGAAGTACGTCGGCTCGTTGGCCTTCAGTCCCGTCTTCTCCACGCCTGGACCGTAAACCTTCACGTTCTCCGGATGGCTGCCTTCACCGATCGTCACCTGGTCCGCAACATAACATTTTATATGTATATATATTTCTTATGCTTTGTATTTGCTATTTGACACATTTTATTATTATTGTTTCTATGATGTTAATTCAAAGCATCAACTCATCAACAAATAAACAACAACAGATAAGTGAATAACCTTTCACATTGTTTCATATAAATCTGAGCCTGCGGAGAACCTCAGGGTTCTAACCTGGGTCCTCTTTGGTTCTGTCACTAAGTGTCAAAATAAACATCAATAATTTTAATTTATATTAATATGTGGATGATGTACAAATGATTGTATCTGTGAAATGATCCTTTAAATATTAAATATAATAGATATCAGTTATTATAAATCGTAGTTTCGCTGCCTCAGTGTTTAAACTTGTTTTTTGATTTTAAAAAATCAGTTTAATGTTGTTTGAGTGAACGAGGCTTCGTACCCTGAACGGGCTGTTGGGGACGTTGACTTCGCCCCAGGTGACGATGATGGTGTGTTTGATGGGTTTAGTGGGAATATAAACGCAGAGGAAGGTGCTGTCCTCATTTTCTGTGATCTGTATGTCGATGGGGAAACCCTCGGCGTCCTGGAAACACAAACACGTCACGTAGCTGCATCACGACAGAAGAATGACGTTTGATTAAAACCAGCTGAAGGTCACCTGAGCGTAGAGCTTCAGTTCTCCTCGTCCGGCTCCGTGAGCATCGATGGTGAAGTCAGCAGGTTTGTTGACGATGCAGCCGAGAGGCTCCAGACCAGGACCGTAACATTTCACCTGAGGACGTCCAACATGTTATTAACAGTAAACAGTTTATATGTGTTAAATCATTTGAAGGTTTGTGGTCAAACCTTCTCTGGGAAGATGTCGTTGGCAGCAGAGAGGATGTGAGCCATGAACGGACTGTCCTTGATGTCCTCGTCGTCACAAATGACGTGGACGGCGAAGTCGCCGGGTTCAGTCGGCCAGTAACGAACGTCACATGATCCATCACCTTTATCGTCACACTCGATCTTGGCTTGAGAGGGGCCCTCGATGGAGAAACCTGTACAAAACACCTGAGTCAAACCTTTTACTTCAAAATAAAACCTCACTCTCTAGTGTTCATCCTCTGGGGAGCAGGAGTGTGATGGGTTCATGTTAAATCTGTAAGTTTAATATTTATATTTCATGTCAAGTTTTATGGATTAATTTCTCTGAGACGATGAATAAACACAAAATATAAAACAATATAATTTTTAACAGCGTCCGTCCATTATTTCTCTGTTTGCTGATGACACTGCTGTTTATCTGTTTTCCCTGGAATAATATGAAACTAGAAACAACAGACATTCTACTGTCTCAGTTTTCTGTGACAAAACAGAAAGAATTTTTACTTTCATTCCAAACTCAACTTTGAGTTTCATGAACTGTGCAGTGACGCTTTTAAAATCAAATATTGCCGTCAAAAGTTCCCCGTGGTAATTTGTGTGGTGATGTTTCGTCAACACGTACCGAGCGTTCCCACCTCCGTCCCGATGGCCTCCACCACAAAGTCCGCACTCTTCCCGACCAATCCAGTCTCCAGACCCGGGCCCCAGGCCCTCACCTTCTGAGGCCCCGCCTCCTCACCTACCTGCACTTCAAACGGACTGAAAACGTAATGTTAGACATTATTACACAACATTGAAAGATTTAACTGATACAAAATCATCTGCCATTAGACAAAAGATATAAAATATATTTAATACCAAAAACTATAACGAGAATATAGGTAACACCATAATATAAACAAATCATTTAAATGTTCAGTCATTTTACAAAGAAAATAAACAAACAAAAACCTGACTGTTTCAATTTGTTCTGTTGGTCAGAAAAGAAAATGGAATCAATGAAACATGAGGACATTTTTTATGTGAGGCCAAACTAATCAAGTCTTTAAGATCTTTAAAAAAGAAAAAAGTGTTTCATGAAAGCTGCAGAATATTGTTCTTCACAATCTGAACCTCTGGAATTCCTCAAGGCTCGATGCTAGATCCCTTATAATTCTGTGTTTACATGGAAACGATAAATATAATAACTAGAACATTTCAATTGAAACAGGATGTGCTGTCTGTTTGTGGCTCAGGTGATAGAGTCTCACCTGCGTGGGATGCTGTGTCCTCCCCAGGAGACGGTGACGATGTATTTTCCCGTCATGATGGGATAATAATTACACTCAAACACACAGTTTTCCACCTCCAGGACCTTCACCGGCTCCTCAAGACCGTCTGAGTTCAAGATAAAAATATCACTTAGACTGAAAATGGCCAACAAATCAAAAGTGATCAATGAGTGGGGTGTCTTACTTGGTCCCTTCACGGTGACTTCGAGTTCACCGCTGCCGCCTCCTTTAGTGTAAACTTTAAAATCTGCCACTTCTTTCACCCTCAGACCTTTTGGCTGCAGACCGCGGCCTGACGCTCGGCAGGCGTTCGGATTGCAGGCTGTTGGACCAATCAGGAGGAGACGCAGGACACTGATTAGACTGGAGCTGACATGAAACTAACAAAAAGAATAAATCTAAAACTGAATCTAAGTTCACAAGCTGACGTTAAGAGGTGAAACAAAAAGAAACTGGTGCGAGTTTAACAACAAGATCAGATTTTTACTTTTCAGGAAACTACCTGAGGGAGACGAAAGATTTTCTTCAGGTTAATTAATTATTACATATTTAGAGATTTCATATCTTTTACTTTAAAACACAAAAAAGTTTAGTTGGAATAATTCTATTTCCCAAGACATTATATTTTTATCAGTGTTTACAAAAGACAAAATTTAACAATTAAAAAAAAATTATTAGAATTTACTGACTAGTTCCCCTTAATTTGAAATGGGATTTTATATAATAATTTCAAAATTTAATTTTCAATCTGAATGTTTCTATAAAGTAAAAAACACATAAGACTGTTTTTAAATGCAAAATAATTTAACTGAATTATTTAAACAAACAAAAAACTGACAATAGACAATAAATTACATTTTTCATTATTACTATCAATCCTGAATCCAAAATTTAAACCTGAACTCAGTGTTAAAGTCTGGATTCAGATCATCATCAATGAAACTGAGATAAACAGACTTTGTGTTAGTGAGGCTGAAAGAAACAAGCAGCAAAGATGAAGAGAGATGAAGCGGGAGGAGGAGGAAGAGGAGGAGAAGGAGGAAGAGCTGCAGGTTCAGAACTGAATCAAACCATCTTAAATAAATAATATGTTCATATAATAACAGAGGCTGGTGTTAGATGGAGGAAGAAGAGTCACTGAAGCTGAAGCAGGTGATGAAGATAATTTAAATATGTGAAATAATTATTCACATGTAAAGGTCACATACTGTTTAATAAGATGTTAAGTTAATTAAAAATAAAATAAGAGGTTTATAAAGGGGCGGGGCCTTAAAACAAAAACTGACAATTTAATGATATAAAAAATAAATGTAATAAAGAATTTTAATTTCTTTATGTAAAAAGAAAGATTTTCTGAATCTATTCAGTGACGTCTTTGTTCAAATCTACAGAGCGTGCATGTGAGCAGGAGTATTTATAGATTCTCATCAAAGATTTCTTCAGAGTTTCACGTTACAGGAATTATTGAATTATTTAATTGTGAATGAAAACACTGAACATTATGAACTTTAACGTCTAATAAAATCAAATTAAAGATTCATGACACTTTGATAAAAGCATCTAAAAGTCACCGTACGTGGCTGTAATGTAATAATGAGCGTTTCTTAAACTGTTAATTGTACGAGTCTCGTGAGTTTCTCTGTATCTTAGCAACCATTAAAAAGCTCGAACAACAATGTTGATGAAGAAGAAGAATTAGGTAGAACTTGTAAAATACATGTTTTTGCACAAAATTGTCTCTAATCAGAATATCTGCCGATAAATTTGTTCTCAACAAATGAAACATGAAAATGTTTAAATGTTTCTGAGCTGAAGATATAAAACTGTTGATCAGCGTCTTTAGTTAAAGTGGCGTTAATCACTGAGTGAGGCTCCGCCCCCCCACAGCCGCTCAGAGTGGCAGTGAAGACGAAGCAGCTGCTGCACATGCTACAAACACAGGAAACGCAGAGAGGTGGAGGCAGGATGTTTGAGTTCAGGTGGAAGGAAACCAGGTGAGCCTCCAGCCCCAGCCCTGCCCTCAACCCCGCCCCCCAGCCTCTACTAACTTGGTCGCCTGGGTTTGGGCGGCGTTGGAGGGGGGGCTCTCCGTGTCTTGTCTGAGGGAGGGGTGCGAGTGGACTGAGGTACCATCTGCACCGGAGAGCCGGGAGGTGGGGCGCTCTGTGGAACTGCAGGAGGGAACAACAGTGATGACAGATGTAGATATAAGAGGAAAGACACCTCCGCACCAGCAGGTGGCGCTGCCGCAAGACCAGAACCAGGAAGACAAGAGTTCTGTGTTCAAATCCCAAACAAATTCCAATCCAAGATTTTAAAATCACAAATCAAGACTCAACTCCAGAGTCAAATTCACACAAACAAGTAAATCAAATCTTTGCATCAAGTTTTAAACAGTCGAGAAACAAGAAAACAAGCAAACAATTAAAGCAGCATCAGCACCTTAGGGCGCAGTACTCCACAGTACTCCACAGTACTCCACAGTACTACAGTACTCCACAGTACTCCACAGTACTCCACAGTACTCCACAGTACTACAGTACTCCACAGTACTACACTAGTTCAAATGCAGCAAATGAACAGACTCGTAGTTGAAACATTATATCGTCGGGGGTGAAGACTGCAGAAATCAAAACTTCAAAGCTTCTGTCTCGAGTCAGGATTAGATGATCCCGACTCTAAACCTGAATCCTGACTGAGAACAGAGCCAAGCCAAAACTTTATTTAAAACTAAAGTCAAGTCCACACCTCTGCCGATAGAACAATGAGGGAGGAGACTATGGATACGATGAACAGTTTCAACCAATCAAACATAAGAACTGAGGCGCGACTGTCCAATCAGATCCAGACTGAGGTTCATGTTTCATACGATCATTTTAAACCTTCGTCTGGTCAGAAACAGGATGTTACAGGAGGGTAACTTTATTCTTCTGATTATCAGATGATGAAAATCACAAACATTACATTTCAGACATAAAATAAAAACAGCTTTTTAATGTGACCTGTTAAAATCCTCCTAGTTTCAGTTTAAACATCAGAACTTAGAAGAAGCTTCAGACTCCAGCAGAACTGAACCAGTGCTGTGTGACACCTACCCTCACAGATGTGGACAGTGAAAGGGCTTGTGGGAATCTGCTGCCCGGCAAAGGTCACGCAGACGGTGTGCGCCCCCTCCAGGACAGGAACATAGGTGCAGCGGAAAATACTGTCCCCTTTGTTTTCCAGGACAATCTCCACTGTGTCCCTGCGACCGTTAGAGTCCACGATGATGACGCCCACGTCTCCGGCTCCTGCCCCTGGAGGACGGACAAAGAGACGTTTCCACACTTTGTCTTTGTTTGTTTCTCAGATGAATTGAAGTCGTTTAAAGCAACAGTTCAGTTTTTACCTGCTGTGTAAATATCAAAGTATGTCGGCTTGTTGGCCACGTTCCCCATTGTCTGCAGCCCCGGCCCGCGGGCCTGGACTCTGCTCGGGTCGCCCATCGCCTTGGAAACGTTCACGATGAAGGGACTTCTGTCAATGTCCTGCCCAGCGAACAGCACCTTCACCTGGTCAGAGAGGGAATCACAGGCCTGTCGTATCTATCTATCGTGAATCTAAATGACGTCTTACCAGATGATATTAAACCTTCTCCACTGAATCTGAAGATGTTCACATTCAGTTGTGTTCACTGAAGACGACCATGAGAGGAAAGCTGAGGAGTAAGGGAACCTTTAAAGGGTTTTTCTCACCTTATGAAGCCCCTCCACTTTGGGCAGGTAGACCACAGAGTAGGTTCTGTTCTTGTCATTGTTGGGGATCACTCGAGCCTGATGGACACACACAGACCGGAGACTGGCTTAACTTATTCTGATTTAACCATTTCATTTATTTAGGAGTGATGAGAGTTCCCACCTCCTCCGTGTGTCCCTCTGGATCCTCCACGTAAACCAGAACCTCACCCAGTCCGGCCTCCACCGTCTCCACCAGGAACTCCGCTGGTTTCAGAACCATGTTCCCTCGAGGTTCGATACCTGAGACACGATGAAGGGTTAGCACCACCGTGAGGCGATTATTTCAGATGCAAACTGATAAACACAGACAAACATTAATTCGCTAATTCATGAATAAGTCACACCGAGCTAATTACTTATACAATCCACCATTTCTGATTTAAATGAACTTAAACAAATTAACTCAAATTCTTTGTAAAATGGAGCCGACAAAGTTCTGATGAATTTATCAACAAATATCATCGTTCATCATCAGCGCAAAAGGAGAGAGAAATGTTTTCATTATGAATAACTCAGTTATAGCGGAGAGCCGAGAACAGAACCCAGAGGAACCTCACAGGTAAAAGTTTCATTGTCAGGGGAACGTTTTAAAACATCAGGAAACACGTAACTAAGAAAAGTGACGAGTTTGTTTCCTCACCAGGTCCGAAAGCTTTGGCTCTTTTCGGGTGCAGAGTCTTTGCCCTCAAGGGGGCGCCGGGCTTTAGTTTGGCTTTAGGGAACTGAGACAGGTAGGTCATCACAGAGTGCTCGTCCACGTTTGGGTCGACAATCTCCTCTGGAGCGATCACCTGAAGAAGAACCACAACATGACGACAACATGACAACAATGTTTAATCCTGAGGACGCAGACACACACATAAATCCAGAGTGTGTGTTTTTATGCGTTAATTTGTTTGTGTGTTACTTGTGGAACTCCGAGCCAGTCGTCCGCCTGCTGCATGGCCTCTCTGGCGTTCTCCACCGGCTGACTGGGATCCCATGTTTCCCAGTCCGGACACAAACCTGAACGCATCACAGACATTAGTTTCTCCTGAAGCTGATTATTGATTAGCGTGTCATGTGTGTCAGAGCTCTGGTGCTCACCGGGGGCACAGTTGTCCACCAGTGCTCCGAGCGCCTTCCCGTCCCTCCAGTCTCGGTGGAAGTTGGTGATGGGGAGCTGAGGCACCTTGTTCTGGATCCAGCCCAGCAGACGCTGCTTTGGCGTCAGTTTCTTCGCGTCCTCGTCGTCCTCGTCCTCCCACATGGGCATGGAGATGGAGTAGTGGAGGATCAGGGTCCAGATCAGACCCAGGATCAACTTCAGGTTCCCATCCACGATTGCTTTAGAGTCTGAGGGACAGAGGACGGGTGGAGAAGTTACAACCCGTCATTTACAGGTTAAGAGTTGTGTTCTATTCATACGTCAGCTGACTCCAACTCCCATCAGCCCTTTCACCTCAACTGACGACTAAGCTTCTGCTGAGCTTTATTCCTCTTTGACACTGAGTGTGTGTGTGGACCTGACTTTGTGAGTCTCTGCGGAAAAAACCTGTTCACAATCATGAAATCATATTTTCCCTCTGAGCTCAGATGTTCAACACACACAGGAAGCTGGAGTCCAGAGATTAGTCAGGTCCAGTGTTCACAGAGGAAATGTTGTGATGGAGTGTCACTGTAATCTTTCCCCAGGAAACAGGAGATGTTAGTTTGTTCTCTCTCACACACACACACACACACACACACACACACACACACACACACACACACACACACACACACAGTCTCTAAAAGTCTTAGTTTGGACATTTTTCTAAAACTAAACTAAGATTCATACAAACTGTTGATTCTCGACTGAATCCAGATGATTTCAGCGACACATTAATTGAAGTTATAACATCTATGTGTATAACAATAAAAACTCAAATATGAATTCTCAGCTGATCATCAGTGTGGGAGGTTCTCTCTCTACTGAACGTCCAGAGGTCAGAGGTCAGAGTCTAACGACGACACGTCCCTCGCAGTGAGGGAGCAGCTGATTGGCCGATGCAGAACAGAGTGGACGGGCTGTGAGGTTTGACCATGTCCTGGATGTAGACTGGACCTGATCCGGTCACAGCACGGTACCAAGTACTAGTGTTTTGAAAAAGCATGCGGGCAGCTACTGGTAACACAACAGACAACAGTTGTTAGAGAGACAAGATAACACACACACACACACACACACACACACACACACACACACACACACACACACACACACACACACACATTATTAAAATATACAGAGATAATATTTTAAATATCTAAATGTGTCACAGGTTAGTTTTTATCTAAACTCACTGTCGTGATCATTATTGAGAGAGAGTGTGTGTGTGTGTGTGTGTGTGTGTGTGTGTTGACCCTCCAGCTGTTGGTTCAAATGCCTCAGACCAACTGCGACGACAGCTGACACACACACACACACACACACACACACACACACACACACACACACACACACACACACACACACAGGCAACATTCATAACCCCCCTCCTCCCCGTGTCATGTGGTGGGGGGTGATGACAGTAACGAGAATCTTTGTTGTTCAGATTCAAACTGAACTTTATTAATGAGGCAGCAGTGTGACAGTCAGCAGATCTCACACACACACACACACACACACACACACACACAGGTTTCCTCTGGTGATGTCATCACATGATGTAAAGACACAGTTTGACTGATCCAGAGTCAGTACAGCTGGTGGAGGTTCAGCAGCTGAACAGATGAGACAGATCCAGGATCAGCTGAGGATTTCCTCTTCTTCACAAAGTGAATTAAACTCTTTATATTATCACTGATCTGTTTTGACGTTGAATCATGAACTTGGACAGTAAATCCTCGTTCTCTCAGTGAAACCTATTCACACGTGAATACGAGACATGTTGTCGTCAGCGGGTTTTTACTGAAAAACAACACGAGACACTAGAATCAGATTCTGATTCATGAGCGAGTGGAAAGACGAAGCGACGACGTGAACCCGACCTCTGACCCACACAGGAAACGTCAGCACTCGTCAGTCTAAAATTTAAAAGCCTCCCCCTCACCTACATTAACATTATGGCAGCATCAAACCTTAAAGAGGTCACGGCACCATTTCACCACTAGAGCCCTGAGCTCCCAGAATTCAGCCTGTTGTTGATGTGTTCAGTTCCATCAGCATCTATTGTACTTGTGTCCTCTGAGCTTTATTCACTGCTAATAACGTGTCTTTGGTAGTTTTGCTCTTGTTGAGTTAAGAACAGAGAGAGAGTGTGTGTGTGTGTGTGTGTGTGTGTGTGTGTGTGTGTGGGGGGGGGGGTCCTGGCCTCACTTTAACATTCCTGTGAGCTGACGGCTTCAACACATGTGAATCATTACACAGTCAGAATATTTCTGTTCACACTGAACACTGTTACTTTAACTGACCCACAACAACACAACATTCTTCACTGGATCAGAATTCATGTGTTCATCACTGAGTTAGTTTCAGTTTATTAACAGTTATAAACATCAACTGTTCGAAACAGACTTTAATAAATGTTCAATAAATGAAGGTTTCACCATGATTCATATTTTAAATGTTGTGATTCCAGAGCTTCACTGATCAAACTTCAGCTGATCCAGAATACGTCTCAGTGTGTCTCAGTCAGTGTGTCTCAGTGTGTCTCAGTGTGTCTCAGTTTGTCTCAGTGTGTCTCAGTCAGTTTGTCTCAGTGTGTCTCAGTTTGTCTCAGTGTGTCTCAGTTTGTCTCAGTCAGTGTGTCTCAGTGTGTCTCAGTTTGTCTCAGTGTGTCTCAGTGTGTCTCAGTGTGTCTCAGTGTGTCTCAGTCAGTTTGTCTCAGTCAGTTTGTCTCAGTGTGTCTCAGTGTGTCTCAGTGTGTCTCAGTGTGTCTCAGTGTGTCTCAGTCAGTGTGTCTCAGTCAGTTTGTCTCAGTGTGTCTCAGTGTGTCTCAGTTTGTCTCAGTGTGTCTCAGTCAGTGTGTCTCAGTGTGTCTCAGTTTGTCTCAGTGTGTCTCAGTGTGTCTCAGTTTGTCTCAGTGTGTCTCAGTCAGTGTGTCTCAGTCAGTTTGTCTCAGTGTGTCTCAGTCAGTGTGTCTCAGTGTGTCTCAGTTTGTCTCAGTGTGTCTCAGTGTGTCTCAGTTTGTCTCAGTGTGTCTCAGTCAGTGTGTCTCAGTCAGTTTGTCTCAGTGTGTCTCAGTCAGTGTGTCTAAGGTCTATTTTCAGCAGCTGTTGGAGGAGGCGGAGCAGAGCTCAGCTGTCCTGCCATCAATCACCTCATCTACCCCCCCCCCCCCCCCCCCGCAGAGTCACAACATGTGAACAACACTGTTAAAGAGTTTGACTGGAATTCAACAGTTTGACAAACCCAGTGTAAACGTACATGAACCAGTTTAAACTCTGACTCGTCCAGTCAACGTCTAGATGATGGAGGTGAAACTGGATTTCCTGTTGGAAGACTTCACAGCTTCAGTCCCATCAATTCCTGTTTCCTGAACCACTTCCAGCTTCAGTCCACTCACTTCCTGTTTCCTGAACTACTTCCAGCTTCAGTCCACTCACTTCCTGAACTACTTCCAGCTTCAGTCCACCCACTTTCTGTTTCCTGAACCACTTCCAACTTCAGTCCACTCACTTCCTGAACCACTTCCGGCTTCAGTTCACTCACTTCCTGCTTCCTGAACCACTTCCAACTTCAGTCCACTCACTTCCTGAACCACTTCCAGCTTCAGTCCACCCACTTTCTGTTTCCTGAACCACTTCCAACTTCAGTCCACTCACTTCCTGAACCACTTCCGGCTTCAGTTCACTCACTTCCTGCTTCCTGAACCACTTCCAACTTCAGTCCACTCACTTCCTGAACCACTTCCGGCTTCAGTTCACTCACTTCCTGCTTCCTGAACCACTTCCAACTTCAGTCCACTCACTTCCTGAACCACTTCCAACTTCAGTCCACTCACTTCCTGAACCACTTCCGGCTTCAGTTCACTCACTTCCTGCTTCCTGAACCACTTCCAACTTCAGTCCACTCACTTCCTGAACCACTTCCAGCTTCAGTCCACCCACTTTCTGTTTCCTGAACCACTTCCAACTTCAGTCCACTCACTTCCTGAACCACTTCCGGCTTCAGTTCACTCACTTCCTGCTTCCTGAACCACTTCCAACTTCAGTCCACTCACTTCCTGAACCACTTCCGGCTTCAGTTCACTCACTTCCTGCTTCCTGAACCACTTCCAACTTCAGTCCACTCACTTCCTGAACCACTTCCAACTTCAGTCCACTCACTTCCTGAACCACTTCCAGCTTCAGTCCCATCAATTCCTGTTTCCTGAACCACTTCCAGCTTCAGTCCACTCACTTCCTGTTTCCTGAACTACTTCCAGCTTCAGTCCACTCACTTCCTGAACCACTTCCGGCTTCAGTTCACTCACTTCCTGCTTCCTGAACCACTTCCAGCTTCAGTCCACTCACTTCCTGCTTCCTGAACTACTTCCAGATTCAGTCCACTCACTTCCTGCTTCCTGAACCACTTCCAGCTTCAGTCCACTCACTTCCTGTTTCCTGAACTACTTCCAGCTTCAGTCCACTCACTTCCTGAACCACTTCCAGCTTCAGTCCACTCACTTCCTGCTTCCTGAACTACTTCCAGATTCAGTCCACTCACTTCCTGCTTCCTGAACCACTTCCAGCTTCAGTCCACTCACTTCCTGTTTCCTGAACTACTTCCAGCTTCAGTCCACTCACTTCCTGAACCACTTCCGGCTTCAGTTCACTCACTTCCTGCTTCCTGAACCACTTCCAGCTTCAGTCCACTCACTTCCTGTTTCCTGAACTACTTCCAGCTTCAGTCCACTCACTTCCTGAACTACTTCCAGCTTCAGTCCACCCACTTTCTGTTTCCTGAACCACTTCCGGCTTCAGTTCACTCACTTCCTGCTTCCTGAACCACTTCCAGCTTCAGTCCACTCACTTCCTGCTTCCTGAACTACTTCCAGATTCAG
>CM048058.1:215000-285000 GCA_026259375.1 Verasper variegatus
TTACTGTTTTAAATTGATTTTTTATTATTTTAATTTTATATTGGAGAGAAAACTCAGGTGATTCATTGTGAACATTTCGACTCACGTCTTTAATTAAACTGTGAACACACTAAACACCATGTGTCTGTATTTACAGATAATGTATTCATTTAATTAAGCTCATGCAAAACGTTATAAACGTTTAAATGACACGTGCTGTTTATCATTTAGAAGAATATAAGACAAGTTAGAACCTTAAATCAATATGCTGCTTATTATATTATTATTAAATATGTTTAAAGTCCTTCAGTTTGTTAAATCACTTTAAAGTCACTTCCTCATTTAAACACAGAGCAGCGTTTGATCGATTTAACCCCGGGAGGGTTTATGACCGAAAATCATCGGTGTCGTCAACTGGCCCTTTAAATAATGATCATAATGACAAGTTCACAGGCATCATCACAACATCACAATCATTTAATCATCGGATTAAAATTCTGTGATTATTTGGTCATAACTTCGAAGTAAAATGTAAACATTCATTCAAAGACTGAAACTGTGCAAAATAAGAGGAAGTGGGATTTCATCATCGTCCCAATAAAAAGATTTAAAGCTACGGAATCTGAACAAAATAAAAACGCCTTCAGATTTTGAACAAACTAAAATGTAAACAAACGCAGATGAGTTTCTCTTTGCAGATTTACACGGTTCTGAAACAAAGTAAAAAAAACGGTCGAGGTGTCCCACAAGGCTCCGTACTGGGTCCTCTTCTATACATTGTTTATGCAAGTGATTTCTGCCACGTACAGTTTTTAAAAAGGTCTCTGTTTTATGGTCATTCTACAGAAACCTGCTTATTTCATGTTAAGTCCATTTTTATGTATAAATAATAATCAGTGACACGAGTCGCAGTGCGAATAATTCAATTACCTGTGATTAAAATAACTGAAGTTATTATAGTGATTAAATATGTTGATAAATGAGCCATTACTGAAGTTGATGGTTTTCATGCAGAATATCTTTATAAACAGAAACACTGTAAAATGTGATGAAGTTAAATTCAGGAGAAGCAGGAATTTGTTTTTAATTAATTCAGTCAAGTTCTTTTAGTAACTTAAACTGTTTTAAAATTATAAAATTATTTGCTGACATATTTAGTGACAAAGCAGTAAAATTACTTTTACATTCTGAACATGTTTTCTCCAACAAATACTCATTTCTCAGCTTTTATCATCTCACCCCCCCACACACACAAAATCATTAAATAAATACAGTTTTGTTTAAATCTGACACAGTGAAATCAGTCAAATAATCTCCTTCAGAAATTATTCATCTCTAAAATACTAAGATTTAAAATAAAGTGCTTTTTAACTTCATGTTCACATTGGTTCTGTTGCACTTAAAACACACAAATACAAACATTTTAATTCATCTATTCAGGAAAAATAAAGCTGATTTAATTTTCTTTCCATTATTCTGCTTTTTTTCTTTCATGCTACACAAACGGATGATTTTCAACCAACATTCAACATGAATCAGGAATCAAGATAAAAACTGTACATCTGAATTCTGTTCAAATTCCCTTTATCATTGTAAAATGTTCTTTTAATTCAGCAAAACTTTGTTTGTTTTTGTATTTTTGAGCTGAAATAATTTGTTGAATTAAAAAGGCTGATTATCATTTCCACATTTTCAACTACGTCATTACAACAAGTTGGATTTTAAACACTAAACATTTTCACATCGCTTCATATATGATGATATTAATGTTTTAAACTTTCTTTTAAAAAGTGAAGTTTTGAATGTCGGACTGTGGCAGACTTTGGGATTTTTGTTTAAATTATTTTTAAACAAAAGTTTATGACAGCTCTGGCCTGCAGGGGGAGCTGAAGAGTTCTTAATGGACGGCTGAAATTCTGTCTATTTTCCCCTCTGTCACTCACTGACTGTGGCGTTGAGGTCAAACCTTCATGGCGCCGCCGTCCCAGAAGCAGAGCATCAGGACAGCAACATGTTCGAGGGCAGAACTGGATTCATGACGGCAATCCCATAATGCCACTGGTCCCAGTGAGGTCATCGTTGAGGTCACCATTTGTCGTCCCTCAGGGCCTGGTGAAGCTGGGGACGACCAGAACCATGATTGCCACCACAGCAACCGCCGCCACTGCCAGGTTCCAGCCGTCAGTGTCCATCTGTGGAAACAGAGCCGATCACAGGAAGTTAAAAGTCAGATATGACGCAGAGTAAAACTGCAGATGAAAATCAATAATCAACATTTAATCATCACAGTGACGACTTTAACTTTGGAGATTTTTATTTTACCGTCACATGAAACCGGAGATTAGACGATTATCAAAATTCTAATTAGAGGCTGATTCAATTTCTTCTCTGAAAAAGTCGACGAACTAAAATCAAAGTTTCAGACGATGTCAACAAACTGCAAAGAGAAAGATTGTAGAAAAAATATTTTATTACAAAAATTTGATGAATCATAAATGTTTAAAAACTTCATCAGTTTATCATTAAGGTTAAAATGTCAGGTTTAGGGTTAAGGTCAACCTCTTCAGGGCGTTAGAAGAAACCGAACAAAGTTTCACTTACAAGTTTCCACACACACGTAAACACTATAAATGAAGTGGTGTCGTGTGTGAGAGGCTAAACACTTGTGTTAAAAGTAACTCTGTAAACAGATCTCTGCACACACACACAGTGTCACCACCACACACACACACACACACACACACACACACACACACACACACACACACACACACACACACACACAGTGTCATCACCACACACACACACACACACACACACACACACACACACACACACACACACAGTGTCACCACCACACACACACACACACACACACACACACACACACACACACACAGTGTCACCACCACACACACACACACACACACACACAGTGTCACCACCACACACACACACACACACAGTGTCACCACCACACACACACACACACACAGTGTCACCACCACACACATACACACACACACACACACACACACACACACACACACACACACAGTGTCACCACCACACACACACACACACACAGAGTCACCACCACACACACACACACACACACACACACACACACACACACACACACACACAGTGTCATCACCACACACACACACACACACACACAGTGTCACCACCACACACACACACACACACACAGTGTCACCACCACACACACACACACACACACACACACACACACACACACACACACACAGTGTCACCACCACACACACACACAGTGTCACCACACACACACACACACACACACACACACACACACACACACACACACACACACACAGTGTCACCACCACACACACACACAGTGTCACCACACACACACACACACACACACACACACACACACACACACACACACTACAGTCTGACTCATTCATCAATTGACCGATATGAGTCTTTCACAGACATTTGTCAGTGGATATGTTTGGCATGAAAACTAGACCTCCAGTCCACCAGGGGGCAGCAACACAGACGACTATAGAACAGTAATTCTGTATGAACAGAGTTAACATGGAGGAGATTTCAGAACACCTGAAAGGATCAAACTAAAATAAACTGAATCAACAAAGACATTGATTGACTGAAGAAGCTTTGAAGTTCCTGCAAAGCTTCCTGGGAACGTTCCTGTGGTGGAACCGCAGCGTAAACGCAGAACATAAAATCCTGCTGAAGGCTCAGAATCCAAACCTGTCCAGGATCGAATCCAACGACAATCTGTGCACGTTCAACTTCAGGGACCCGAAGAGCCGATGTGACGAATTTTATGAAATAATATTTTGATCAACATTTTCCAAACGAGACGTCTAAAGGAAAATGAAAGAATGAAAAGCTTGTCACATGATTCTGTGTTTTCACGCCACTGTGAACATGATGGAAATAAACTGTTTGACCACTTCATAACTCACAAGGAATCACTTCAAGCCACTCGGACGCTAAAAGAATCAAAGTGTCTGGTAGAGAAAGAAGGGCGTGGCCATACCTGGTCCCATCTAGGACGCCAGCTCCTCCCACCAGCACCAAATCAAGGCCACTATAACAATCATTCCTATGAAGGGGACGGAGAGAACAGGGGGCTCAGACGGACGAGTGCAGTTCTGGGAAGAAGACAGAGGGCAGGAGCGTGGGGGGTGGAGAGAGGAAATAAAACCATAAAATAATCAGAATAAAGTCAAAAGATGTGAAGGACGGCGACGAGCAGGCGAATGAAAAGAAGAGGTTTGATATCGAGGAGGAAAAGAAAAGAAAGACGGTCGAGCATCAAATTTACAGATAATTTAGTAAAGTTGAAGGTTTTAAAAACGAGGATGAAGAGGAAACAGAAAGAGACCAAAGATGCTTAAAGACAAAATGGAGACATTACAAACATCCACATCTTGTTATTTAAACATCTGTGACGAGGAAGAGGAGGAGGAGGGATGTGATGAAGAAGAGCAGAGCTGTTTGTGATGGACTCTGATTTGGGATGGAGGACGGCATCAGCTCATTTGATTTGATTTAACGATGAGGACGAACAATCCAATAATCCTACGAGTTTGTATTTAAGTGTTCCTCATGTGATGCATCAGCCAATCAGAGCTCTGCTCTCAGACATTCAGCTCAGGTACAAACAGACAGACGAGGAGAACAAACTGCGACAGATGTTGAGAAGCAGCCGACAACAAAACGCTCAGACGCCAGCGACACGAGAGACACAGCCTCTGAAAACCAGGAAGCAAATGAGCAATGAAACGTTTTCGAACCCAGAGATGTTGATCGACTCACATGCAGACGTCATGAACGTGATGTGAACACCATCCTGCTCCGGGACCAGGACTTCATCCTTGGTTTTATTCTGTTTCAGACTCTTTTTTCCTGTTTGACAGTTTCTTCCGTTTCTTCTTCAGACTGTGAAACTTGTCTCACGAACAGATTTATCAAAAATATCAAACCCTGTCGTCTGACCTTTGACCTCTCACCTGTGACTTCCTGCCTGTCAGTTTCTGCAGCTCGGCCTTGTAGCGTCGCAGCTCCTGCTCCAGCGCTGCTCGCTCTCGTTGGCTGCTGTCGTACATCAGCAGCAGCTCCGCCAGCTCGCCCTTCAGACCGTCACACTGAGAGAGAGAGAGAGACAGTTTGTGTATCATTGATACACAAACTGTCGTTACACAGCTTGTCCACCAGAGGTCACTGTGAGTTTATTATTATTCTG
The DNA here is from genome assembly GCA_026259375.1 of Verasper variegatus. Lineage (NCBI taxonomy): Eukaryota > Metazoa > Chordata > Actinopteri > Pleuronectiformes > Pleuronectidae > Verasper > Verasper variegatus. Next base: position 220,246 of record CM048058.1, read on the forward strand.
TAAAAGATCCTGCTCTGTGACCTGGTCACTGCTTAAAAAAACGCTCATAAACGGATTTATTAAATATGAGGTCGAGTCCGTCGTATCGTTAACCGTCGTGTTGTTACCTCTCTCTGAATCCTGTGTGTCGTCTCCTCAGCTGCTCTCAGCTGAACCTTCAGGACATCGACCTCTGACCTTTCGACCTCCAGGCCGTGGGACAGAGTGATGTAAGAGTCCGTCTTCACCTGCTCGTCCCGCTCAGTGTCGCCCTCCACTCTGACTGCCAGGTACGCGTCATCACACCTGTTCACCAGGACGACAGGTTCCTGCTCAGTGATTGGCTCGTCTGCTTACAGGAAGTGACTCAGTGATCATGTGATCATATTTACGTGTCATCTGTCACCTGAACATTAGTCATGAACAGCAGCAGTTTGATTGACAGCTGCCAGGACTCACGTGTCTTGTTGCTGCTTCAGCGTCTCCACTTTGCCGCTCAGCTGTTTGTTGTCGTCGCTCAGACTCTGACACTCGTCCGTCAGGTGGACGACTTCGTCCTTCAGCTGCTTCACGTCACCTGGACACAGGACGTCACGTCACAAAGAACACAACGGGAAGCTTCTGGCGCCCCCTACAGGCTGCAGAGGTAACTACAACCACAATATGACTCATAAACAACTGATGATTTATCTGAAAACACATTTATAATTTTTCCGCAGAGTGACGAGAGCTGAGATCACGTTTCATTTAATAAGTTAAATTTAATAAATTAATCTGTTACATTTGTGGAAAAACTCTGGTCAGAGGAAGGCTAACTGTTTCCCTCTGTTTCCAGTCTTTATGCTAAGCTAAGCTAATGTGACCAGCTCGACCTCTGAACGATGGCGCCCCCACGTGGCGGCTCTTCATGCTGATCTCTGCCCTCAGCGTGGTGATCTCCAGCTCATATTCCTGCGCTGTGGCGTGGAGACGCTGCTGCTCCGCCCTCAGCCGACACAGCTCCTCCTGCAGGGAGGCAATGTCGTTCTCTCTCTCCGCCGCCGCCTCCTCGGACACCTGCTGCAGCAACACCACCTCCTCATGAGCCGAGCGCAACTCCTCCTGCGCCTCCTCCAGCTCACTCTCCTTCTCCTCCTCCAGGCTGTCCATCTCCTCCTGCACCGAGCGCAACTGAGCTGAGGTGGTGAGGAGAGAGGGAGAGAGGGAGGGAGGAGTAGAGAGGAGGAGAGAGAGAGGAAGAGGAGGAGAGGAGGAAAGAAGAATAGGAGGAGAGAGACAGAGGGGGGGGGAGTAGAGAGGAAGAGGAGAAGAACAGAAAGGAGGACAATAAGAGAAAAATCAGTTTTTGCAGTTTGTGATTTAACCAGAATCCTCTGTGCTTGTAATCTGAGTACAGTGAAGTAATCGAGTACCTTGTAGTCTCTGGATCTGTCGGGTGAAACTCTCGGCCTGGTGAGCGCTCGCCAGTCGCTCTTCATCCAACACACCTGAAAGAGAAGAGGAGGGAAAGTTCTATATTTAGATTCCACATGTTATTGGTCTCATAGATGTTAACAAGGAGTAACTTCCTCTGTTCTTAACTCAACAAGAGAAACTGTGTGATCAGTGAATAAAGCTGAGTCACATGTGAGGATCCTCTCCCAGGACACAAGGACAACAGATGTGTCTTATTAAATATGAAGAAATAAACAACAGTAACGTGTCAAAAACACGTTAAAGGAGACACTGACCCTGCAGCTCCATGAAACTCTCCTCGTGTCTCTGAGAAAATTCTCTCGTCTCCTCGAGCTCCAGCAGCAGCTGGAGAACCTGAGCTCTCAGCTCCTCCACCTCCTGTTCTTCATCCTTCACTCCTCCTCGCTTCTGTTCTTTCTCTCCATCTGTCAGCGTCTCTTCATCCTCCCTCTCTTTGTCCTTCAGCTCACTCAGTTCGTCTGCACAGACCATAAATGATTTGAAATCACACATCTTCAGCTGACACAGGTCACATGGTACAGAACAGGTGTTTACACTGTGGCTCCACCTGCTGGTGATGATGGAGAAAGATAAACTGTAAATAAAGATGCTCCGCATGACAGCTGCCAAAACATCTGGATCCCCCCGGTGGTTGTCAATCATCACCTTTATATACGATCAGTCTATAAAACACACTTCTCTTCAGTGCATTAATGTCACTGAGAGGCTTTTATTGTGAAACAGGAAGTGTCGATAGTGCAGGTAGAATAAATCAATGATGAGGATTATTATGATGAATTTAACTTTAGATCATTTCTATCATATCAGTCGTTTTCCCTCCATCACTGTTTGTTTATCCAATCAGCTGTTTGACTCTCATTTACAGTTAATAAACAGTCAACACACTGACCAGACGCATCGAGGACCTCCTCCATGACGGGCGGCAGCCGGAACCCGTCCATGTTTTCAGCTGCTGCAGAGAGACAGAGGGGGGAGGGGGATCAGAGATCCACACAGAGAGGGGTGAGGAGGAGGGTGAGGCAGATGGAGAACAGGAAGCCTCCTCACGCTCCGAGCAGAGCGAGATGCTGCAGCTCCTCCATCGTCCTGGAGCTGAGACACAGGGGGAGGAGGGGGGAGGTGTCAGAGAGAGAGAGGCTGCGACAGAAGCTCGACCGAAAACGAGACTGAACGGATCTGAAAGAACAAAACATGTTAGTACACAAGTGAAGTGTGAACACACACAGACTCACACACACACACACACACAGACTCACACACACACACACACACAGACTCACACACACACAGACTCACACACACACAGACTCACACAGACTCACACACACACAGACTCACACAGACACACACAGACTCACACACACACAGACTCACACAGACTCACACAGACTCACACACACACAGACTCACACAGACTCACACACACACACACACACAGACACACACAGACTCACACACACACAGACTCACACAGACATGGTGAAGTCAGCTGATCAGCTGAATATTCCATTAATCCACAAAGAGAAAAGTGCAGAACTTCATGTAGAATCTTGATGTTTTATCAAAGTGACCCAGTGACAGTTCAGCTGCTTTTATTGTGAAAGAACAGGAGCTGAAGTTTTTGTTCATTGAAATAAAATGGAAATTCAACAGATATCTAATCTAATAGACGTTCAGAAACACTTCAGCTCTGAATGAAAACTAGATTCAGTTTGTTCACCTCAAACATCTCAACACCTGATACAGGTGCAGGTCCAGGTCCACAGAGAACCTGAGGAACACGAAGGAGGAGACTGGGGTCAGGCGTGTGAGTGGACGGGGACAGTCAGGTGACTTGGAATGGAGGGACAGGTTCAGACATTCATGTTCCCCTTAGGATGAACTATGACCTCTGACCAGCCCCACAATCAGGTCAAAGTTCCCATTTTTCCAATACTTTAAAATAAAATCAAGTTTGGTTATAATTGTTATTTGATGATACAAAAACAGACTGAGACGTGATGATTGACAGCTGAGACTCCTGATTGGTCGAGAGCATGTAGGTGCAGGACTCCACGATCCCTACTGCATCACCACCAGATGGCAGAATTTGAATCTGAGATATTTTGACTTTGTACGACAGGAGAAAGTGGAGACGTATCGTCCATCTACACTCCCATCATCCTTAGCTCTGTGTTTACTGCTACTTAGCTAATGTTAACATGCTAACACACTGAACTAACAATCCATCCACTATGGGCAGAGACCTGTATTACCGCTGTCAACCTCATGGTGGCGTCAGATGTAAAGGTCAAGTTCATCCTCTGGAGACCAAACAGCAGACGATGTTTGAGTGTTTCCATCCCCATGACAAAGTGCTAACGTGGCTAACAACAAGCTAACTCAAACATGGGACTGTCCCTTTAAGCTGCTGGTGTGTGTGTGGTCACTGAATGACCTTCATCTGAGCTTCACACACACACACACACACACACACACACACACACACACACACACAATACCTGAAGCTGAGTTGCTGCAGTTTCCTCTGTGGTTTCACTCTGGTGACTGCAGACCTTCTCCTTCTCCTCCTCTTCCTCCTCCTGTTGTCCTATATTTCCTCCTCAGCGTCAGCTCCGCTCTCAGTGTGATGCAGAGCGACGTCACGACATGCTACAGACACAGAGGCCATGACATGAATCCTCAATGATTCTCCGTGACGTGACTCTTTACCGTTTCCCGGGTGTCGTTGCTGCACAGAAGAGCAGAAGAGGAGGAGAAGAGAAGAAGAAGAGTTGGATTGTCATCAGTGTTCATGTGTTCACTCGTGTTCACACTGATCTGTGGCTCAGACGTCTGCAGGTCTGAGATCAACACAAACATCCTGAAACGGAGCAGAGAACTCCAGACGCCTCTCGCTGCAGAGCGGTTGCCAGGCAACACAAATCCTGACTTGATAACATCAGACGTGACGACGAGCGACGACAGGAAATAAACCAGTCTGACCTCGACTGAACGAACCAATGACGAGCCAGAAAAAATGAATCACATTTCAGACTTTTGATTAAAACATAATCATCTCATTATGAAAAGTGGATCAGAGTATGAAACAAGACCCGATAATGAACCTAACTACAGCATGTTCCTGTTTGTATTAACATGTGTAGTTTATCTCAGGTGTGACCTTTGTATGTTCTACTGTTTCATCTGGACTCAGCCAAGTGGCGACACCTGGTGGCGGATCTGGGAGTTACAGCTGTGAACGAATCTGCTGATAAAATAAAATAAACTCTTAAAGTTTGTTTACGTGAATTCACGCGTCTGATTTCACCTCTTATTAATATTTGATTTTACTTCCGGTGAAAATAATCTTTAGAGGAGCCTTTCCGGTCTTTCAAAATAAAAGGTTTTCTGTCGAATCAGCTGAGACGAACGGAAATCAGTTTCCTTAGGATGCAGGTCACGTGTTAATAACCCGGAAGTACATCACTTACATGTTGTCTGCGGAGGTTTGGACTCTGGGTGAGTCGGTAACTTCTCCCGGTTCTTACGCTAAACTACCGCGCAGGTGTTTGGGTCTTACCGGGGTCTTACCGGGGTCTTACCGGGTCCACCTGAATCTGTTCCATGTTCCGGGTCGTCGGTATGAATCCCCTGTGAAGAACGCCCCTGAGGACAGGTGAGCGTCTGAGGCAGGAAGCTACGTAACAAACCTTCATTCAGGTTTTGTACTAATTTTAATTTAAGTAAAATCTAAAATCATCATAAATCAACATTTATTTCATTTTAAGTTTTTTCAGTTTGACGACTTCAAATGAATTTCACACTTTTTACAGATATTTCATGTTTGAGTCTATAAATCTTAGAATCCACTGATAATCAGTCAAGAATAAAAGAGTAACTGATTATTTACTCAGTTTCACGTCATCTTCTGAAGTGACTCAAGGTCAAAGGTCAAAGTTAGAGACAATCAATCAAATGTGCAACAAACCTTCATCAATGAATAATCTGTTTTGTTTTAGATGAATTTCATATTTTGTGATAAAAAGAAACAAATCCAGATTAAAATCACATCACATTTAAAAAACAAATATATTGATTAATTAATTTCACTCCTGTTCAGTTTATTGATTATACATATAAAAGGTTATTATACTGATCAGTCTATAATCAGTAGTTTGACTTTTCTCTTCGCTGCATCATTAACTTTTACTCTGATTCTCTCAGTCCATGTTCTCATACTTTCACTTTGGTAATAATACTTGTTGTACTTCTAATTCAATAAAGTATCTGATTACTTCTCTTGTCTTGTTTGAGCAGGAACTCGTTTTAAAGATGTCGGTGTTGCGGTGCATTGTGGGTGGACTGCGTCTTCCTTGGGTCCAGCAGACACTTGTGTCCTCGCCATCTCTAACTTCAGCGAGTGTCCTCGTCAGACCGCGTGGACGTCCTCCTCATCTTCCTCCACAGCGACTCCTGTCTGCGGGGGGTGACTCGTCAGTTTCTACAGCGAAGCTGAAGCTCAGGACTCGTCTGTTGGTGACTCTGCTGTTTGGCGGCGGCGTGCTGACCGCCTGGTGGTACGTGTACGAGGAGAAGCAGCAGAAGTTGCGGCGACAGCGCATTGAGCAGCTTCGGCAGGTGGCTGTGGGTCAGGGGAACTTCAGTCTTCTGGACCATAGGGGGCAGCGCAGGACCAAGCAGGACTTCCTGGGCAGCTGGGTGCTGCTGTACTTCGGCTTCACGCACTGTCCCGACATCTGCCCCGAAGAGCTGGAGAAGATGAGCGCCGTGGTATCGGCTCTGGACCAGGACACCTCGCTGCCGCCCGTCCAGCCGCTCTTCATCACCGTGGACCCAGACAGGGACGATGTGGCGGCGCTGGACCGGTACGTCAAAGACTTCCACCCCCGTCTGATCGGACTGACCGGAACATCAGAGGAGGTGAAACACGCGGGGCAGGACTACAGAGTGTACGCCAGCCCCGGACCCAAAGACGAGGATGGAGACTACATCGTGGATCACACAATCCTGATCTACTTGATCAGTCCTGACGGGTTCTTCCTCGATTATTACAACAGAACCAAGAATGAGGAGCAGATCGGCGAGAGCGTCAAGAACCACGTCAGAAACCAGGTCAAGCTCGGAGAAGATCGCTGAGACACGACACTTCCCGTCAGAGACTGATGTTTCATCAAATAACAACAAAAGATTCAAAATCTGAAGTTGTTCAGTTTGTTCGACCGGACGATTCAAACTCTGAACGTCCTCAGTGAGTCTGGACGAACATGAGGACGAACTCAAGTCATCTCATCGAGTTGAGCTGCGACCGTGAGTCCGTCGACAGAAAACTTCTGCTGCTGATTTATCTGAGTTTATGAAAATAAACTGAATCTTTGTGTTATAAACTTTTTATCTGAGGACGTAGAAATTGCAGTTTTCTGATGATGAATATGGAAATAAGAAATACTGAGTACAGTTTATTCAGAGATTTAAAAAGTTTTCTGTTCTAGAAACAAAACAAATAAAATCCAGATTAATGAATGAATGAAAATAAAATTGAATGTGATTTGATCCACAGGAACGTCTGATGATTTGATCTTAATCTTTCTTGTACTGACAGAAATGAAGGAGGCGACAGTTTCTGAAGCAGAAAGTTAAAACCTCCTGAAAGTGACAGAGCTCAGGTTAAATTAAAACCTCCATCAGTAAAACAAACAACTTTAATATGCACATTTTATTTCAGAGCCAGACACGTGATTCATGTCGTTTTCTTCACGTGAATCGCGTTTACAGATTTTCCAGAGTTCAGATTAAAATCAGAGGAAACGAGGGTGAAGGTTTGAGTCCGTGTTCGTGTCTCTGACGGTTTGTTCTGAATTTAAACGTCTGTGTGACGATGACGAGTGGGAACTCACTCAGATGTTTTCAGACCGAAGCCGTCAGACTTGAACCTGTCCGTCGCTCTGTGAGTGCTGAGCAGAGTCAAACCCATTGAGTCCAAACTCGAGTCCAAACCTTCAGCACTGTCGATGTCCACCGTGAAGTCGTTCGCCTGAAAGAGACACGGAGACACATTCATTTCTTTGTGTGTGTGTGTTTGAAGGTTTCATGGATGTTTCAGATCAGCGAGTGTAGGATTTACCAGCTGCAGTGAAGCCAGCAGATATTTACAAGCTTCAAAGTTGTCCAGACCGTGAACGACAGACGAGAACAACCTGCGGTGACCGACGGTGTTCAGCGCTCCGACAATCCGGTCTCCGTAGTCGTGGATGTCCAACACCGGACGATCCGCCTGAAGCAAAGAAACACCACAAACAGGATGTGAGGGTGGACCCGACAAAGTCGAGGTTAGAGACGCGAGGGTGGAGGACAAAGTCAAGGTCAGAGACGTGAGGGTGGAGGACAAAGTCAAGGTCAGAGACGTCAGGGTGGAGGACAGAGTGTTTTACCTGCAGATCCAGTTCAGGTCGGATCTTGTCCTCCCAGTCTTTGACTCTTCGGGACAGAGCCGTCTCCTGAGTGTAACCTCGACAGTTCACCACCAGCTGCTCCTGAAGAACAAGATTCAGAAGATTTATCAGTCAACTTTTCACACGTTTAATATTTATATTTAGTTGGAGAATTAACTTTGAGGATATTTTCCTGTTACAAACTCGTAACATGTTTTTTCTCTTGAATTTCTCTCATTTTATTTCTTCTGGTTTAGTTTTACTGGTGAACGTGTCACTTGCCACACGAAGCTTCACCAGGTCTTCGTAACTCAACTCGTCCCCCCGAGCGTCTGCAGAGACAAAACACAGGTCACATGACGTCTGTAGAAACAGGAAGTTAGGATGAATTAAAACACATTCACGTTTTTTCTGGTCTTTAATGTTTCACCTGCTGCGATGACGTCCGCTCCTCCGTCGAACTCGGCGGGAACGTCGTCAGGAAACGCTTCATGTTCGTTGTCTGAGTTGTCGTCGTCTCCACCTTTTTAATATTCATTGAATCAGTGTCACGTCGACCACGTGTTTAGTGAGTGTGTGTCATCGTTAATTCTATAAAACACCATCTTTAACTGCAGAAGTTTTACCCAGAAGGTCCGGGTGTCTGAAGCCGTGCACAGGCCCCTCCTCCTGCCGATCTGGCCCCGCCTCCTCCAGCTGCAGGAACGTCCTCCGCATCTCCTCATCCGAAACCACCACACCCTGATGACATCACAGCATTGACCACGCCCATTTCCTCCTAAATACTAGTACTAAATAATAAATGAAGCAGTAAAAACTCACAGTTTGTCTGTAGATTCTTCTCTGAGTCTTCACTTTGTCTTTGACTGTGTTGACATATATGTAGTTCAGGTCTGAAAACAACACACAGTAAACACACAGTAAACACAACACACAGTAAACACAACACACAGTAAACACAACATACAGTAAACACACAGTAAACACAACACACAGTAAACACAACACACAGTAAACACACAGTAAACACACAGTAAACACACAGTAAACACAACACACAGTAAACACACAGTAAACACAACACACAGTAAACACAACACACAGTAAACACACAGTAAACACAACACACAGTAAACACAACACACAGTAAACACACAGTAAACACAACACACAGTAAACACAACACACAGTAAACACACAGTAAACACAACACACAGTAAACACACAGTAAACACAACACACAGTAAACACAACACACAGTAAACACACAGTAAACACACAGTAAACACAACACACAGTAAACACACAGTAAACACAACACACAGTAAACACACAGTAAACACACAGATGACGTGTGATTGTATTTTCACTGTTTAAACACATCTGTCACAGATGTTGACAGATGTGTTGATGTAACATGTAAAAAAAGTGTTAATTATGTTTCTTCAGATGAATCACGAACACAAATCAAACTTCTGATTTGATTTAATATTTTAACATTAATCCTTTAATGTTTTGTTTCCTCTTCTTTCATGTAATCTAACTTTCTCTGGACATATTTAATCATTTTCCATCTTTTCCTGCAAAAAAACATTTGAACCGGATTTAGAAAACTAAGAATAAAGTATTATTGTTATTGTTGTAGTTTAAAACCAGTAAAACTCTTTAAACTACACTTTTCTAACACTTTTTAGTCGACACATATTTAAGTGCTGATGTGACAGGACGACAAAAGTCTGACTTTAAATATCACAGAAAATTGTATTTAATCAACACGAAAAGTTGAGCCTTGATCACTGAAATAAAACATAAATTCTCTGCTGAAATCGACATAATTTGTCTTAAAACATTGTAAAGTATAAACAGATAAAACAAACCTGTAAACTTGGGTCCGTTCTTTAGTTTGTGCTCCGGAGGATCAACTGTGACAAAACAACATGAATAAACCACAGCAGTTAAACTGAGATATTAAACTGAGATATTAAACTGAAAGTTAAAGTCGGTTCTCACAGGTTCCTCTGAACCAGCTCCTGAAATCCTGAAGTGGAGACGCTCGTTTTCTTTTCCTCTTTCCTCCGTCGTCGAGGCCGTCGGGAACCTTGTAACATTTTTCTGAAGAAAAAATCCCAAACTGTCAGCGACAAGAAAAACGACAACAGAAACAATTCTGTCTTCCTGTGAACGTTAATGTTCACCTGGTTTTAACGGTTTCTCTTCACCGAGAACAGAATACGGGTCATGAAACATCCAAATGTTCACCTGAAAATGAAAAACATTACATGTTTGAAATGTTATAAAGAGACATGACAAAGGTTGATAATTTAACGGTAAGGGAACTATGATGTTATCAAGATGGAGTCAGAAGTTCAAACATCGTGACCATGAAGTTGTAATTTTTACAAACAGAATCGTAATTTGAGAAACTTAATTTTCAATATTTAAAATATTCAGAGAAACAAGCTGCAATTTTATTAAAAAGAATAAAATCTCAATGTTTTGAGATGATTCATTTCACAAGAGAATGTTTCACAAATGACGTTGTAATAAAGTACATTTAATTTATGTACAGTAACATAAAGTTGTAATTTCACAAGAGAAAGTTTACAACTTATAGTTCTGATTAATGGGAATCCATTTTTCACTTTTTCAGTAAAAAACCTGCAGAAATACTGAGTCTTAATTTTATAAAATATTCAGCTGTAATTAAAATAAGATTTGAGGAGATCTTCTCTTCTGATCATGAGGTTCAAGTTGTTCTTGACAGATTCTCAGATGAATAAACATACAGCAGGGGGCGCCTCCTCCCTCCGCTGTCTGTTGGCCTCCACCTGTCGTCTCTCTCGAATCGTCCGCCCGTCGCTCAGAGCCTGACACACATTTAAAGACAATAAAGTTTAGACACACAGTGAAAAATCAACCTAACTTGGAAAGACGAGGACATTCCAGAGCTTTTGGTGATAAGAGCGGGTCAGAAAACAGCATCTGGATTCAGAACCAGTTAAATCTGGAGCTGAGACCTGGTGTCTGTCGACGTGTTCCTCTGGTTCCTGGTCCAGCTCCATGTTGTCGTCTAAAGGGAAGAAGTTCTCTGCAGCATCGCTTCCATCACCTCCATCACCAGCTGCATCCAAAGCTCCTGGATAAAGTCAATTTAAAAACTACATCAATGACCAAGTAAAATTCAATTTATACAGAAGTAATGAAAGGTTATATTTTTAATTTCTGACTGGAGAAGAGTGAAGATTGACTGAGATCAGATCAATAATTAAAATATTAAATAATTGAATTAAATGAATTGGACTGTGGAACAGCTGTTGAGTCGTGATGTCAGAAACAGATTTGATCAACATTTAGATCAATAGATGATCAGAATCAGATCGTTGTGACGAGAACGTTAAGTCTTGTGATCGGTGTTGATTGGATTTACCTTCCTCCTTCTCCTCCTCCTCCAGCTGCTGATCATCTGCATCATGATGAACATGCAGAGACTGTGAATCATCTTCAAACCTGGATCTGAGGAGGATCATGTCCCCGTTTCCTGGGATGTACAAGTTTATCTTGAAATCCTTCTGACTGCACAGCACCTCGCCTTTCAGACTACACACAGACACACACATACACACAGTGTGATTGTCAGTGTTGTCTGTAGAGGCTTTTGTTTTTAAATGATAAAGGTTTGTGTCGAGTCGTGTATTTTGAAAGGTGTGTAGACTCTGACCTGATTAGAGGAAATTTGTTCTTCTCGTGAGTTTCAGGAGGAATCAGAGATGCGGGAGGAAGAGGAATCACGTTCACCGTCTGAGAGACAGATACACATCAAACTAAACTACAGGTGAACTGAACCAGGTTAAACTGACTCATGTTAATCTACACGTAAACTGTGAGTGTTCAGAGTTACAAGAGGATGAACCCACCTTGTTGATGCTGGTTTTCTGTGTGGTTTCTGTGACTTCCAGAGGCGTGAACTAAAACAGAAAAATCAACAACTGTTTCTGATGCTGACGGCAACGTCCCACATTACCCACAATGCCTTGTGACAGCCACTGCAGCAGAGGTGTGAATGGGATTTTCAGACACGGATGGTTTAATGAAACTTTGATTCAAACTGTTAGACTTGTGTTTCTTACCACATTCTCGTCACGACAACCCACTGCTGCGTCGTCCTTCTGAGACTCGGCCGACTGTTTGTTACGTCTGTGGTTGAAGCGCATCCGAAAAGCTTCGTTAAGAAAATCATTCATCATGGAACATTGGATATTTGATGGATCAGACTCTTACTTCTTGTTCCTGTCGTTGATGTACTCCAGAGTTTGATAAACGAGGCTGTGCAGCAGCTCCACCTGAAACCCAAACACAGTTTCACCAGACGGCTCAGACTCGTCACTGGGACATTTGGTTTTCCTGTGGTCGAACCTTCTTGCTGTAGATGCAGGCGGAGCCCTGGATGAGCAGCGCAGCCTCTGCAAAGTTCAGGTGAAATTTTCCTCCATCGAACGTGATGCACATTTCATCCAACTACACAAAGAAAATAGAAAAGAGAAATCTGTTGAAATATTCTCCAATGTTATTTTCCTATAAGACCAAACACAGAGACAACACCAAACTCTTTTCAATGTAATTCACCCTCTCAGAACCTGAACACTCCTCTCACCTCCTCCAAGTAGTCGTTCAGCTCCGACGCCACGTCCACGTCCCAGTTCTTGGTGAGTTCTCTGATGGGCTGCAGCAGGTGAGCGAACCGGCTCTCTGTGGACTCCATCACGTCCTTGGGTCAGACACCGGGTACCAGGTTGGGTGGAGACTGCTTCGAGAGCAAAAACAAGAAAGATCCTCGATAGATGGACGTTTAAATTACACGTGGAGACACATATGATTTCCTATTATTCACTCTTGTGCAGGTTTGTCACTAAAAGTAGTAAAATGAAACTTTCTGGCCAATTAATCATTAATGTACCAAGTAAACAGTGTTTCCCTCTGGAGTACTTAATGTACTGGAGTACTTCATGTACTGGTGTACTTAATGTACTGGTGTACTTCATGTACTGGAGTACTTAATGTACTGGTGTACTTAATGTACTGGAGTACTTCATGTACTGGTGTACTTCATGTACTGGTGTACTTCATGTACTGGAGTACTTAATGTACTGGAGTACTTCATGTACTGGTGTACTTAATGTACTGGAGTACTTAATGTACTGGTGTACTTAATGTACTGGAGTACTTAATGTACTGGTGTACTTCATGTACTGGAGTACTTCATGTACTGGTGTACTTAATGTACTGGTGTACTTAATGTACTGGTGTACTTCATGTACTGGAGTACTTCATGTACTGGTGTACTTAATGTACTGGTGTACTTAATGTACTGGAGTACTTCATGTACTGGTGTACTTCATGTACTGGTGTACTTAATGTACTGGAGTACTTCATGTACTGGTGTACTTAATGTACTGGTGTACTTAATGTACTGGAGTACTTCATGTACTGGTGTACTTAATGTACTGGTGTACTTAATGTACTGGAGTACTTAATGTACTGGTGTACTTAATGTACTGGAGTACTTCATGTACTGGAGTACTTAATGTACTGGAGTACTTAATGTACTTGAGTAAAAGTATTTAGTAACTTTAATAGTAATATCTGGTTCAACGTTTAGCTTCATGAACATTCGACAGTTCAGTGTTCGTTCAAACGTCCGAGCGACGTTAACGTCTGAAAGTTAAACAGTAAAAAACAAACTCACCGGACGGAGTCAGCGCAGTGTTGTTAGCAGGTAGCATTAGCATTAGCTAACAGTCAAACTGCCGCCACACACTCTTCTTCTACTGTTCTCTCCATGTAGTGCTGCAGCTCTGACTGCTGCCCCCTGTCGGCCCCAGATGGTGTTTCATAAGTATTATTAATATAAAGTATTGATCAATGTAGAGTATTGAATGAAGTATATCCTCAGACAGTGTAAACAACACGTTCTAACAGTTTTAAAACAATGATCAATAAACACATGACACGTACTTGTATGACAGATACAGACTGTGTCTGCTAGTCATTGTTGTTGTCATGGTTACCATGTCAGGGTCTACAACGAGGATTCATACGGTTAGAAGGAAACTGCTGAGGGTTAGGGTTTTATATATACATGCAGAATGTGTGTGTGTGTGTGTGTGTCTGAATGTTTTACACGTGTGTCTGATTCCAGCAGTTAAACAATAAAATGTCTCCGTCAGCAGCTGCCTCTAAATATTTCCAGTTTCCTGGAAGGAGAATGAGGATAGAAGTCAGTGTTCTCGTCTTTCTGAGAAACTGTGAAGACCAACACGAGGACGCCACGTTCACTGTAACACACTGACACACACTGTAACACACACTGTAACACACACGTCACACACTGTAACACAACAGACGTGTCACACATTTATCTCCAGCGCCAAAACCTTAAAATACTGAGATGTTTTAACGTCAGAAAACATTTGTCTCTTTAACCAACAATCATCTTAATCAACTTGGCTTTTTAATTGTTGTTTCCTGACTTTATTCTCTGATTATCTTTAAATGGATGATTTCTGACTAAAAACATTTTCAGAGATCTATTATATGACGTGTGTATGATCAACATTTACAATCTGAATTTAGTGTCAAATCGTAGCTTCAGACAGAAACAGTTTCACAGCTCAGTGACAGTTCAGGTTCTCTATCTCTTCAGTCCACCTTAAATCTCAGAGTCCAATAGAAACTCAGCAGGAACTGTTGAGGAATTAATGAAGTGTGTGTGCATGAGTGTGTGAGTGTGTGAGAGTATGAGTGTGTGAGTATGTGAGTGTGTGTGCATGAGTGTGTGAGTGTGTGAGTGCATGAGTGTGTGAGTGTGTGAGTGTGTGAGTGTGTTGTGTTTCTCAGACTCAAAGTTCTTGACATAATTTTAGTTGAGTTCCAGGAACACTTGTAAAATCTGTTGGAAAAGAACGAAAAAACACATTAAAGTAGAATTTATATGATTTTTATTTGGTTTGATGACGTCACATGATTGTAATCAAAAAAACACTGAAGTAAAAAAAACTCTTTCGTTAATTTATTTAAGTTGTTTTAAATGAACAGTAAAATCTAAGAACTCCAGGAAATCTTCTCTGGACACGTTGTGTAGTTGGTGTCTGTGAAGCAGCAGCAGCAGGTTGTCGGTCCGACTCCTTCAAACAGGAACATGTGGGGAACATCCAGGCGAGGGGCGGAGCCTGTAGAGCAGCAGGAGGCGGGACATGACGTATAAACTCTGCTGTGGAAAGATCAGTGTTGTTGTTTACAGCTCGTCCACACCGGCGTCGGCCCTCATCACCAAAAGATCTGGAACCTCCTCGTGTTTCCAAGTTGACGTCTTCGTCTTCTACGTGTACGGCTCCTCTTCTTCATCCTGAGATGTTTGTGTTCTTCCAGTTTCACGTCCGTCACGTGTTAGAAACCTCATCAACACGTCCACTCGCTCACTGGGAAGCTTCCACACATTGTCCTGCTGTTTCCCCACATGGACTCACTCTGACATGTCACACACATTTTACTAAGAGGCTGCAGGAGAATTTTTTTGAAACATCAACACAAGCAACGTGTCCTCTCTTGTCTCAGACTCGTCTCGTCCTCATTGTTTCAATCACTCTTGTCCCACTCAGCATTGGTTCTAACATTGTGGTCAGCTCGTGCATCAGATCAGGGCGTCCTGCAGGACAGACGGGTGGATGTCAGCAGCCTGTAGAGACTTCAGCAGCCTCTGGACCCTGGCTCTCCTCCCCTCAGATCGTCTCCACTGAACCAGGCCGGCGAGCGCTGCTCCATGAGCGCTGAGACCATGATCGGACCGACAGCGAAACAAAGCCTCCGCAGACAAACCCAGATCCATCAGCACCAACTCCCACTCAGCTCCGAGTCGAGACGCTAGCCGGGACAACTCCCGATCTGAAGGAACCCTCTGGAGAACCGACTCAGGAAGCTGCCGGTCGTCTGCAGAGAGACATTGTGAGATTAGAGGAAGACTGAAGAGGTGTGGAGGAAAACTGGAATCTGGGATTAAAGTCTTAATGTAGAAGATATCATCAACCACTGAATCTGAATGAAATCAATAAATGTGAATTTAAATATCTGAACCCTGACTTTAATCTGGATTAAAATGTCTGAATCTGAGTTTTGGTCTCACACTTCTAACATGTATTTGAGATCCTGTGTAATTATTTTTCTGTCACAAATTATTGAATCAAACTTTTCTCTGGAGCAGCAGAATCGTCAGAATCAAACTGGAACTAATCTGCTTTTATTGTAGAAATCGTCTTTGTTCACTTTGTTTGTTGAAGGTTTCCAGGATTGAATTCTAATCTTTATTTACACTGACGTCACGGCTCTGTGCTGTAACATTAATTCTCAGTATGTGGCAGAGTGGGGGGGTTGTTCTGTTTCGTCTTCATTCATTGGACGACAGCGTCGACAAAAACAAGAGGAAAAAAGTACTTTCAGCTGGTCTGCAGGGGGCGTGGCTGAGTGTGTTTCTTTAGGTCAGTGTGACACCGGACGTTTGTCACCTATTGTAACCTCAAAGTGTTTGTTCAGGAAAATCTGCTCAACAACAGAAAACACAACTTTTGACATCAATCATCTCCACCTGTGATCCACAGCGTCACATGGTGTGATGATGTCATGATGTCCACCACTCTGGAACACCACATCTTCTTCAGTCGACTCATGTTTTCTATAAATAAGTGAAGCTGTTGCTTTATGAGAACAAACATGTTCTTCGTGCTGCTGTTCCGCTGTTCCGCTGTTCCACTGTTCCAGCTGATAGCTGATATTTTCAACAGTTGGATTTAATCTCAACATGATCAATAATCTGGTTCATGTTCAAAGACCCTAAAAACTAAATGACTCTAACTTACTAATTAACTAACCAACCGACCGACCGACCAACTAACTAACCAATTAACCACCTGAATAACTTAATAACTGACTAACTTACTAACCCGCTGATTTACCAAATAAATAACTCACTACCTACCTACCTACCTAACTAACCAACCAACTAACAAACTAACAAACCAACTAACTAACTAACTAACTAACTAACTAACTAACAAACCAACTAACTAACTAACCAACTAACAAACCAACTAACTAACTAACCAACCAACTAACTAACTAACCAACTAACAAACCAACTAACTAACTAACCAACTAACAAACCAACTAACTAACTAACTAACCAACTTCTGGGGTGTTTTCTTCCGCCCGGGCCTCACCTGTGGATCCGGCTCCAGCTCCTGGTCCTGGTCCTGGTTCAGCTCCGGGTCCCGGTGTGTGGAGGTCCAGCAGCAGCCTGTCTCGGACCCAGCTGAAGTCGTCCAGGGCCCGCAGGAAGCAGCGGAAGGCCCGGGGCCCCCTGCGGGGCAGCAGCTCCAGGAGCCGCAGGGTCTTCCTGGTGTTCGTGGCCTGGGACTCGATGTGTTCCACCTGAGCTTCCGTCAGAATCTCCTCCTGGAACAGAAGCGGAACGATGGAGTCGCTGACCTGCAGCTCCGCGGACAGGTAGCGTGTGTTCCTCCGGAGAACGGCTCTGTGAGCCGGGTCCATGTCGCAGTTCGAGTCCCTCTGTTACCTCCACATTCAATCACGTCACAGTGAAAACAACCCGGACCACAGCTGCAGCCATGTTATTGTGTCCGACTGGAAACATGTCGGCGGCGGAACCTTCTGCTGTCACTCAGCACTTTCAAACCTGAAAATCAATTAGTTCAAATCACTGATAATTCTGCTGAAATTAATAATAAGCTGATAAATTACAACATTGATTTAAACTCTTTTCACTTTCTATCCTGCTGCACGTTAGCATGTTAGCGAACAATGACACGTTCTTCTGTATTTTGTTACATCTGCACAGAAGATTCATTTTTATTTTAGTGTCAGCAGTAAACCTAAAACGGTAATTGTCTCTTCCTCCTCTAATCCTGACTCAAGTCTTATTTTGAAGAGTTTTTTAAACCCCATTAATCCAAGAATTCGACTGAAAAACCTTCACTGGTGAATGTTTCACTTCAATATGAACTAATGTCATCAATAATAACAATAATATTTATTTACATTACGAATCTTTTCACCTGGATTTGTTTCTCTTTCCTGGCAGATACAATTATGACCTTTGTAAATAAATATTTAAAAAAAGAATTAAATAGAAATTTTCATATAATTGATGGTATGAAAATATCTGTTTAATTTTACATTGTTTGCAGTGTCGTCGATAAGACCACTGAAAACTAAAAAAAAAAATAAGACAGTATAAAGAGGTGTGTAAAAAGTGAACAAACACAAGATGAAGCACCATATGAAACTTTATTTATCTCATGTTTGACAGAGGCCCCGAACCCACTGTGTGTGCAGCTTCTGTACAAACACACAGTGTGACACCATCAATAAATAGGTTATAAAAATCAAACAGCTGTGATATGTACAAACATCTGCACTTCCTGTTACCTTCAGTAAATATACATTTACTCATTTAGCCACAGAGCAGGAGACGGAGCCCATTCAAGAAGAACATCATCAACACGAGCATCAAACCTGTGAACAAACATGCAACAAGTCATGTTTACCTGAGAGAGCGACTGTTTAACGACCACAGCGTCCAGGATCTAGAAGTGAAAACTGATCCCTCACAAACCAGAGGAGCTGGAGGAGGCCAGAGGTCGGCTGATTATTAAACCGTGAGAACATTACGTTTGTTTCAGCTGCAAAAACATTCAGATTCATTTGATGTATGAACAAATGAATAATTAGATTTCATAGAACTACAGTTATGATGTAACCACAGTTGTGGGTCATAGGGTTAGGGTTAAAACATTTTAGACGAGTTTTAATTTGAAACTATTATCGGGAAGTGTGTGTGCAGGTTGTGAGTGTGTATCTGGGGCGTGTTGTGTCGCTCGTGGTCAGTTTCTGTGTTAACGTCTGCATCACACAAACTCTGCCTGCTTCCATGACGACTCACTGCCAATTATTGCCTGTGGCTCTGACCGGCCTGTAGGCACCGATGATGGGACTGATCCGAGGTCAGGTGGCGTTGCACACAGCTGATGCCTTGCAGTGGTACTGCTCCACACGGAGGTGTAGTCGCTCTGTGTCTACACATTGTAGGCATAGTCCGTCAGATAGTCCCTCAGTCTGTTGGGCAGCGGCAGATCCTGGACTTGCCGCGTCGTCTTGTTGATGGCGATGCGGCACAGGTGCTGCAGGGATGGCGTAGCGGTGTACACAGGTTTGGTGAGCAGCAGCTGCACCGTGCCGTTGGGCGGCGGCGCCGCTGAGAATTGAGGGTCTGCTGCCGTCTTGTCGCTGGTCTTGGAGAGCATGACGTAGTGCTCTACCAGGTGGACCACGCTGTCAAACTGCTTCAGCTTCGGCCTCACCAGAACCACCGAGTCCAGCTTGAATTTACCATGTTTGTACTCAATCCGCAGGTTGGTGGGACCCACCGATGTCATGGCGGAGATGGTGAACAGGTAGTCCCTCTGAGAGCTGTCCCGCACCAGGAAGGTGCCCTCAGCTGCGTCTTGCAGGATCTCTTTGGCCTCTGTAGCGGTCAGAGTTCCCCAGTACCAGCCTGAGACAGAGAAACCACACGTTAGAGACACATGGAACATACGTGTGTAGTTTAATGAGCTGCACTGATTCTGTTCACCTTCATTTAAACCAATCTGGTTATAAAAGTCATCACTGTTGCTATGGTTACACCTGGTGGAGTTTTCCAGCCTCTGAATCAGAGACTTGTGTAAATTGCTCTCGTTTTAGTTGGAAAACTCTGTGTTTGTGTTTTAGCCTGAGGAAGCGTCGCTTCCTGTCCGTAACAGTTCCACCTCGTCGTTGCTCAGGGAAAAGAAATCCCTGCTCTGACTGTGATGTGTATTTACGGAGTAAACACGTTACACAGATGTGTTCATGACTGTCGTATGTAATCTACGGCTGAGACGTGTTTATGTTACAGAACTTATCGATTCAGAAAATTACTTTACTGTGACTGATTATTTTTTTAACTGCACATAAAAACATTCATCAAGTATTTTTAATTCACAACCACTTCTGCACTATTATTTCAGAGCAGCCATATAAATGAGGTTTACATTTCTTACTTAGTAATTGGTTTTAATGAAAATAATCAATGATGAAAATAATCCCAGTTGATGACATCACTGAATCTATAAGAGAATCTCAGACATACAAAGACCTCAGGATGTTTCCCAGAAGTTTCTGATTTGAACTTCATACATATAAAAAGAAAGAGAAAAGAACAGGACTAAATCTGTCAGTAACACATGATCGTCACCTGTGTTCCTGAGCTCTTTCATGGCCGAGGCGATGCGGCTCTCGTCTGATTCAACAGCTCTGAGGTTGTTGTCGACTCGTCTGTTGCTCTCGATAGTTTCTGTGGAGTCGGACGACTGGAAGGTCATCGGACAGATCGACCTTCAGCGCGGCGTCAGGCCCACAGCTCAGACATGGAGCACCAGGTTTTTATCCAGGTCCTGGAGATAAGTGAGAACCATCACAAGTGGTTCAACACTGCAGCTGTAGAAAACTGCATCATTATAGAGCTGCAGCTGTAAAATACTGCATGATAATAGAGCTGCAGATGTAAAATACTGCATGATAATAGAGCTGCAAGTGTAAAATACTGCATCATTATAGAGCTGCAGGTGTAAAATACTGCATCATTATAGAGCTGCAGGTGTAAAATACTGCATCATTATAGAGCATCAGGTGTAAAATACTGCATGATAATAGAGATGCAGGTGTAAAATACTGCATGATAATAGAGCTGCAGATGTAAAATACTGCATCATTATAGAGCTGCAGGTGTAAAATACTGCATCATTATAGAGCTGCAGGTGTAAAATACTGCATGATAATAGAGCTGCAGATGTAAAATACTGCATGATAATAGAGGTGCAGGTGTAAAATACTGCATCATTATAGAGCTGCAGGTGTAAAATACTGCATGATAATAGAGCTGCAGGTGTAAAATACTGCATCATTATAGAGCTGCAGGTGTAAAATACTGCATGATAATAGAGCTGCAGGTGTAAAATACTGCATCATTATAGAGCTGCAGGTGTAAAATACTGCATGATAATAGAGGTGCAGGTGTAAAATACTGCATCATTATAGAGCTGCAGGTGTAAAATACTGCATCATTATAGAGCTGCAGGTGTAAAATACTGCATGATAATAGAGCTGCAGGTGTAAAATACTGCATCATTATAGAGCTGCAGGTGTAAAATACTGCATCATTATAGAGCTGCAGGTGTAAAATACTGCATGATAATAGAGCTGCAGGTGTAAAATACTGCATCATTATAGAGCTGCAGGTGTAAAATACTGCATCATTATAGAGCTGCAGGTGTAAAATACTGCATCATTATAGAGCTGCAGGTGTAAAATACTGCATGATAATAGAGCTGCAGGTGTAAAATACTGCATCATTATAGAGCTGCAGGTGTAAAATACTGCATGATAATAGAGGTGCAGGTGTAAAATACTGCATCATTATAGAGCTGCAGGTGTAAAATACTGCATCATTATAGAGCTGCAGGTGTAAAATACTGCATGATAATAGAGCTGCAGGTGTAAAATACTGCATCATTATAGAGCTGCAGGTGTAAAATACTGCATCATTATAGAGCTGCAGGTGTAAAATACTGCATGATAATAGAGCTGCAGGTGTAAAATACTGCATCATTATAGAGCTGCAGGTGTAAAATACTGCATGATAATAGAGCTGCAGGTGTAAAATACTGCATCATTATAGAGCTGCAGGTGTAAAATACTGCATCATTATAGAGCTGCAGGTGTAAAATACTGCATCATTATAGAGCATTTAAAAACTACTGAACATGAAGAACATGAAATCTAAACAAACCCTAACAAGTTCTTCTGTTCTGATAACAAGTGATTGACTTATTGAAAGCTGATATAATATGTGTGTGACACACACACACTGACACACACACACACTGACACACACACAGAGGAACAGGAGGGAACACAGGAGTTTTCAGTCAGTCAACCCCTCACCTGTCCGTTACCGAGTAATAGACCTGCTGATGTAACACACACACACACACACACACACACACACACACACACACACACACACACACACACACACACACACACACACACACACACACACACACACACACACACACACACACACACACACACACACACACACACACACACACACACAGCTCCTACCTGGGAGCCGCTGTTAGCTAGCCGTTAGCCGTTAGCTAACAGCTTTTAGCTTTAAGCCAAACCGCAGCGACGTCACTGAATCCTCCACGAACAGAAACATTCACCGTCCCGGTCCTGTACTGGTCCCGGTCCTTTCCCGGTCCCGGTCCCGGTCCTGGTCCTGGTCCTGGTCCTGTCCTGGTCCTGTCCTGGTCCTGTCCCGGTCCTGGTCCTGTACTGGCGGGTCCGGGTCACACACACGGTCCAACCTGTCAGTCAGAGCTTCAGTCCGCGCGCCGATTTATTCCCGTTTACCGAAAATCACCGAGTGAGTCCGAGTGTCAGTGTGTGTGCGTGTCTCTGTGTGTGTCTGTGTGTGTGTCTCTGTGTGTGTCTGTGTGTCTCTGTGTGTGTCTGTGTGTGTGTGTCTCTGTGTGTGTCTGTGTGTGTGTCTCTGTGTGTGTCTGTGTGTCTCTGTGTGTCTCTGTGTGTGTCTGTGTGTCTCTGTGTGTCTCTGTGTGTGTCTGTGTGTGTCTGTGGGTGTGTCTGTGTGTCTCTGTGTGTCTCTGTGTGTGTCTGTGTGTCTCTGTGTGTGTCTGTGTGTCTCTGTGTGTGTCTGTGTGTGTCTGTGTGTCTCTGTGTGTCTCTGTGTGTCTGTGTGTCTCTGTGTGTGTCTGTGTGTGTCTCTGTGTGTGTCTGTGTGTCTCTGTGTGTCTGTGTGTGTCTGTGTGTGTGTCTGTGTGTGTCTGTGTGTGTGTCTGTGTGTGTCTCTGTGTGTGTCTGTGTGTGTGTCTGTGTGTGTCTGTGTGTCTCTGTGTGTCTGTGTGTGTCTCTGTGTGTGTCTGTGTGTGTCTCTGTGTGTGTCTGTGTGTGTCTGTGTGTCTCTGTGTGTGTCTCTGTGTGTGTCTGAGCTGCTACAAACAGAAAATCAAGCTGAGGAACAAAAAACACTAAAGAAGCATTTCTAGGAACTTTCCAGGAACATGGTCACATGGTGCACACACAAGATTTAAGGTGGAACTCACACACACACACACACACACACACACACACACACACACACACACACACACACACAGATACACACATACACATAAACACAAACACACACCTTTAACCCTGAGCCAAGACAATAGATTAGATATAGATGATTCAGATTATTATATTATGATTATAGATTATATACGTTCATAATAATAATAATAATAATACATTAGATTTATAAAGCGCTTCTCAAAGACACTTTACTTCCTGTAGGAAACAATCAATTTACTTTAATACAAAGAAAAATAAAATTATAATAATGAAGTACCTACACTAAATGAAGTATACTAAACTCAATGAAGTATACTAAACTCAATGAAGTATACTAAACTCAATGAAGTATACTAAACTAAATGAAGTACACTAAACTAAATGAAGTATACTAAACTCAATGAAGTATACTAAACTCAATGAAGTACACTAAACTCAATGAAGTACACTAAACTAAATGAAGTACACTAAACTAAATGAAGTATACTAAACTCAATGAAGTATACTAAACTCAATGAAGTACACTAAACTAAATGAAGTACACTAAACTAAATGAAGTATACTAAACTCAATGAAGTATACTAAACTCAATGAAGTACACTAAACTAAATGAAGTACACTAAACTAAATGAAGTATACTAAACTCAATGAAGTACACTAAACTCAATGAAGTATACTAAACTCAATGAAGTACACTAAACTAAATGAAATATACTAAACTAAATGAAGTACACTAAACTAAATGAAGTATACTAAACTCAATGAAGTATACTAAACTCAATGAAGTACACTAAACTAAATGAAGTATACTAAACTAAATGAAGTACACTAAACTAAATGAAGTATACTAAACTCAATGAAGTACACTAAACTAAATGAAGTACACTAAACTAAATGAAGTACACTAAACTAAATGAAGTATACTAAACTCAATGAAGTATACTAAACTCAATGAAGTACACTAAACTAAATGAAGTACACTAAACTAAATGAAGTATACTAAACTCAATGAAGTATACTAAACTCAATGAAGTACACTAAACTAAATGAAGTACACTAAACTAAATGAAGTATACTAAACTCAATGAAGTACACTAAACCCTCAAGGTTGTTGAGGGTCTTGTAGGTGATGAGTAGAATCTAGAAGTTTATCTGTATTTTACTGGGAGCCAGTGGAGGTGATCAGTTGAGCAGGTACTGATAGATATATAGATTATATATGTTTATAAATTATAAATGTTTATAGATCATATAGATTATAAATGAAGGTACAGAACCAACATCCTTCCAACAATTCTTTGATGTAAAATTCAACCAATCGCTGAGCGTCTGTTTGGATGATGGACGTCCTCACACGTCACATTCCCATGATGCTGCAGTTTGCTTCTCTAACCAGCAGAGGGCAACACCCACACAGTGCTCACACACATAGACTGTGACGTCAAATAAAGGCGGAAGTGAACAGAGAGAATAAAAGATACAATGAATTCATAAACAAATCTGAATTTCTTCAAATTAAATAATAAAAACTGTATTTTATCGAAAGGATGACGTCAACAATAAATAAAATAAATGAATTAATCTTTGAATTCTTCGGTCCTGTCAATTAATAAATGTGATTGTTGTAGAAACTGATCAAATTATTTTAGATGGAAATAAAATGATTCGTTTTTACTACAAACTGATTATGGATGAAGAGGAGGGTGATGCAGAGGATGAGAGTGAAGATGATGAAGAGGAGGAGGGATGAGGGTGAGGATGATGAAGAGGAGGAGGGACGAGGGTGAGGATGATGAAGAGGAGGAACGATGAGGATGAAGATGATGAAGATGAGGAGGGATGAGGGTGAGGATGATGAAGATGAGGAGGGATGAGGTTGATGATGATGAAGAGGAGGAGGGACGCGGGTGAGGATGATGAAGAGGAGGAGCGATGAGGATGAAGATGATGAAGAGGAGGAGGGATGAGGGTGAGGATGATGAAGATGAGGAGGGATGAGGTTGAGGATGATGAAGAGGAGGAGGGATGAGGTTGAGGATGGTGAAGAGGAGGAGGGATGAGGGGGAGGATGATGAAGAGGAGGAGGGATGAGGATGAAGATGACGGAGAGGAGGAGGGATGAGGGTGAAGATGATGAAGAAGGGAAGGGATGAGGGTGAGGATGATGAAGAGGAGGAGGGATGAGGGGGGGATGATGAAGAGGGGGAGGGATGAAGGTGAAGATGATGAAGAAGGGAAGGGATGAGGGTGAGGATGATGAAGAGGAGGAGGGATGGGGGGGGGTGATGAAGAGGGGGAGGGATGAAGGTGAAGATGATGAAGAGGATGATGGATGAGGGTGAAGATGATGAAGAGGGGAGGAGGATGAAGAAGAGGAGGAGAAGGGGGGTGAAGAGGAGGGGGGTGATGAAGAGGAGGAGGATGAAGAAGAGGAGGGGGGTGATGAAGAGGAGGGGGAGGGGTCCCGCAGCCTCCGGAGCTCAGGGCGGGGCGACTCCGCGCAGCAGCAGCAGCTTCATCACGGACACACACCGACCTCCTGCTCTTCTTCAGGCCGCGGCATGGATCCCGGACCCCGGCCTGCGCCTCCTCGATCACAGTGGGTCCGGTTCGAGCTGCGGTCGGTTCTGATGAAGATGCAGATGAAGCCGCTGTGAATCTCACACACACTCACACACACGCACACAGACACACACACACACACACACACGGAGCGTCGAGCTCCGCTGCTGCAGAATCTTCGCCATTGTTTGGATGAACCGGAGGAAAAGGCCCGAGCATCGACTCCCTGTGACCCAGAGACAGCAATGCTCTCCCCGCTGCTGCTCACCGGGACCCTGCTCTGCATCATCCAGGTAAGGAGGCTCAGTGCCGGGCTCGGTGCGGAGGAGCCGACGGTCCTCAGGCTTTGTTCACTGATCCGGTCACATCACATGTTCGATGCTCATCACACGAGACATGAGCGGACAACCGCTGCTGCTGCTGCCCGAGGTGACGCTGCTGTGAGCGGACACACAGGCAGCGAGCAGCTCGGTCTGTCCGGAGGAAAGTGGGTCAGTCTGGCTGCTGCTGAGACTGAGACACAACACACGTATACACACAGTACACACATTTATACACGATACACACGTATATATAAACACATACACAATACACACATATAGACACACGTTCTTGTACTTGTATCTTAGTGAGGACATTAAGTTTATTGATTTATTTGGAGGAAAAATTATTTAATTTCTTGTGTTTTCATCATATCAGTTTTTATTTGATATTTTTATTGGAGCTGTAAAGATCAGTTGTGTTGTTGATCAGTATAAAATAATGATCTAATAATGGAATGATAATTTAAATGATTAAATCTCAGAGTTAATGTTTCTCCTTGTTGTATTACAGTTCATTTATTGATATATTATAACTGATATAAGACTATAGAAGACTATTGAAGTCTCCTGAAGTCTCTTGAAGTCTCTTGAAGTCTCTTGAAGACTCTTGAGTCTCTTGAAGTCTCTTGAAGATTCTTGAAGATTCTTGAGTCTCTTGAAGTCTCTTGAAGACTCTTGAAGTCTCTTGAAGACTCTTGAAGACTCTTGAAGATTCTTGAAGATTCTTGAGTCTCTTGAAGTCTCTTGAAGACTCTTGAAGTCTCTTGAAGACTCTTGAAGACTCTTGAGTCTCTTGAGTCTCTTGAAGACTCTTGAAGTATCTTGAAGTCTCTTGAAGATTCTTGAAGATTCTTGAGTCTCTTGAAGTCTCTTGAAGATTCTTGAAGATTCTTGAGTCTCTTGAAGTCTCTTGAAGATTCTTGAAGATTCTTGAAGACTCTTGAAGACTCTTGAGTCTCTTGAGTCTCTTGAAGACTCTTGAAGTATCTTAAAGTCTATTGAAGTCTCTTGAAGACTCTGGAGTCTCTGTGGTCTGAGCCTCTTGCACTGAGGTGTTTATAGTCACTGTGTTGTAATATGCTCCGAACCACAAGTGGGCGTACAAAGACAATACTCTTTGGACTCATGAGAAATCAAGGGAAGTCGGCTGCTGAGCAAAGTTTTACTCTTGAACTTGTTTTCAGTCTCATGCTTGGGGATCAGGATCAGTCGACTGCTCCAGAATCAGTGGAGACACAATATCCAGAATAAGGATGTTAACAAAGAGGTTAAATGTCTCCTCTTCACCTCGTTAGTGTGAATCTGTGTCTCTGCTGGACGAGTTGTTAAACAGCCTCTCAGCTGTGAGACCATGTGACCTGGCACTCAACGTGAAACACGACGTCATACCTGGCACATGCTCCCTCACACTGGCGACTATAAACCAGCCTCAAATCTACAGTGATTTCAGAGCAGGTCCCCCGAGACCCCAGATCTCCAGGGTCCCCACAACTGACAGGTGATACCTGAAGGGGACGTCGACAGCCGTAACCTTGACAACAGGAACTGAGCTTCACTCTGAAGTCTCCGTCAGGTTCTATCACATGTTTCGTTTCATTTCCTGTCTGTGAGACTCCGACCGAGTGAGGCCTCGTCTCCTGATGAGATCTGTGTTGTGATGTTTCACACAAACACAATATGTGTGTGTCCGCCAGTCACTGCGATAATGATCTTATGACGACCATGTGACCTCATCTACGCTCACACGGCTGCAGGCTAAACTCGTCTCCGTGTGGAAAACAACACATATGTTCAAAATAAAGTAATAAAGTAAAGCAGTGCAGGAAATAAGCGTGTTTCTCTAGTGTTGTAATTCCTGTCCTCGTCATTAGCCCCGCCCATAACAACGCATCATTGTGATGTTGCTGTGTCTTCATCGTGTGTGTCAGCACTTCTTCACCAGAGACATTTGTTTTAGTTTCTTCATGTTTGTGTCCCGTGTTTGAAGCTCCTCCCCCCCACTCACTCAGTGAATCAGTGGAGGATCCTCTGCTGTGTTCACACTGTCTCTGTTGTGTGTATTCAGTGTGTGTTGAGTGTGTGTGTTGTGTCTCTGACCTGTTTGGCCTCATTAGTCGTCCTCTCTGAGTTGAGCGTCTCCAACATGGCTGAACACCAGATCATTTGGTTCCAGCTCCTTTATCGTGTTGTCAGGACGCTGGAGAGCAGAGGAAGTGAAACCTCGTCCAGAAAAACACATTTATTCACTTTCAACTGTGAACAGAAGATTCAAAGATCATTAAATTATTCATTTTAAAGCTTCAGCTACAGCGAGCTAACAACGGTGTGAGGGCCAGTGTGAGGGCCAGTGTGAGGGGCCAGTGTGAGGGCCAGTGTGAGGGCCAGTGTGAGGGCCAGTGTGAGGGCCAGTGTGAGGGGCCAGTGTGAGGGCCAGTGTGAGGGGCCAGTGTGAGGGCCAGTGTGAGGGCCAGTGTGAGGGGCCAGTGTGAGGGGCCAGTGTGAGGGCCAGTGTGAGGGGCCAGTGTGAGGGCCAGTGTGAGGGCCAGTGTGAGGGGCCAGTGTGAGGGCCAGTGTGAGGGCCAGTGTGAGGGGCCAGTGTGAGGGCCAGTGTGAGGGGCCAGTGTGAGGGCCAGTGTGAGGGCCAGTGTGAGGGGCCAGTGTGAGGGCCAGTGTGAGGGGCCAGTGTTGAGGGCCAGTGGTGAGGGCCAGTGTGAGGGGCCAGTGTGAGGGCCAGTGTGAGGGGCCAGTGTGAGGGGCCAGTGTGAGGGGCCAGTGTGAGGGGCCAGTGTGAGGGGCCAGTGTGAGGGGCCAGTGTGAGGGCCAGTGTGAGGGCCAGTGTGAGGGCCAGTGTGAGAATGTTGTCAACACTCAAAATGGTCCTAACAAAGGTAGAAGTACACGTGCACACACACACACATCTCCGGACGTTTGCATGATAATGTTGGCAGCTGCCCCCCCCCCCCCCCAACGCTCATTCACAGGGTCAGATCCTTCAGCAGCTCTGAAATACGCCTGTGTGTGTGTGTGTGTGTGTGTGTGTGTGTGTGTGTGTGTGTGTGTGTGTGTGTGTGTGTGTGTGTGTGTAACTCACTTCTCATCACTGGTGAGTTTATAAAACGAAACGTTCAGGAAGCAGCTTCTAACAAACAAAGTGATTCAGGTTTGAACTTCACTGTAAAACTCACACTGATAAACAACATCACAGTGAACCTCTTACAACCACGTGACAGTTTAACAGTGTTTGTTCAGACTCTGGTGACCATCAGCTGACTGAGGCTCCGCCCCCACACTGACATCTCATCACTGTTGCTATGGTTACTCCTGGTGGAGACTTGTGTTAACGCAGCTGGTCTCGTTTTAGTTTGAAAATCTGTGGATGTGTTTTAGTCTCGTCCTGATTGGTTCTCATCAGTCACATGACTCGGCGACCAGCGGTGAACACAAAGCTAACACTTCCTGTCGGTAACGGTTCCACCTCGTCGTCGCTCAGAGAAAAGAAATGTCCGACTCTTCACCATCACTGCTCCTCCTTCAGAGGAGTTTCTGTTACTAAGCAACCAGCTGCAGAGCCCATCTACTTCCTGTTTACATCACATGACCAGTGCAGGGGCATGGTCACGTGACGTGTGTTCAGGTGGATGAAGCGTGAGTTGCTGTCGTGAATCGATTCTTCTCACGTCTTTTTCCCTCTGGTTCCCAGTCGGACTGGTTGTCAGGACGACCGCGACACTTCCTGTCAACCTCTGCACCAGTGAACATTTATTTTAAAAAGACAGAAAATATGAAAACAAAAGAAGTAAAACTGTCTTTGTTCAGTTTGATTCTTCAGTGGAAAGGTTGGATTCTAACCTTTCATTTGATTTTTAAACATTTGTGTTTTAACATTAAATTCTCTCTGATGGAAGAGACGAGCTGCAAGAGGAGGTGAGAACACGACCGCGTGCAGCTCGTCCTCCATTAACATTCAGCCTCCGGCGCCCTGGACCCTCGCTGCTCGGCTCCGTGTCCATGGTGATCCTGGAATCAGACGGACATAATGAGCATCTCCTCCCACCCCAAATGTGTCTCCTCTTTCATCTCCGTTACCATGGCGACGGCAGAGCCAGTGAATGAAACGAGGATTCGTTTCTCCTCCATTTAGGGTCTGATGGTTTATTGTGTGATGACGAGGAACAGCCTGATGGACGTTTATGTTTCTACAGAATCTGTGTCCATCCCCTTGAACCCTTGATACACTGAAATGTGATATTAAATATGACATAATGTAATTACAATGTCTTTAGTGTCACATCAACATGAAGCAGCATCATTGTCACTGGAGCAGAAACTGAAAATACAGTTTTAAATCAGGACGACTTGATATGTGAAACATACTTTATGATACTGATCATAAAGTATGTTTCACATTCAGTGTGGGACTTGTTCTCTCAGATTAGACACGTGGTCATAATCTGATCAGATAATCTCAACACGCCATGGAAAGTCTTTGTTCCATTCTCGTGTTTTCACGTTAATCAGCTGATGGTGATGATGGTGATGAAGATGAAGATGATGGTGATGGTGATGATGGTGATGATGTTGATGAAGAAGCTGATGGTGATGATGGTGATGAAGATGAAGATGAAGATGATGGTGATGGTGATGATGGTGATGATGTTGATGAAGAAGCTGATGGTGATGATGGTGATGATGAAGATGCTGATGGTGATGATGGTGATGATGGTGATGATGAAGATGCTGATGGTGATGATGTTGATGAAGATGATGAAGATGCTGATGGTGATGATGGTGATGATGAAGATGCTGATGGTGATGATGAAGATGGTGATGATGAAGATGCTGATGGTGATGATGATGATGGTGATGATGAAGATGCTGATGGTGATGATGTTGATGAAGATGATGAAGATGCTGATGGTGATGAAGATGAAGATGATGGTGATGGTGATGATGGTGATGAAGATGAAGATGATGGTGATGATGGTGATGATGTTGATGAAGAAGCTGATGGTGATGATGGTGATGATGAAGATGGTGATGATGAAGATGCTGATGGTGATGATGATGATGGTGATGATGAAGATGCTGATGGTGATGATGTTGATGAAGATGATGAAGATGCTGATGGTGATGATGGTGATGATGAAGATGGTGATGATGAAGATGCTGATGGTGATGATGAAGATGGTGATGATGAAGATGCTGATGGTGATGATGATGATGGTGATGATGAAGATGCTGATGGTGATGATGAAGATGATGAAGATGCTGATGGTGATGATGAAGATGGTGATGATGAAGATGCTGATGGTGATGATGGTGATGATGGTGATGATGAAGATGCTGATGGTGATGATGAAGATGATGAAGATGCTGATGGTGATGATGAAGATGGTGATGATGAAGATGCTGATGGTGATGATGAAGATGATGAAGATGCTGATGGTGATGATGAAGATGGTGATGATGAAGATGCTGATGGTGATGATGGTGATGATGATGATGATGGTGATGATGATGATGAAGATGCTGATGGTGATGATGGTGATGATGATGATGATGGTGATGGTGATGGTGAAGATGCTGATGGTGATGATGTTGATGAAGATGATGAAGATGCTGATGGTGATGATGAAGATGCTGATGGTGATGAAGATGATGAAGATGCTGATGGTGATGATGGTGATGATGAAGATGCTGATGGTGATGATGTTGATGAAGATGATGAAGATGCTGATGGTGATGATGGTGATGATGAAGATGCTGATGGTGATGATGTTGATGAAGATGATGAAGATGCTGATGGTGATGATGGTGATGATGGTGATGATGAAGATGCTGATGGTGATGATGTTGATGAAGATGATGAAGATGCTGATGGTGATGATGGTGATGATGAAGATGCTGATGGTGATGATGTTGATGAAGATGATGAAGATGCTGATGGTGATGATGGTGATGATGGTGATGATGAAGATGCTGATGGTGATGATGTTGATGAAGATGATGAAGATGCTGATGGTGATGATGGTGATGATGGTGATGATGAAGATGCTGATGGTGATGATGTTGATGAAGATGATGAAGATGCTGATGGTTTTATTGATCGTGGTTTTTAGTTTGTGTGTCATCAATCAAACAGAAGCTGGAAGGATTTGATTTATTTGATTTTAACGTGTTGATGAAATCTTTGTGTTTTCCAGAGTTCGTCGACCTTTCACGTGTCCCTGAGCGACGATGGTTTGATCCTGGCGTCTCTGGAGCGTTCAGACCTGCAGGACAACGTCACGGCGTACGCAGCTCAGGTGTCTGGAGAAGCTCGACTCATCGTGGCAGAGTTCAGGAACACGAGCGAACTGCTGGTTTTCAACACGTCGTTCCACGGCCTCTGTTATTCTGTGAGTCTGCTGCTGAAAGTGGGACAGAGCTGGTCCAGACCCGAGAAGACCACGTCCGTCCTCACAAGTGAGACACGTCTCTGACATCACACATGTCAGACATCACACACGTCTCTGACATCACACACTCATGTTATGTGTAAATTTTATTCATGTTTTGTAGTGTTCAGTTTTGGGTTTAAATCCTCTGTTGTGTGTTTTCTTGTGGTCAGAGCCGCTCCCCGTCCACAGCGTCCAGATCTCAGACTTTAAAGAGTCTCCAGAAACCGGCGTGGTGTTTGAGATCGAGCCCCCGGCAGGAAACGTGTTCAGCCGAGTCAACATCAGCTACACGGAGGCACAAGAGCGACGCTCCTTCCTCTATAAAGGTCAAACCACAGATTTGAAACATTATTTAATGAAATGCTTAAAAGATCATTTTATCAGATTAAAAGATCATTTTGTGTGTTTTTTATAGATTTCTACAAAGGGAAGACGGTTTTCAAACACTGGCTACCGGGCGTCTGTTACCGTAACATCACCTTCCAGCTGATCTCCGAGGCGACGGTGAACCAGACGGCTCTGGTGTCGCACAGTGACATCACACACTCACCTCTGCACCACAGGACAGGTGAGAGGAAAAAACTTTATTTAAATCCTCGTGTGCTCAGCGACGTTCAGACTAAACGTGATCCAGATTTAAATCATTCAAATTAAAACCTTTTAAATTCAGGAAAGACTGAAAACGTATTTCATTTCATTTTGATCTAAATCTACAAACGAACTGTGAATAAAATCAGATGAATCTGATTTCTTTCATTCAATCAGTCACATTCATGTTTTATAGTCATATATAATAATAATAATAATAAATGACAGATCAGATTCATGTTCCTTTCGTTCAAATAAAATGTTTCTCTGCGTCTCGTCCTCAGTGCCGTACCCCCCCCTCAACATTTCCCGTAAGATTGTGCACCTGAGCCAGAGGGCGGGGCCAGGTGGAGCTGCCAGCAGGCTCCGCCCTGAGGGGAACCAGGAGAGCACCCAATTGTCCCGTCGAGCCCGGGATGTCCTGCTGATGGAGGAGCAGGAGGAGAACACCTCAGAGGAGGCGGTGGCAGTTTTTACTCAGGTTCCCTTCGTCCCGCCACAGAACCAGTCAGGAACCGCCGCCGCCGTCCTGAACCAGACGACGGAGACACAGAGCTACTGGCTGGATCCGACCGAGCCGCCGGCCACAGACACGGAGGACGAGTTCGTGAACGCCGTGGTGTCGGAGTACGAAGACTCCAACGAGCCAGGCTCCGCCATGGGCCTCCCCTCTGACCCCCCCGTCCTGCCCACCAAGCCCCCCCCCCTCCTGCTGGAGCTACGCTGGCTGCCCCCCCGACCTCCCACCAGCTACGACGGCTTCAACGTCTACATCTACAGAGACGGTAACCACGCACCAGCAGGGGGCGCATTGGAGACGATGAGTGAAAGGACAAAAAAGTCCAGAAGCAAATGAAACAATTTTAACGATTTTGTCCATATAAAACTTTATCGACACAGAGGACCCTGACAGTGTGTCTTGTTTTCCAGGGAACTCGACAGAAACAGCGACTGTGGACGAAAACACTCACGAGTTTTTCACAGAGCTGACGGAGGCGGGAACGTATCGAGTCCAGGTGACGACTCTGAGCTCAGCTGGAGACTGTGAAGCGAGAGAGAGCGCCGCCGACACCAGCTTCAGCTTCTACCTCAGTACGAACATAAAATCTGTAACCATATTTAGATATATCTATATCTATATCTATAGAAGCTATACTAAAGATCCATCTGTGAAAATCTGTCATGTGACTGGAACAGTTTCTGTCAAGAGATTTCAGTGATTTTTTAAATAAATTACTTCAATTAATTCTTAGATTGTGACACACTAAGGTGATTTAAGAGACTTTTTAAGGGGTGAACATCCCTTAAAGGTTCAGTGTGTAAGATTTAGGATCTATTGGTATAAAAGAATCATAATGAGCACTTTGTATTTAAATACTTTATATATGAATACTTTAGGAGCGGGTCCTCTGTACGGAGGCAGCCATGTTTTTTACAATAGCTCAGACAAACTAAACCTTTTTGAGTTTTTATGACGATTGAAGTTTCTCTTTCATGTTTGGGGGGGGGTGTTCACCTGCAACATGACACTTCACCACTAGATGTCACTACATTCTACACACTGAACCTTTAAAATCAAATTTAATCTATTATCATTTTTATTTTATTTTTTATTTAAATTTAATCTCAAATTAGAAAAACAACAAATCACTGAAACCTGAAAATGTTTTTCATCAAAGATCCTGAATAGAAAAGATGAACTGGTGTTGATTGGTTCCAGGTCCCGGCGGCGAGCTGTTGGAGGAGCTTCGTGAGCGTCCTCGGGCCGTCAGCGTCCGTCTGCTGGACTCCAGCACCGCCGCCGTCTCCTGGGTGTCGTCCCCCGAGGACCACAACGGCAGCGTGGTGTCGGTGGTGTCTACGACGTGTCTGAAGCCGAGTCTGAGTCAGAGGATGGAGAACACATACTGCGGCGAGGTGACGGCACTTTTTCATTTATCATATTTACTCTACTTTTTTCTGAAATAATAATTTTATCATCACTAAATATAAACTTAAGTCAAAACGTCTCTTTCAACTAATTTTCAGTTATTTAAAATCCGATATTTTCTTCTTTTCTCAGAAAAATGTAAAAATGTATTTCTGTAGTAAATGAACACGAACCCTCAGAGTTTAGTTTTGCTCAGAAGAACGTCGGCAGTCGTATCAGCGGGTGACCGAGGGTTTTTTTTTTATGTTTCTACAGGAAAACACGACGAGTGACATCATCACCAACCTGACGCCCGGCGCCCAGTACCGGGTGACGGTGTTTCACACCAACGGGCCTCTGATCAGTCCTCCGTCTGAACCCGTCATCATCGACATCGGTGATTATCTCACGTCTGCGTTCACGTGTAGATTTAAAATGTCTGACTGCACACGTACTCACACACTTTCACTCTCATGTGACGTGTTAGAACCCACGGGCGTCCGCGAGCTCGCCATTTACCCTCTGAGTCCGACGGCGGTGATCCTGAGCTGGCAGCGTCCGTACCACGTGTCCTTCAGGAAGTACGTCCTGCAGACCTTCTTCTTCAACCCCGTCACGCTGGCGTCCGAGTGGACGACGTACTATGAGATCGCTGCCACCGCCTCCATCATCGCTTCAGTGGTAAAGGAGACGAGAATTTTGACCATTGACCTCTGCTATAAGCGCCACCTTCAGCTGATGATCAGAAGTTTTATTTGGTTTCCTATGATTTTTCTAATTAAATTTCTTTGTTTCCTGTCAGCGGGTGACCGACCTGCTGCCGGCGTGGTATTATAACTTCCGTGTTTCCATGGTAACATGGGGCGACCCTCCGCTAAGCTGCTGCGACAGCTCCACCGTGAGCTTTGTGACAGGTACGGACAGAAAATGGCACAACTTCCTGTAGTTATTTCACAATAAAAGCCTTCCAACTGGTTATAGTTGTTTAACTGTTTCCAGCTCCGGAGGCTCCTCACGTGTCGTCGGTGGATTATTCTCACGGCGTTCTCTACATCCGCTGGACGTACGGGGAACTCTTCATCGACCTGTCACACTCCCGGATGCTTCACTGGCAGGTGGTCGCTGTGGGAAAGAAAGGAGCCGAGAGGAGCTACTCTGTGGACGTGAGTCTGTCCATCATTCATTCATAGGTCATAGGTGGTTCAAAGGTCAGACGGATCATGTGACTAGTTCAGGTCTCGAGACTCGTTATTTCCTGTATTGATTTCCTCCTCGTTCGATGGTCCGATGATCGCAACGTCGTCTCAGCTTCGTCTTCATCTTCTCGTCTCGTTCAATCGACCCGAGAGAGAAACCAGAGAACGTTCTTAGAATCTTCAGGAACAGTAACTACAGCAACAATAATGATGATAATGGTGTGGTAACCATAGTAACAGCTGAGGTATGTCTGGGTGGCCGTCAGGGTGTTGGCTCTGTGGATGTGGTTGCCATGCTAGTCTGTTGCTATGGTGATTAAAAGTGTGTGTGTGTGTGTGTCAGGTGACTCGTAACGTGATGCGGGCGAGCCTCCCTCTGCCTCCTGGTGACATCTACAACCTGACGGTGACGGCGTGCACGGAGCGCAGCAGAAACACGTCCACGCCAAACATCATCAAACTGGGTCAGTGGCAACACACACACACACGCAGCAAACACACACACAGCAAACACACACACAGCAAACACACACACAGCAAACACACACACACACACACAGCAAACACACACACACACACACACACACACACACAGCAAACACACACACAGCAAACACACACACACACACAGCAAACACACACACACACAAACACACACACACACACACAGTAAACACACACACACACACATCTGAGTGAATCTGAGTCACATGAGAATAAAAATAAAACCAGGTGTTTCCTTACTTCCTGTTTCAGCTCCTCGTTCCTCTTCAAACCTTAAAAATGTAAACTTTTTGTAAAACATGTAAAAATGTTTCTGTTTCACTTCCTCTTCTGAGCATGTGTTGTGTTAGTTGTCACAGGAAGTGTCACATTAAGTGTCCGTGTTCCTGATGCCCGACACATTCACACCAGGAGCTTTTACTTTGAAACTCATGGAGGCTTTTGTTTGTGGTTTCAGAGCCGGCTCCTCCCACGTCGCTGTTTGCCGTCAACGCCACTCACTCGTCCGTCACTCTGCTGTGGAGCGAGGAGGGAGTGGTCGACTACTACCAGGTCGTCTGCAGAGCCAGAGGAGGCCGAGAGCTGAAGGTACAAACACTGATGAAGAGGAAGAGGAGGATGATGTTGATGTTGATGTTGATGTTGATGATGATGATGATGATGATGAAGAGGAAGAGGAAGAGGAAGATGATCATTTCACTGTGTTAAGTTCAAAGGGTCAAACTTTTTCTGTTCATGCTCCTCTGAGGATAAACCAGAGAAACCAAGATGGCCTCTCCAAAAAGTGAAGCCACGGCTTCTGGATCGTATAAAATCAATAAATTGATTAATTCTGATGCGTTTTAAATAGTCATTTGAACCTCATGATTGACAGCTGAGACTGACTCATGATTGGTTGAGTGCGTGTGTGGGCGGTCCTGTGGCAGGAAGTGGAAAGGTGTCGTCCATCTTTATTTACAGTCTTTGATCTATTCTCCCTCGTCCCACTTCAGTTTAAACGTTCACTTGGACTGAAAGATGACGAGGTCAGAGGTCAGAGGTCAGCTTCACTGCACCGTCACGAACTTCAACCTGAATTGAGTCAAAATGAATTTGTCTTTTCAGGCGCGGGAGCCTCAGACCGTCAGTTCTCACCTGGTGACCATTTCTGGTTTGACGCCTTCGTCCTCCTACAACTGCACCATCATCAGCTTCAGCTACAGCACGCCCAGCAAGCCCGCACACATCACCATCACCACTGTGGGTAGGTGGCGCTGTGGAGCACTCCGAGGTTTCACAGTAAAAGCTCACTGTGCCGCTCTCAGACTTTTAATGTGAAGTTTGTATCAGCGTCACATATAAAACAGGAAGTAAAGTCCGTCTCTCTGCAGCTAAAGAGATGAACCCGAGCGTGGCGGCCATCTCGGCGCTCGCCGTCCTCAGCATCCTGCTCGCCAGTCTCCTCGTTCTCTTTCTGCTCGTTCTACGAAAGAAACACCTGCAGATGACCAGGTACCGAACGCCTTTAATACCAGACTTCACCTTCATCATCATCATCATCATCATCATCAGATGTTATCAGATAAAATCCAACACGTTCAAAACAAACAACAGGAATCCTTTTATCACATTTTCTAAAACCGACCTTTTTTAATCCATTAAAAAACAAATCTCATCAAAGTCTTTGTTTTTAAATAAATAACGAATCCTCAGTATTAGAGGTTGAGGTCGAATCTGTTTTCTACAAATGTTTCAATATAAAACCCAAAATGCAAAAAGCATGAAATCTTTGAATCACTGAAAAGTTATTTTGACTCAGGGAACAAACTCTAAAAACCTTTTTCATATTTAACTTCTCACTTCCTCAGTTTACTGATGACTCGTCTCTTTTTTCTGATGGCTCATCACTTTCCTCTTTTTCTGTTTCAGAGAATGTGGAGCTGAGACCTTTGTTAATTTTGCTTCGTTTGAACGAGACGGGAAACTTCCTTACAACTGGTGAGTCTGAGTCTCGTCTTCACAGTGAAATGTTCAAGTCCCACATGAGGAGAAATAACAGCATCGTTCACAGACCTGAGATCAGATCAGGTTCAAAGGATCTTCTCAGTTTACGGTTCAAAGCCTCAAACTGGAGGATTGAAAAACTGATTTAAACAAGAGGCTCAAGGTTCGAGTTCATCTGTGGAGCTTCAAACAGGAGAGACGATGAAGAGGAGGAAGATGGTGGTGAAGATGAAGATGTTAGTGATGATGAAGATGATGCTCAGCCTTGTTTGGATCAGCTGAAATCGTGTGTTTGTTGATGACTGATCAGAATTTCACTCGTTCTTTGATTAAAGAGACAAAATGTTGGATGTGTTAAATTCTTCAAAGGAAGAAACCAGTTTGGAGACGTTTGGTGTTTTGAAGGACAGTTTGTGTGGAGACCTGTAGATTAATATAACGGCTGAAAGACGGTCAGTGAAGGCAGAAGCTCGGCTTCCATCTGCTCTTGTACCGTCCATCACTACATGACGTGTCTCACTGTGTCGTGCTTCTGCTGTGACTGTGCATGTGAGCAGGACGCTGGACGAACAGCTGACGTCTCCTCTCAGATACATGGGACCAAAACAAAGTTCTTTACACGCGTCCACAATTTGATCTGAAAGTCACTCGCTGTTAAAAGACAGAGTGAAGTTTTGTTTCATGTTTCCAGTCGATGCAACAACTTCTAACTTTTCATGAACATCATTGTGTTTTGGACGATGAAAGTAAATGTTCCTCGAGGCTCCGTTTGGGATCCCACACGTCTTCATTTGCAAAGTAGACGAGTAATTAAATGTCATTTGTACGCTGATGACACACGATTGTTTAATTTTCTAAAGTATAAAACATAAAGGATATATATATATCCTTCATGTTTTATCTGTGAACATTAACAAATGTCTCTTCTCACTGAAGCATCTTCATGTTTTAGAAGCAAAATTATTCAGAGATAAATATATATTTTTTTAAATAAGCGGTCGCTCAAGAACTTTGTTTAAATGAGTAATAATAAAAACTAAAACTAAATAATTTGTACACATTTCAGTCTGAACTAAGAACCAGAGATATTTGATTCAGTTCTCTGGTTTATCTGCATCAGTGGGGTCACGACCAGAGTAACAAAACGTTAATGAGATCATCAGGTTCATTAAAGTGACAAACTGTGACTTGTTTATTCATGACGAGGGAGCTGGCTGAGTGTTGCATTGTGGGACGGGCCAGGAGGACGCAGTGATGTCACAGACTAAAGGAGACAGAGCAGCCATTGAGGTGGAGCAGCGAACAGACGCCTGTTGTCCCTCAGAGAGACAACGGGACACTTTCTGAACGGCTGCATGATGCATTAACTCTGTGTTCAGCACTAATGTGCCTCTTTACTAATGGAGCACCATGTTCTGTCCCAACCTGTCGCCCCCTGGTGTCTGTGTTTCCTTATTTTTTCTTGTTTGTGTTTTGACTTTTGATTTGAACCCCTTCAGGCGAAGAAGCCTCTTTGCCTTCCTTACCCTCCTGCCATCCTGCCTTTGGACTGACTATCTTTTGGCTTTTTATATTAATCCTTGGTAAGTAAGCACCTGCTGGTCAGAATCACAGCACGTCAGGGGCATGTCCGAGCCGTTGATCGCAGACACGGTTTCACTCTGCTTCGGAGCCGAGGTGACGAGCCGACAGACTCTATCCAGGATTTTATCACCAGTCTGGTTTTATTCTAGTTGTTTCAGTTTTTCAACAAATCCCATGAAAGGCTCAAGGTGATGTGGTGTCCCTCAGGGTTCATGTCTGGGTCCTCGTCTTCTCTTTATCTAAGATACATGTATATAATTTGTATTTAATAGTTTTTTTATTTGTATTTTGAAAACATCTGTTTTTGTTCAGCTGTTCCTCCGAACTGACTCTAAAACGTCTCTTAAAACCTTTTCCTCCTTTGCTTCAAATAGAGTCCGAACTCGTGTTACTAGATATTTGCTGACAGGACGATTTTTAAATCTTTGTGTCAACATGGGATTTACCTGATGTTTGCGAATAACAAATATCTTTAATTATCACTGAAACGTAAACAAACTCTAAAGCAGATGCTGAAAATTGTAGGTGTGAAAATAAAATGAATTGAAATAACATTTTTTTCCACGGATAAAATATTCAATGTCAGTTTAGAGACGTTTGACAACAAGGGGCCTAACTCAGAGCCTTGTGGAACACCAGATTTAAAAGGATCTTCCTGTGTACGTAGTTTAACCAGTTTTTTTTAATTACTTACTTAACTCAGTGTTCCGAAAAACTCAGACTCTTCATTTTCATTGCGACTCAAGAAAAACGTTGTATTTTAATGTTTGTTTATAAAATGAGGATTTCTTCATAGAAACGAGACGAATGAGTTAAATTTAGTGTTTTTGTGACGTGGGAACATTCAGTGCTGGTCGGAGTCCGATCATGGGATTTGTCGACAGAGAGGAAAATGAAGATTAAAACCAGACTTTTATTTTGACATTTGAAATAAAAATAAATTTAATGTTGAGTTTGAAAACAGGAAGTGAGCGAGCAGATGATTGACATGTTGAACTTTGTCTTACGATCCTGTGTCTGTGGTTAAAATCTCAAAGTCACACTGAGTTTGTTTTTGCTAATGTGTGCGATGTAGCATGATGCTAATTGTCGATGCTAACCGGCTTTGCTCCGTGTCGGGTGTCTGCATGTGTGTCTCTTTATTCCTGGTTAGATTTCACGATGTAGAATAGTGACTGTGTCGGTTCTATGTGTCACACGTGTTAGACAGACGATGTTATGTTAGTTGCATGTTACATGTTCAACTTTTTCTCTCTGGTTGTTTCAAACTGAATCCAAATATCCACAGTCGATGTTTTAATTAAGGAAACTTTTTTAAAACATCAAACGTGAGGAGACATTATTCTTCAGTCAGAGTTTATTTAAAAAAAGGTTTGACTGAAGAATGTGAAGCATGAAATGTGAAATATAAAACAGTGTAAACAACCTGCATGTTGGATTCATACAACTTAGCAAAGTAGTAACATGTTTACTTATTAGCTGTTGACTGATGGACGGTGACAGAAATGTGTTCATGTGTATTTCATAGGAGCAAGACGGCTTTAAAGAAACGGAAACTAACAAGGTAACAAGATGTGTGTGTGTGTGTGTGTGTGTGTGTGTGTGTGTGTGTGTGTGTGTGTGTGTGTGTGTGTGTGTGTGTGTGTGTGTGTGTGTCATCACTAACACAAGCTTTCAGCCACAAAACCTCTGAACACTTTAATTCAACAGAATAAAGTGAAACTGAAACAACAGAAGAATTGAAACTGCTGACGAGAGGAAATGTAGAAATGTTGGTTTGTTATTTGGTGTTTTTCAGTCTTGTGTGAATAAAACGTTGTTTATAATAACAACTGTATTTATCTGTTCTTGTGTGTTTCAGTCCGGTGCAGCTCGACGACTTTGACGCCTACTTTAAAGAAATGAGCAAAGACTCGGCGTATAAGTTCTCTCTGCAGTTTGAGGTGAGTTCAGGTTATTAATAGATCTGATTTAACTCATTAACATATGAATTATAATAAGATTTAATAATTCTTAGTTATTATTCTTAGCTGTTTGGACTAAATGAGATCTAAATTCCTCCGACTCCTTATTAGTGACATTAGTTTAGAAGTAAAACCAGAAGGTCCACGACGACACTGACCTTTGACCTTTGACCTTGTTTAACCTGTGGATGTTTTCAGGAGCTGAAGAGCGTCGGTCTGGATCTTTCCCATGATGCAGCTGACCTGCCCGTCAACAGACCCAAGAACAGATACACCAACATCCTGCCGTGTGAGTTCATGAGGTCACGTGATGATGATGATTAAGATGATGATGATGATGATGATGATTAAGATGATGATGAAGATGATCTTCTCTCCAGACGACTTCAGTCGAGTCCAGTTAATCTCGATGCACAACGACGAAGGTTCAGATTACATCAACGCCAACTACATACCTGTGAGTACACATACACCAGCCAGCAGGAAGTACTCAGAGTACAAGTACCAGTACAGGATGGTACCAAGTATTTACTGTGAAATGATTCCTGAACTTTGTGGATGAGTTTAAAATCTCTACATCAGGATCTAACAATAATGAATCTATAATAATATTAATAGTAATAATGATGAAAAGACGTCTTTCTTTTGTGGTTGTGACGGTGACGTTGTGTTTCAGGGATACAAAAATGCGAAGGAGTACATCGCCACTCAGGGTCCACTGCCTGAGACTCGGAACGACTTCTGGAAAATGGTGCTGCAGCAGAAATCTCCCATCGTGGTGATGCTGACGCAGTGTAACGAGCGGCGGAGGGTGAGTCTCACTCCTGATTCGTTGGAGGGAAACGGCACGACTCGGGTCTCATCCGCCGTGATTCAGCGCTGACGTGTTTTGTGTTTCCAGGTGAAGTGCGACCACTACTGGCCGTTCACAGACGAGCCGGTGATGTATGGAGAGATCAGCGTGGAGATGCTCTCTGAGGCCGAGTCTCTGGAGTGGACCATCAGGAAGTTCAGACTGGGATACGTGAGTAGAAGTGACCAACCTGAGGCTCAGGGCCCCGCATGAGCTCGATTCTAGAGCTAAATCTGCTTCAGACTGAGCTCCTCAGTTCTCTGGATCTTCTCTGGAGGATCAGACTCAGTTTCTGCTCCTCCTCCTCCTCCTGAGCTCCTGTATAAAGTCTAAATCCAGGAGCAGTGTGAACACAGCAGAGGATCCTCCACTGATTCACTGAGTGAGTGGGGGGGAGGAGCTTCTCACACGGGACACAAACATGAAGAAACTAAAATGTCTCTGGTGAAGAAGTGCTGACACACGATGAAGACACAGACGAAGATGTGAAGAGAGTTTGTGGTGATCAGAGCTGAAGGTGTCAGGTGATGTCACCATGATCACGTGACCTCTGCAGCAGAGGTAACACGTCACTTCCTGTCTCTGTCTGCTGCACCCGGCTGCCCCCCCCCCTCACCTGAACCATGAGGAGGATCTGAGTCTGTGCAGAAAACCTGCTGCTGAGTTGTTCAGCTGTGAAACACAAACTCTGGAGAAGCTCTGGAGACGATTCTCTGGATTCCACCTGGAGTCTGAAAACAGCTTCAGACTCTTTAAGCAGTTTAAGATGCAGTTCCTCTTATGGCCACTAGATGATGGTCCCAGATAAATTCTTATGGATACAAACATCTCTCGTGCTTTTATTTTGGTGAATGAAGTTATTTTATTTAGTCTTGTTGCAGTTCCGCTTCTGTCCACAAAAGGTTGCTTAAATGACAGAGCAGCCTGTTGTTCATTAAACAATGAGTCAGTGCTGCTGTCGCCCCCTACAGGCCGACGAGTCTCAGGACGTCCTCCACCTGAACTACACCTCGTGGCCGGACCACGGCGTGCCCACGGTGAACGCCATTGAGAGCATCCTGCAGTTCGTCCACATCGTCCGTCAGCAGGCGAACCGGAGCAAAGACCCCATCATCGTACACTGCAGGTAGGGGCGGAGCCGCAAGGTTTATCGTAAACATACAGAAACACTTACACTTAGAAATCCTCTAGTCGGCGCCCTCTGCTGGACAAACTGTTGTCTGACTAACAAGCTGCAGCTCCAGATTCTGGTCTGTGATGATGACGGAGGTTTTGTGTCTCGTCAGCGCCGGCGTCGGCAGAACCGGGACCTTCATGGCTCTGGATCGGCTCATGCAGCACATCAGAGAACACGAGTTCGCCGACGTTCTGGGGCTGGTGTCGGAGATGAGGTCGCACCGACTGTCCATGGTTCAGACTGAGGTGACACTGATTCAGGGTCAGGGGTCGAGGATCAGATCAGTTTTATTTCTGATCTTAACCTTGTTTTTTCAAATCAACTTCAGCTGCTCGACTTTGAACTAACGATAAAATCGGTTTTGAGGATTTAAAACATATTCGAATCAGCTTTAAGGAGCCGTCGCAGAGAAACTGTCGAATCCTTTTCATGACTTTTCTCATGATGATTATTTCTGTGACGTTTCCTTCTTCTTCTGAAACACAGAAATAAAAACGTTGAATCTGTTTATTGAGGCTTTAATAAAGTTTTTCTCTGAATATAAAGATTTGAGATTCAAATTCTGGACGGATGAAACTTTATCTTTATAAAGTTTATAAAAGATAACGTC
The DNA here is from genome assembly GCA_026259375.1 of Verasper variegatus. Taxonomy (NCBI): domain Eukaryota; kingdom Metazoa; phylum Chordata; class Actinopteri; order Pleuronectiformes; family Pleuronectidae; genus Verasper; species Verasper variegatus. The sequence goes on from CM048058.1 coordinate 265,110, forward strand.
TCTTTCTATAAAAGAAATGAACTCACGGTTGTTGTTTCCTGTCGACAGGAGCAGTACGTGTTCATCCATCAGTGCGTCCTGTTGATGTGGCAGAAGAAGAAGCAGCTGTCAATCACCTCTGACGTCATCTACGAGAATGCCTAGCAAAACATAAAGACGTCGCTCCTCCACACGTGAGTCACGCTTCAATCTTTGAACTACATCATTAGATCAGTGTGTTCAATGTTCCCAGGTTTTAGTAGAAACACTTTTTCACAGCGCTGATATTTTAGTTTCATATTCAGGAAGTGACATGTGATTCTGATTGGATCCTGTGGTGAGCTCTTACCTCCCTGCTCGTTGTCTTACAGGCTGTGAAGCAGCTCCTGTGCGTCAGGCTTCCATTCTCTGCAGAAGAAGAAGATCTGCTTCGTCATCAGTATCAAGAAACAAAACATCAACATGAAAATAATAATCAGATTTTTGTTCGAATTGGTGTAAAAGCATGGGATGGAGTTTTGCCTTAAGGAGCCGTCACTGACTGAAAACACGTCCGACCACGTCCCCGCCCTCTGAACGGACTCATTCAGAGGAGTTAACGAGCTCCGCCTGCTGATTGGACGTGAAGCCACGAGTCGGCGGAACTGAGTCGCACCTTTTTCATTATATTTATGTTTTTAATCTCAGGAGTCGCTGAAAAACCAGCGAGCACATCGGCCTCGGCCCCCGCTCCCTAACTCGTGTTTCATTCTTCAGTTCGTCTGCAGCTTCCCGTCCTGGATTTTCACAACGAGTCGCAGGCGGCGGAAACAACAATTCAAATTAAAAACCACTCTGCTAACGAACAGATCACAGAAAAGAAGAAGAACCCAGCAAACTGTTCAACCAACGAAAAATAGTTTCCTCCCGTCGTCACAAAATTGACAAAATAAACGTTTGACTCTTCGCGTTTCATTTGTTGATTCAACATCGAGCGTCCGAATGTTTGCTGATTTTGAACAAAAGCTAAAAGACACAAAAACAGTCGATGGGAACAAACGGCTCTCTGTGGAATTGAGCGCCCCCTGCTGCCGCCCCGTCGCTCCACCGGCAGACGTGGGTTCAGACGTTAGAGGCTGTGGTTGTTTGTCTTCGAGGCGTCAGGGTTTCTGCTGCTGCTGCCGACTGATGGAACCTGTGTCTCCATCTGCGCCCGGAGCTCCGACAGCAGGCGCTTTAAAGACGTCTGTGATCAACAATCTGCAGAGACGGAAACGTCTCCGACACATTTCAGCTGAAGCTAAACCAGAAGTTTCTCTTCATGTTGCTGAAGTCGACAGAAACATATTGACTCAGATCTGCAGAGTCGACACGAGCCGTCGATTTCAAAATATCAACATGTGCAAATATTTAATAAAACTACAAAAATCTTTTCAAATTTCATCCGTCAACAACAAAAAACATTGTAAATTGTAATGACCCTAAATTTTCTTACTTTTTCCAAATTTTGGTGAAACAAATGATTTTATTCGTCAGTGCTTCCAAAATGTTGGATTCAATCTGATATTTGATCCTTTAAATCCCAAAATATAATATTTATCTTTATTACATCACATTTCATTGAGCTGACGCTTTTATCCAAAGCGACTCACAGTAAGTGGATCAACCATGAGGAACAAACCCAGAACAACAAGAATCGAGAAATTAAGTTCTATAAGTAAGTGACATTTAAGTGCTACTAAATTGTTAGTTTAACATTTTTATCTTATGTATATATATATATATATCTCTTATTTTAAATTTAACACATTTTGTTTCATTCCTGCCACAAAAACCAAAACACGTAAAGTTGAACAAGAGTCAGTGACTCCCTCATCAAAGGAATGTTTGGATTTGTTATTGGTTCTTTATTATTTGGGCTCGTGTCGATTCTTCACATCTGATGGAATTCAGGAAACGTTTTCTGAAGCATCGTGTCTGTTAAATCATTTCCAGATTATTTTCCATCTTTCTAGATTGAACTTTTCCACGTTTCTCCCCGACGACTGTCGAGAATGTTTCTGAACAACCCCCGACTTCACTCTGCATTCAGGAAGTACAGGGTGTCGTCAAAATAAAAGCACAGCTCGAGGTTTGGCAAAGAGTTAAACGGACTAAATGTCTGATATAATCAAAGTTTTCTTATATTTATACAATTTTATCATCAGAACTGTTTTATCAGCTGACTTGAATTAAACCTTTAAAATGTCAGGAAACGCACGTTTAAAACCTAAAGTTTAAATCAGCAACTGGAGATGTTGCAACGCTCAGCACAATTATCACAAGATCGGAATAAAACAAAATGAAGATTTAATAGTTTCTGATGTGAGAATATTTAACCTGAACATCAACATATGTAATTACAACTTAATAATTCAAGCTCAGTGATGTTTGTGTTATTTAACACGTGAGATATGAAATATCCAATATGAAACTGATCCCTTATAAAAGTTCAATATTAAAGCAACACAAAAAGTTTTTCAATGAACAACTTGTTTTTTTTTACTATCAAAAAAGTTTGTGTCCCAAATGTCTCCAGTAAATAAATCTAATCAAAGATCAGATTTAGAATCAGTTGAATTTGATTCCGTCTGTTGGGACGTGAACTCAGATTCAAACGAACGTGGTTTCCCAGAATAAATGTGAAAAAGCTGTTTTCGTTATTTTGATGACACCTTGTTTGTAATTTGCAGAAACTTTAAGAGATTTGAATGTTTGACAAAACGGCCGCTCAGTGTTAAATGATTCTTCTTTGTGGCCTTGTGGTTCAAACACCTGACGTCTGTACCTGTTCTCCGTCTGGGATCCCCAGTCGCCACTGCATCTGAAATAGGTTTCGTTTCACTGTAAGAAATCAAATGTACTGTAAATACTACTACTGCTACTACAAGTATTCTGTTTCTACTCGTCATGACAAAGTAATTCTTGTGAAAATGTTGCTTTAGAGGTTTGTTTTTTAAAACTTGTTTATGTGAATCATCTTCGAGACACAACTTCGTTCTCGTTACTACGACGGTTCCGTCTCGAGTCTTCGGCGTCGTCGTGAACGTGTTTGGACGAGTTCACACAAGTCACATGGACACAGAGAACTCGTCATGTGACAACTCGTCATGTGAACACGTGGAACTTGCACTTTGGTACAACTGTAAAAAGAAAATCACTGTAAACTCTTCGTGTCCAGTCAAACTTGTCGTTGGTGCCATTTCTTGTGTCACTTAAGATTCGAGGTTGATCTCGATCATCGTCACAGTTTTAATGTTTCTGTGTTGGAACAAAATAAATTGTCGCATTTACACGAGTCGTCTTCAGTTCAAATATAAAAGTGTTTCAGATCATTTATTTTGGGCTGATTTGACTTTTAGCACAAGTCACTACAAAATAAATCTGAACTGTTGAACAGTCTGAAGAGGAAGATGTGTTTTTAGTCTGAAGAGGAAGATGTGTGGACTTCCTGCTCTAGATAAAACAAACTGGGAGATGGAGTGAAATTATTTTTTAAATGTTTTATTGCAGAATGAGCAGATTTGGTGGAAAAGGCACCGTGAAAACTAAACGTACATTTTATTTCACATCTCATTAACATGAATTCTTCTACTCGTCGTTCATCAGTGATGAGCCACAGGTCAAAGTGAAAACTAATCAACAGCAGTGAGGCCAGTTACATACGTGTTACATACGTGTTACATACGTGTTACATACGTGTTACATGTTCCATAGCTAACATTCCCTCCACACTGTGGATCCTGTGGCGTTTGAGGCTGCTCCTTAAAAACTAAAGACTGTAAATAAAGATGGATGACAGGACAGCTTACGAAGCTGAAGCCAAATTGTGTTGTTTGCCCCCTGGTGGCTGGCTGCAGTATAGATCACCTCCTCCACGTTAGCAGATGGGACATGAAGTGAACTAAGAAATCAAAGTAGACGTTAAATAAATGTTTGTCAAAGCTGGTTTTTATCAGTTTGTTTAAGTGACCATGTTTCTGTTTGATTTTAACGTCATCACCACAAGATGGCAGCGTTCGTATCGGTGTCGTCCATCTTTATTTATCTTTCACATGCAGTAACAAACCGTGACGTGTTTTCAGCTTCTGATCGTTGATCTGTGCAGGACAAATATCCACAGATAGATTCTGGAGTCGGAGGAAGTTCGTGACCTGCACGAACCAATCAGGAGATAAACACTGAGGAGGGGGCGGGGTTATAATGATTGACAGTCATGTTGTATCTGCTGTTTTCAGTTCTGACTTTTTTCAGTTTCTGTTCATGGAAAGACCCTGTGGCTGTGGGCGGAGCCTGAGGAACCATTCGGTGGTTTGACCTTTGACCTCTTCCAGAGAAGACTGTTTCCGACAGACGATGAACGAAGCAGCAGCTGAAACGTTTGAATGGTTCTTCTGCGAAAACGCTGAATCTAACGTCGTCTCAATCAAACTAAGTCACATGACGCTCTTAATGAGAAATGATCATGAAGCTTTGTAAATAAATCTTCAGTCGATTCTATCGTTAAATATATTAACTTCAACAATAAAAAGAAGATAAACGATGAAATATTCTCTCGGCCCAAAACCTTTTTTACATTTGATCTCTTTGTTAATGGTATTTGTCTTCGATATGTCGCCTGATGACACTTCTCAAGAATTATGACATTAAATTAACAAAACTAAGATTTGTATTTACAGGAATTGAGACATTTTGGTTCAGAGCAAAGGTTCAAATCAATTTTTTCTTCATCAGTTTGAAGCGTCTGAAACAAACTGGACGAGCAGCAGCAGCCGAAACATCTGGAGTCGTCACAGGAACAAACACGGAGGAAGGTTCGAGCTCGTCGGACGTCATCAGGAGCTGGTTTCAGTTTGACGAGCCGAGCACCTCCTGTCTGCGTCTCATTATCTCTACAAACTCAGCGTGGTCCGCCGCCGCCTGAGGAAGGAGAGAGAACAGCAGGCCGCAGTTTGAAAAGAAGAGATAAAGCAAAGGAGGGAGGGAGGAGGCCATGAGGAGCTCAGTGGGAGCTCCCTTCATCAAAAGACTCCACCCCCGAGTCACATGTGGTCGCTGCAAGTTTCTCCTGACGCCTCCTCATGACCTCCTGAAGCTCCGAGCCCGAACTCCTCTGAGAGAGAGGGGGGGGGGGAGAGGGGGGGAGAGAGGGAAGGAGAGAGGGGGGGATGAGAGAGGGGGGGGAGAGGGGGAAGGAGAGGGGGAAGGAGAGAGGGGGGAGGAGAAAGGGGGGAGGAGAGGAGGGGGGAGGAGAGGGAAGGAGAGAGGGAAGGAGGAGAGAGGGGAGGAGAGAGAGAGGGGAGGAGAGAGGGGGGGAGGAGAGGGGGGGAGGAGAGGGAAGGAGAGAGAGGGGGGGAGGGAAGGAGAGAGGGAAGGAGGAGAGGGGGGGAGGAGAGAGGGGGAGGAGAAAGGTGGGGAGGAGAGGGGGGAGGAGAGAGGTGGGGAGGAGGGGGGGGGGGGGAGAGGAGAATAAAGACATGAGATAAGAGAAAGCAGAGAAAGAGAAAACAGCCGATTAGAAAACGTAAACACACGAGATGAAGACGTGATGTCAGAGACTCTCGTGGAACTGAAGAGTATCAAGAAAAATAAAACGTTTTATTTGAAATGTTGTTTATTAGGTAGTTGTCTGTGATTGGCTCCTTGTTTCAGAATCCAGTGATTTGATTGGCTGAGAATGAATCTCTTATTCTTATCATAGTTTGAAGATTTAATGAGGTAAATGAGACTTTTCCTCGAGAGTCTCAATCTGCTGCGTTTCTCCGTCAGAGTCGGGCTGTGCTGACGTGACGTTTTATTAATGAAGCTCTAAACGCAGCCGGGACTGAACCAGGAAGCTTCTGGTGACGCCGCTGTGCAGAGCCAGGAGGCATGCTGGGTAACATCGTCTGAAACTGCTCGCGCAAACTTTGGTCTGATACGACTTTAAAAAAGATCAATAACACTCAGTTAAAGTATTGATGCTGAAATAAAAACAGAACATCAGTAAATATTTAAATACAAAGTAAATGAATGAATGATGGAAGTTTTTAAAACCTTTCCCCCCCGACATCAAAGTGGGAACAAGTAGAAATATCTGAATTAATTTGTTATCATTCGTTCATCTCCCGTCTGCGCGAGCAGCTGCAGAGAAGAAGCTGAAATCAGGGAAACTGATCCAGAGGAAGAAAACAAAAGTCAAACATCATTTCTTTCATGAAACAATGATTTTGAGGGTTATTAAAATAAATGTTAATTATTGTGACATGATGAAGAACAACTCATACAAATAGCTGAATGCTAATCAAAGCTAAGCTAACACAGATGGAACTCAGATCTACATCCTGGTCTCTACAGGGGGCGGGGTCAGAGAGTGCACAGGTGAAGGTCAGAGGTCAACAGGAAGTGCAGGTCAGGAGCTGGTTCATTCAGGGAGTTTCAGGAGGACTTACTGATCTAAACAGACACAGCAGGATGACGAACCGGCGCTAACTTAAATCGCTGCTAAACACGAAACGTCTCGTTCTGTCGGCCGGAGTCAGAAATGATCACTTTATCTCAACGTCAAGAGCAGAAAGGTCGTTTGTCGTCCCCGAGTTAAATCAAGAGGTTTCAGAGTCCAGAGGATTTGACCATGAGCTGATCAACAGGTTCCGTCTCCGAGGAGACGCTGATGTTTCAGTCGTGTGATTCTGGCCGACAGAACGAGGAAGACATCTTATCACGATACCTTGATGAGTGTGGAGATCAGAGGAGGGTCAGAAGAAGACCTGCAGGTGGAAACAGACACCACACACCGGAGGGACCAGAGAGTTTGAAACAGACAACATCTTCACCAGATCTACAGACCTTCACCAGATCTACAGACCGTCAACAGATCTACAGACCGTCAACAGATCTACAGTCCTTCAACAGATCTACAGACCGTCAACAGACCTTCAACAGATCTACAGTCCTTCAACAGATCTACAGACCTTCACCAGATCTACAGACCTTCAACAGATCTACAGACCTTCAACAGATCTACAGACCTTCACCAGATCTACAGACCTTCACCAGATCTACAACAGATCTACAGACCGTCAACAGACCTTCACCAGATCTACAGACCTTCACCAGATCTACAGACCTTCAACAGACCTTCAACAGATCTACAGACCTTCAACAGATCTACAGTCCTTCAACAGATCTACAGACCTTCACCAGATCTACAGACCGTCAACAGATCTACAGTCCTTCAACAGATCTACAGACCGTCAACAGATCTACAGACCTTCAACAGACCTTCAACAGATCTACAAACCGTCAACAGATCTACAGACCTTCAACAGACCTTCAACAGATCTACAGACCGTCAACAGATCTACAGACCTTCACCAGATCTACAGACCTTCACCAGATCTACAGACCTTCAACAGACCTTCACCAGATCTACAGACCTTCAACAGATCTACAGACCGTCAACAGATCTACAGACCTTCAACAGACCTTCACCAGATCTACAGACCTTCAACAGATCTACAGACCGTCAACAGACCTTCAACAGATCTACAGACCTTCACCAGATCTACAACAGATCTACAGACCGTCAACAGACCTTCACCAGATCTACAGACCTTCAACAGATCTACAGACCGTCAACAGACCTTCAACAGACCTTCACCAGATCTACAGACCTTCACCAGATCTACAGACCTTCAACAGATCTACAGACCTTCACCAGATCTACAACAGATCTACAGACCGTCAACAGACCTTCACCAGATCTACAGACCTTCAACAGACCTTCAACAGATCTACAGACCTTCAACAGATCTACAGACCGTCAACAGACCTTCAACAGATCTACAGTCCTTCAACAGATCTACAGACCTTCACCAGATCTACAGACCTTCAACAGACCTTCAGACCTTCACCAGATCTACAGACCTTCAACAGATCTACAGACCTTCAACAGATCTACAGACCTTCAACAGACCTTCAACAGATCTTCACCAGATCTACAGACCTTCAACAGACCTTCAACAGATCTACAGACCTTCAACAGATCTACAGACCTTCAACAGACCTTCAACAGATCTACAGACCTTCAACAGTCCTTCAACAGATCTACAGACCTTCACCAGATCTACAGACCTTCACCAGATCTATAGACCTTCAACAGACCTTCAACAGATCTACAGTCCTTCAACAGATCTACAGTCCTTCAACAGATCTACAGACCTCCAACAGACCTTCAACAGATCTACAGACCTTCAACAGACCTTCAACAGATCTACAGACCTCCAACAGACCTTCACCAGATCTACAGACCTTCAACAGATCTACAGACCTTCACCAGATCTACAGTCCTTCGCCAGATCTACAGACCTTCAACAGATCTACAGACCTTCACCAGATCTACAGACCTTCGCCAGATCTACAGACCTTCAACAGATCTATAGATCTTCAACAGACCTTCAACAGATCTACAGACCTTCAACAGATCTATAGACCTTCAACAGACCTTCAACAGATCTACAGACCTTCAACAGACCTTCAACAGATCTACAGACCTTTAACAGACCTTCAACAGATCAACAGGAACCAAATACATAGCAGATGTCAACACTCTGTCTTCAGTTTAAAACACACGTGTGAAAATAAGAAGCTGAAGACACGAAATCCAACATACGACACAGTGTGAAGATTTCAGATCTAGAAGTTGATCCTGAATTGATTTCAAGTCGAAAAAGATATTTAATGTGATTCTGTTTACTTCATTACAGATAATAAACAGTTTTAAAATCAACATGGATCCATCTCGTTTAATGTTGTAAATGCAGATCCGGTCACTCCCTGCCACTAGGGGGCTCTCAACCTAGACAATGAAAGTCTTCAGTAATTTGTTTTACTGAAATTCTAAATGTTGAGTTTTTTATTCTGCTGTTGTGATTGAAAATGTTCGTCTAAACCCACAAGATAAAAGTCATGTGATCCAAACTCGAAACCGAAAAGTGAGGAAATGAATTTCTGTTTCTCGACTTCAATCAAAGACCGATTTAAAATGATTATTGTAAAAGGAAGAAGAATCTTTCCAAAGTAAAGTTAAGCACTGAAACTTTATGTTGGCGACTCACCTCCAGCGCGGCCTTCTGCACGGTCACCTGACTGAAGACTCGGGCGCCGTCGTCGGGACAAACCGTCTTCAGCTCCTCTTTGTTGAGAGAAAACAGCTGAGCTCCGGTGAGGACGCCGAGGCTGGTGATGGTGCTGCAGACAGGAAGTAGAGGTGAGGAGGAGGAGCTAACCAGGACGTGAGGTCAAAGATTTAAACATCTGCATTAAAACTTCGATGAAGGAGCCCGACAAACTTTTACTCCTTGAACATCAGAGGATGTTTCATTAAGAAAATTCTAAAAGTTAAAATAAAAATATTCTTCACTGTTCAGCAGAAATTTATAAAACAAAAATATGGACGGAAATAAAACTGATCAAATAAACATGTTGTTTTGTTGAGATGTTTCCACAGAGGAACACGACGTCACACTCACACTGGACTGAAGCCTTTGGCGTCCAACCAGACTTTGACGTCGTCAGGTGACGAGTCGTACGTGATGCTGACGGACGGGAGGCCGCCGCCGCCGCGAGAAGGAAGTGGAAACTTCTTCTGAGCGCTGCGACCCAGCGTCAGTCTGTGCATCAGCTCGTCCTGAACCTCCTCCATGTTGGACTTCCTGCCTGCGGGAGGACGAGCAGCCGTCAGGTCACATGACTGAAACATGGTCACATGATCTCTGAAGAGCCAGATTCTGCTGTTTCAACAAAACTCATCTGAGACGAAAAAATTAAAATGTCGAGAACTTTTAGAGAATAAAGACAACAAGTAACAACAGTTATAAAATAAAGTTTTTACAAAACTACTTCATCACAGTTTGTAAGAGTAACTTCTCAGACGTTGAAAGTCATTTTGTAAAATAAAGATAACATTTTCAACATGTTGAAATGTTTTCCAGGATAAATTGTTCATGAGAATAACATCTCATGTAATATACAAAATATATAAAACGGCCAAAATGTAACTGAAACGTTAAGAAGCAGTTTTCCTGTCATTGATCAACTCACGGTTGAAGGGGGCGGGTCTCTGGTTGTCGTGGTCCCTCATGGTGACGCCACCGTGGTCGCTGGACGTGGTGCTGCTCTGGCGGCTGACAGCGCTGCTGCCAGCAGATAGTTTGGCGGGCTCGGTGGCCGGAGGAGGCAGGGGCGGCGTGGGGAGCCTGGCGGGGGCCGGGGGCGGCGGCGTGGGGAGCCTGGCGGGGGCCGGGGGCATCGGAGTGGCAGCAGCTTTACCGGGGATCAGGTCCGTCCTCGTGGTCTGTTTCTGAGAGCGACAGGTTTATTTTTACAGGGAACTCGTTTTATCTCTAACGTGATGTCGTCTGTTCGTCTTTACCTCGTTCAACTCGCCCAATAATTGCTGCCGACGTTCAAAATAAAACAAACATGTTTGTGATGAGACCATGAAACAAACGTTTTATTCACGACACGTCAAACTCACGTCAAACTCACGTCAAACTACAAAACTCTACTGACGATGTTCTACTGCGTCAAACACTTAAAGTCTGTCAGTTCAACTACGTGCAGCAGCTTCGGTTCAGACGCAGAGCGGAGAACAAACTCTCGACCTACCTTAAACAACTCAAACTCCTTCTTTGGCATCATAAGCTTCAGTTATAAAAACAGAACGAGTGATTCGTGAGACTCACGTTTGAATTGGACGTTAAATGAAGTCTGCGTCGTGCGCTCGTCTCTTACCTGGATGGTGTGGCTGTAGATGGGATCTGCTCGGCCCGTCACGTCCACGGCTTTGGTGATTTCCAGGATGTTGTTTGGCACGTAGCCGGATGCCCCCCCACCGTTACGAACCCTCCACCACTGCTTCCTGTCGTCCAGAACCTGGAAGACGAGAATCAGGGACGAGGGCGTTGAGTCAGAAGTCGCCACATTGAAAAGTTTGTTGATTTCTAAAATAATTTAATTTAAAACTGATAAAATCACAATGTTACAGTTTTTGTTAATTTGATTATAAAATTGGGATTTTTTTATTCTCTGTTAGAAGTAAACTAACATGTGATTACTTCGAACCAGACACTGTAAATAAATATATAACAAACGTATATTAAAGAAATCTTAATAAATAAAACCCAACGTGAGCGTTTTACCTCGACGACCTCGTCTTTCAGGACAGAAAGTTCCGTGTTGTTTCTTGCCACAAAGTCAAATTTAGATTTGGCAAAAATATTTGGTTGATTTCTGGTTTCGGCATCAAAAGTTCTGGAATAGACGAAGAACAGAGATTCACAAGTTACCATGGAAACAACAAGAAAACATCACAGCACGAAATTGTAGATCATGAGTAGATTTCAACCAATTTCATTTATTTCTTTTTATATTTTACAAAAACCCAGATAAATATATTTTTTTAAATCATTACATAAAAAGAACAAACTGTTGCGAACACTGTTTTATAAAAGTTCTCAGATATCGGAGCCGTGGAGAAATGTCCCGACTTTAAAGATTTAAAACAGATCAAGAGTCAGATGAGAAATTTAAAGAATCTGAATAAAGAGATGAATAAATATTTCAGAATAAAAAGAGGAATTAAAGGAGGCAGGATTTCCTGGAGGATGAAAACGCCTCAGTAAAGTGGGATCAGTTCTCCAGGGTGTCGTGACCTCAGCTCGTTACCGGTCAACATGGCGGCTGACGGCGTGTTTGAACGTGGCCACGGCCGCGTCCTGATCCAGGATCTGTGCGCGTTTGTAAGATGTGTTGGAAAAGGCATACCCATCTGTCGGAGGGAACGACTGCAGCGCCGTCTGCTGGACAGACACGATATGACAGTTAATTCAACACAAACAGATTTAGCATCACAGACATAAAGGAGGAGGAGCCTGACCTCCTGAGCCAGCCTCATCGTCAGCTCCTCCTGTCTCTGGATCTCTGCGTTGGCGAGGCTCTCTGCCAGCTGAGTCAGCTCCGCCTCTCGACTCCGAGTCACCACCGGTAACGCCGCAGGCTCCCAGCCGTCACGAAACTTCAGCACGCAGGGCGGGAAGTAGTGATCCCTCGGCCACTCCAACCTGGAGAGTAAAGTTCACGCTGTTGATGTTTCATAAGTTCATATGTTCGTGTGCAGTTTCCATGTGGTCGTCTTCACCTGCATTTGGTCCAGCCGTCTCCCAGGGCGACCCACAGGTGTCTCTCCTCCGCTGTTCCTGAGGCATGAAGGAAGTCGATGGTGTCTCTGGTGAGCAGAGGAACCACGACGCTGCGCGCCAGGTCCGGGCTGCCCGACGCCTGGATCACCTGAGGAGGGCGGGAGGGTCAGACCGAGGCCTCGTCACAACAACACAGATTTAAAAAAGAAATAAAGTATGTGCATGTGAACATGATTTGATGACCACAGATGAACAAGTCTGACCATTCTGAGTGGAGTGAACAGGAAGTGAACCAGGTCTGTAGAGCTCGGGTTCTGGATGTGATCCTTCAGCTTCCCCTGCACAACAGAACATGAGGTCAGTGAACGCATCATCACTCAACTTGGAGGAGGAGGAGGAGGACGAAGAGGAAGAGTCTCACACCAGCTGGTTGAAAGCGTGTTTAAACTTCTGAAAACAGTCAACGAACTCGTCCTCTCCGGGGGGTTTGGAGCGCAGAGTCAGGACGCCCTCTGGTGGACACAAGGTGGAAGAGAAAAGAGTGAAACTACTACAATATGATCTGTAAATAAACACACACACACACACACACACACACACACACACACACACACACACACACACACACACACACACACACACACACACACACACACACACACACACACACACACACACACACACACACACACTCTGACTTCCTGTTTCAGACGCTCTCACCTCCCGGACCTTTCTTTTTACTCTTGATCTTCTTCCTCTTCGACAGATCGTTAAACGCTTCGGCCGCTTTCTGAAGTTTGGTGACGAAGAATTCGATGTCGTCCAGGATGTGGTTGAGGATTTGCTGTGAAGAATAAAAGCTTGTTTCTAATTGGCTCTGACAATTCCAGACGTTTACGATGAAACGTGAACAAACAGACAAGCTCTGACGTTTTTCTTTATTGAGCAGATTTTTCTTCAAAGCTTCTAAACTCAGATTATTTCTGAACACGACGACGTTCTTCAATCAGCTTTAATCCTTCGTCATCTTTTGTCCCGTGAACCCGACGACCTCAGATTTCATCTCAGAACACGACGTGGTTAAAACGAACAACAGAGGCAACTCACCACGTCTCTGTCCACTCGAGCCGCCGTCATCTCCACCGGCCCCTCCTCCTCCGACGACGACGACGACATCTGTCGCTGCTGCTCGTCTGCGACACAAACGGGTTTTTAAGTTTTGATTTGTTTAAGTGTTGATATTTGATTGTGATCCTCCTACATCAATGAAATATGTATTTTTATTTGTGGAAATATTCTTCACATTTACAGATATTATTCTCTCAGCTGTACTAATAAATAAAGACAATCAAGTGATAATTAACTGTCAGAATATGAGTTGGTTTTAATCTAGTTTTAAATAAAAAGGTTTTAATTCAAAACTAATTAAAGTCTTTTGTTGCATGCTCCTCCTACAAAGTGACATCACTCACAGTCTTGCTGCTCATTGGTCCAGGCCGACCAGGCGGCCGCTCTGCTCTTCACATCCAGCTGATTGGACGATACCGGGGGTTGGGGGGCGGGAGCAGGCGGGGGAGGTGGAATGCCCCCGTCACTCTTCAGGATCATCCTGCAGACAAGTGGATCAGCCAATCAGGAGTCAGTGTGATAAACAGCGTGTGATAAAACGTTCTTACTTCAGAGTCGCTGGCCTCTTCTTCACTTTCCCTCCTTTGGCATCGATCATGGCACTTTCTACGTCTGCGTGGATCAAATTCGCCTGACGACAAAATCAACACAAAGGTTTGAGACAAAAGAACTTTAATCCGTCGTTAATAAAGTTTTAAAGATTCAAACACAGATTGTTTCATTACAGCTATAATCACTTTCTCTTATCATCCGTAGTGGTGTTCCACAGGGCTCTGTTCTTGGTCCTTTACTATTTACAATTAAACTAAAACAGCATCATTTTCATTGATTCATTTAAATCTATCAATACTTGTTTTATAAATCATTATTAAATGTAGGGGCTCAGATGTAGATATCGTCACCACAGAGATTTTACAGCTTAAGTGTCTCAGTGGAACAAAGAGCGTTTCCAAGGTTAGGATGTGACATCATCAGTGGTTGAGGAGTTTACCTGGTGACACATTAAAGAACCAATCAGGGTCCGGTTACCTTGATGTCGTCGCACTGGAACAGGTGCAGGTCTGCTTTGGTTTGACCCGACTCTTTACACACCAGAGCCAAGATGGAGTCGAAGCTGCAGTTGTTCATCACAGCCTGACAGTGCTGGATCGTCCCGATGGGAAAGTTCTCCAGCTCGTTCTGAAACAGAAACAACAACAGGTGAGTCGTCGCCAGGCGTCGTCAGTTCAAACCTCAGGTGACACTGACCTTGGTGTCCTGGTCAACGAGGCTGACACTCTTCTCCTCCACCTGCAGCAGCATCTCCTGAGTCCACACCTTCCCTTTAGCGTCCAGCAGGCGGAGACGCCTGATCCCGTCGTCCACAGTGATCAACCCGTCTTTACGGTCCAACACGAACGTGGTTAGGTGCTGAACAGAGGTGAACACGGTAAACACACAGACACTGAGGTGTACGTGCACGTGTTTCTATCTTTATAATAACAATTTATTCACAGTGAATCCAACTTTAAGATTATCAATAGATCGATGAATCATGTGACTATTGATGATTCTCCTTTGATTAAATTAGTCTGAATATAAAGATTCATTTTTCTGATTTAAACAAGAGCACATGAACACACCTCCACTTAGATTATGAGTTTGTGTCTATAAATGATTTTATCTCATCTTGACGTCATACTTGACTTTATAAGGATATTAAGGTCTGACCTCCACGTGGTACTGGGACGTGTCCGTCAGGCTGTTGATGCTGGTTTTGGTGAAATGTTTTCTTTGTTCTGATTCAAACACAAAGAGGATAAATCAAGTCCCTAAAGGAGCGAGTTCAACCGTTCTTCTGTTAGAAGAAAAATCTCACGTCAGAGTCGTGTGTTTAACTGAATCATTGTTTACTTTATTGATTTTATTCTGAAGAAACATGAACATGTCACAAACACAAAAACACAGATGAAGTGAAGGAAGAAAAAACTGTGACTCGTCTGATTTAAAGATAAATTTAGTCTGAAAACTTCAATTCAACATTACATCAAATTATCATTTTAAAGTGTTTCAAATATTTAAAATGTCAGACTTCAGTTTTATTACTGTAAGAAGACGAATGATCACTTTATTAAACCAATTAAGATCCAAATAATATTTTTATAGTTGAACCATTTGAACTGGTTTGTTTTTACTGTGTGAACCACGTGTTCACTTCACTGACATCAGGACGTTTGACCTCTGATCGACTCCGGTGGAAAAACTGTTTTAATTCAAACAAGTTTTCATCACGTTAGTAGGAACAGAAATAAATTAAATATTGACTCAGTTACAGTTTTCAGTCACACGGAGGTCGGGAACGACACACACACACACACACACACACACACACACACACACACACACACACACACACACACACACACACACACACACACACACACACACACACACACAGCTCACTTTGACGTTTCTTTTTATGTTTGGACGATGAACGTAGGAAATAGATTTCATCGGATCCTGTTCATGAGGATAAAGGAGACAAACTTCAGGTCGGAGTTTTTCCACGAGTCAGAACATCAACAACATGAGGAGCTACGAGTCACAAACCATCGACACGTGTTTGTTATTGTTCATTTGATTTCTGATCATTTTATATATTGATCTTTTTCAACATTAAACAGTTCTTAACTTCAGTGTGTGAACGTGATGTTAGAACCAGAAACAGTGTTTTCACCACGTGTGGTTATGGATATAGTTCAGGCTGATTGAGGAGACGTTTATGTGGTTTGATTCATTTCATGATGTTTCAAAGAGGAGAATAAAAACTCACCGTACAGAGCTTTGGCACCAGACTTGGCTTTATTTCTGAGAGGCTCCGGAGACCGAGAGTCGAGACCACTTCAACGGAGAGAAACACACAAACTGTTAGAACACAACTCATCTACAGATCATTGAGAGACTTCAAACACATTAAAAAAAAAAACTAATTCCAGAGAGAAACTGAAAGCCATGAACTCTGGAGAATATTGTCTGTTAGCATTCACAAGGTGTCGGTTTAGGGTTACTCGTGTTTTCTCTCTTCTTCTTTTAAACGCCATCCTCCTCCTCTCCTCTGACTTCCTGTGCTGAGCCGACCTCAGACCAGTGTCACTCGTCTCTGATGAGCTGACGTGTGAGCGACAGCAGGTGACGAGCGAGAGGACGACTGTTCCACTGACAACTGTTGTCATGGTGACTGTTTAACGCTGCAGAGGAAACGCCTCAGATCACATGACGGCGACAACCTGATGTCATATGACATGCCCCCCCGTCACACACACACACACACACACACACACACACACACACACACACACACACACACACACACACACACACACACACACTCGATGTTTGTGAGTTTTTATCGTTTGATATGGAATCAGGACATCCTGCCCCCCCCCCCACACACACACTGTTTAAATTAAAGTTACATAGATTTTTTTATGTCACTATTGATCATTTCTGCTCATTAACCCTAAACCAAACCACAGACTAAAAGTGAGTGTGTGGGATTGATCCGGTCCTGGATCAGAGTCCAGTGACCTGTTTGTCTGTCGCCTCGTTAACTTTGTGAATCAGTTGATTCAATAAGTGGATCAATCAGAGCGAGGGGGCGGAGCTCAGGTTTCAGCGAGTCACAGCGTCTCGTCCGACACAAAACTTTGTTTCCTGATGACAAACGAACACAACGCCGCGTTTCTGATGAAACGTCACGAGTTTGAGTCCGAGTGAAGAACTTGATTTCATCTCCTCTGAGATGCATCATCACAGACGTCAGTGTTGCTGCTCGTCATCATCAAGCGTCAGAAGTTTTCTTTTAAGATTCTTCATTTATAGACTTTAGTTTTCTTTAAGGTGTCGTCATGGCACAATAATCCCTTAACTCGTTCCTTAAAATACCTTTAATCAAAGCAGAAAAACACCTCAAAGAGAAAGAAATTATATTTCTATTGAAAAAACAGAACTTGAATATTTCTTAAGATTTGAGCAGGTTCATGATTTTAAAGAGATTTGAAGAGATTCAGCTGAATTGAATGGATCATTAACAGACTGGAATATAAATTCATTTTTGCAACAATCCCAGGGAATGACGCCTTACAGGTAAACCTTAAACTGTGACTTCATTCTTCATTAATCATCTGCACAGATCCAGTATTTCCAATGTGTTGAAACCTTCCCTGACGTTAAATAATTTACAAAACAACTTAAATCCCTTTTCCCTTAATGTGAAAATGTGAGTATGACTTATTTATTTCAAACCACACAGATAATCTATTGAAAACACTAGCTGCTGAATTAAAGCAGGTTCGTATGTCTCATCAGGTTCAGAAGAAGCAGAGATGAACCTGACTCAGACACTCACTTCATGTTGGAGTCGTACGAGCCGAAGATTCCGGAGGCGAGAGCTGGAGCTTCGTATCCGTTCATCCTGCTTCACCGGGACGTCAGCTAGAAGAAAACACATCAGACCTTCACTCCTCTGCTCTCATAGGGACTCTCTAGATTTTACACACAAATTAAATCCATTAAGTTTCTTCAAATTTTCTGCAAAAAAGATTTAAAAAAGTCAATAGATTTTATTTATTACATTGATTCATTATGATCAATGATTGAATTCAGGAGGAAGCAGCTGATCACAGTTTGGAGACAGTGAAGAAAACTTCAAGAAACCAACCATCAGAGTTTCATCTTCTGCTCGTTAAAGAATCATCCAAACGTCTCGTCACACTGAAATTAAAAAGAGCTGCAAACGAGTCAAAGAATCCTGAAGTCAGAGCAGAAAACCACTCGCTCGGCTCCTGAATCCACACCGAAGACACGTGTGATTACTTTTCCCACGACTCCATTTTGGACTCTGCATCCATGACAACAGCACCCAGCCTGTGAGGCAAAGTTCAGGGAGAAAAGAGCCGACGGAGAAACCTTCAAACTTCTGCTTCAGAAACAGATTGAACGTCTCAGCTGTAAAAAACAGATGGACTCATGTGAGACAGACTCTGGTTTCAGTCTCTGTGTCCAGGGCCACGTCTCTAAAAACAAAACCTTAGGATGTTTGTTGTGTTCAAAGATAAAAGAGGAAACTCTTAAATCTATTGACTCTTCCGCTGACCTTTCACAATAAAAGTGGGTGTGAGCGTCCTGCAGCAATCACAGTTATCAGTCGTCCAGCAGCTGCTCAACGCAACATCTGTGCAGGGACGGACGCACAGTCCAGAGGTGAAAGGTAGAGATTTATAGATGTTCCTGTTTCCTGTCACTGATCGTTTATATATATATATATACTAACATCCTGTGTGTATATAGCCCTAACCCTATATAGGTAAAGTCTGTACTGAAGAGCTGACCACATACAGTACACACTGTGTGGTGTTTCCATGGCAACACAGAGGCTCCACCGTCTGCAGCAAGTACACGACTGCAGAGACGCTTAGTGTGTGTGTGTGTGTGTGTATCTTATTGTGTGTTCCTGTGTGTTTGTGCTGCAGTTTAATACGTAACTGAGAAAACAGAGGTGGAGTCATGTGACACAGTGAACACAACAGAGGACGACGTTCAGAACAAACTCTGGTTCATTAACGTCCTTTATAACAAAACCTCATCTGTTAATCATCCAGACTATGAAACAACAGAAACAGTAGAAACCAGAGGAAAAGTTCAAAACCACAACATACTCCATTTATTATAGAATAGAATGAAAAACAGAAAATCATATTTCTCCTTTAAAAACTGTTTGACTGTAACCCTAACCTAACCTTAACTAACCTAAACTAACCTAACCTAACCCTTATGCTGACGTAAACGTCTTAACCCTCAAACAGCCTTTGAAAGAGTGGGGGCCGCTCAAAATGTCCTCACTTTGTAGGATAAGAGTAAAGGTCCACACACACCCTGTGATTGCATGTTGCTGACAGAGACACGCCCACCTGGCCAGGTGAACCTGTACATAACGAGGAGGAGGTGACGAACATTCACTTTACAAAATGATCAATAAATAAAAATCTCTTTCAGATGGAGGTGTTTCCTGGTCAGAAGGTCAGACTGACCTCTGTGAGTCCGACTGTTAAAGTCTAACTGAAGTTCAAACACAGTGTTAATCAGTCACCAGCAGAGAGGAAGTGTGCGTCAGTGTCACTTCTGTCTGTCACTCGACCGCCATCGATTTAAGACGAGACTCTGAAACCAACAGGACGATCCATCGCCTTCCTCAGTACAGATTTAAGATTTACAGACGCTCTCCTCAACAAACTGAGTCTGAGAGTAAAGAGGATTACACACACACACACACACACACACACACACACACACACACACACACACACACACACACACACACACACACACACACACACACACACACACACACACACACACACACACACACACAGAGAGAGAGAGAGCAGCTCTGTCGAGTGGATTGATTAACTGTCGTCTGATTCTCCAGCAGATCGAGGCCACGAGGCTCCAATGGGAGCAGGTTCTCATTTATCTCACTGTAACCTACATACTGTACTGGGTGCACTGTTTCCAGTCTTCATGCTAAGCTAGGCTACTGTTTCCCC
>CM048058.1:290000-295000 GCA_026259375.1 Verasper variegatus
CGAGTTCAATCTATAAGAAGAGAAGTGAAGTTTGGTTTGAAACACGATCCGGAGTGAAGCCGTGACTGCGGTGCGACAGTAGAAACACTGAACTCCGGACAGTGTCTGCGGAGTCTTTACCTGCAGGTGTGAAGCTGCATCCAACATGGCTCCGGTCAGACTCCGTGCACCGGCCAGAGAGCGCTGTTCTCCGGGCGCTGCGCACAGCGGCCCCCGGACCCTCTGTACCGGACACGGTGACTTCTCCTCCGGTCACCGGGGCTCTGCTGTACCGGACTCCCTCTCTCCGGTCTGTGGTGAACCGGACTCCCTCTCTCCGGTCTGTGGTGAACCGGACTCCCTCTCTCCGGTCTGTGGTGAACCGGACTCCCTCTCTCCGGTCTGTGGTGAACCGGACTCCCTCTCTCCGGTCTGTGGTGAACCGGACTCTCTCCGGTCTGTGGTGAACCGGACTCCCTCTCTCCGGTCTGTGGTGAACCGGACTCCCTCTCTCCGGTCTGTGGTGAACCGGACTCTCTCCGGTCTGTGGTGAACCGGACTCCCTCACTCCGGTCTGTGGTGAACCGGACTCCCTCTCTCCGGTCTGTGGTGAACCGGACTCTCTCCGGTCTGTGGTGAACCGGACTCCCTCTCTCCGGTCTGTGGTGAACCGGACTCCCTCTCTCCGGTCTGTGGTGAACCGGACTCCCTCTCTCCGGTCTGTGGTGAACCGGACTCCCTCTCTCCGGTCTGTGGTGACTCCCTCACTCCGGTCTGTGGTGAACCGGACTCTCTCCGGTCTGTGGTGAACCGGACTCTCTCCGGTGTGAGACTCGGTTTGAACTAAACTCTGAACAGCTGTTGAACCTGCAGCAGTGGGAGGAGACTGCTGCCCTACAGGACACGCCCCCTCTGGTCTGGTTACACCATGAAGGTTATTATTATTATTATTGTTATTATTATTATAGATAATTATCACTCGTGTAAAGACAGTTAAACCTATAATTATCATTTCGTTGCTTTTTTGAAATGATGCTGTAAAAGTTTTACGACAATAATTGACAGTGAAACTTAAACAGTACATTAGGGACTTGTCGGGGTTAGGACGCCCCCTGGTGCCGGACAGACTGAAGTACACAACACACTGTGTAAAGTGTGTTATATGTAAACATGTTGTGTTTTACATGTTGTGTCAAATGAGTGGAAAGTGTTTTATATTTCCAGATGAGATGTTTAAATATCATGTTTCTCCTCGGCAGGTGATTTGTGTGTATGTGTGTCTGTTGTGCGTCTGTCCTGCTGAGTTCATCTGATGTTTTTATTTTTTCTATTGTAGTTTTTCTTTGAAAAAAACGTTATTGACATTTCTTTCATTTTTAACAATTTAAGTAAAAAGATTATATTTGAATTCGAGGGTCTGAGGACAAAGGTGTTAATGAGTTTGTGTTGACACTGTATCCAACAGGGGGCGCTGTGGATAAACAGGTTTACATCTGAACATCAGTTTAACTTCTTGATTGGTCGGCCTGAGAAGCAGAAGAAGAATCAAACTGTGAGAATAAAATCAGATGATTCTGAGACAAAAACTCTTTTACTGTTTTATACAAGAATTAAAAACATGATTGACTGTGAACGAGTCTTTTCTCTCCAGCGTCTGTTCGAGTTCCAGCCTCTTCATCGTACGATCGTCAGCTGACACGTCTGCGACTCCGTCACTCAGCGGCTCCTCAAGTCTGAAAATCACAGTTCAGGTTTCAGGTTTGAATCCGTGAGACCAGACGAGACTCGACGGCTTCGAGTTCATTGTCGTCACAGCAACACACACCGGCAGCATCTCCAAGCCCATTGAGAAACGACGCCGCCGTTTGTCATGTGACCCCACGACACTGAAGAACTGAATCAAATCAGTTTGACAGGAAGTGACGTTGAGTGACCTCCAGTTCACAAGGTTGCTCTTCATCTTCCTCTTCATCTTCCTCTGACACTCAATAAAGAGACGAGCTGAGCGTTTATTTGTCCACGCCGCTGTCCGTCAGACGACCTGCTCTCATGTTCAGGTGGATCTGACGAGCTCACGGCGACATGGCGTCCGTACGACGCTTCTCGTGTTATGATTCTCGTGATGCTGCCGGTGTGGTGGCGTGTTGCTGCTGCGTCCGTGTGACTTGTCGTGACTTTCACACTGAGTGAGGATCAGCCTCAGGAAACCTCGATGACCTCCATGCTGCCGGAGAAACTTGACTGACTGCCGACCTTCACCATCTCCTCCCGTGATCTGCTGTCCGTCATCCCGTCTCCGAACTCCATCTGACAGCTCCGTCGTTTCAGCTGCTTTTCGAAGCTGCTCTCTTCGTGCCAGCTCCGCCTCGAGTCGCAGCGGTCGCCCATTCTCTGCCGACTGCGGCGCCGTACCGCCTCCAGGCCGTGACTGCAGCTGTACGCCGCAAAGCCTCCACCGCCGCTCAGGATTGAGGTGGAGTAGAAACGAGTGGAGTCGGAGGAGAGGTACCAGCCGCCGGTCAGGGAGGAGGTGGAGACGGTGACAGGGCCCAGCAGGATGTCGGAGTGCCAGCCTTTCAGGACGCCGCCGGACCCCGGTTTGGCCAGGTGCTGCTGACTGTGGGAGAGGCCGAACAGGAAACTGGTGGCGTTCTCCGTGCTGCCGCTCCGGTGCAGATGCTGGGAACAGTTCATAGCAGCAGGAGCAGGTGCAGTTACGGTGCTGGAGGCCGACGGCCCCATTCGCTCTGGTCCGTCTGCCTCCTCCTTGTCAGGGCTCTGCTCCGGCGTGGACTGCTCTGACACCTCCTCCACCGGTGAGAACTGACACGGTTTACTAGTCGTCTCTTTGAAGGACGGCGGTTTGTAGAAGTCAGTGGCGTCTCCTGATGTGGCGTGAGGAATGAACACTCTGTGAGCGGCAGCCCCGCCCGCCTCGCCAAACGACTTGATGTCCAGAGAGAAGGAGCGTTTCAGCCGAGCATTGTCCTCGGGTCCGTCAGCGAGCTGCAGGCCGCTCAGAGCCTGAGCCAGCGGACACTTGTCGGGGCTGTCGGCTAAAACACAGGGCAGGGTGAGGGGCTCCAGCAGAGCCAGGCCGGGGGCCTCAGCGGCCTCGGGGCTGACAGCGGACTCCAGGTCGTCGGGCGGAGTGGGGGCCTCGGCGCTGGGCTCCTGATGATGGAGGGACTTTAGTTTGGTCTCCGCACCGTGAGGACTCTTGATCTTCTTCTCAAAGTCGAGCAGCTGACCCAGGAAGTTGAAGTTGGGCGAGATGGTCGGACGCTTCTCCTTCACGAACCTGAGAAGAAAAAACAAAGCAGCTCGTTAGTGAGGATCATGACGAACAGGATGTGTCATATCCTACACGCCTGTTTCCAGGTGTTTAATGACATGTGTCCTCTGAGTCCGATGTGTCGTCCAATCAGCAGTGTGTATTAACCCCGCCTCATTAAAAAGAGAAGAACGAACCTTCAAACTATAACAGCAACATGTGAACAATTATCTCCTGCCAGCAGGGGGCGTCACATTTTTTTTGTTTATAATAATTATGAGGAGATTTAGAGATTTATTGTATTTTATTTTGAAACCGACCTGTACGCCTCGTCCAGTGACATGTCCATCCTCTTCATGATGTAGGCAATGGCGATGGTGGCTGAGCGAGAGATTCCAGCGAGACAGTGAACCAGGACGCGAGCGTTCGATGCTTTGGCCTTTTCTGCAACACAGAGACGTTCAGATCAGCTGACGAGTTAAAATCAGAGCAGGAACAAAAGAGCGTTTCCCTCGTGTCCGACCTATGAAATCCACCGATCTGTCCAACCACGGCAGGATCTTCTCACAGAACGAGTCGTTCACAGGAACCCGCAGGAAGTGAGAGTCAGGGACGAAGTCTGGTTTGGGGCAAGTGTTACTGGCGTTCAGGACGTAGACGATGTCGTTCTGCTGCATCAGCTCCTGCAAGAAAACATGAAGGTTAATGTCCAAAATCTGCTCAAACAGGTGACGACACAGAAAATGTGTAATGGTAGAAAATCAAACGTTTAACAACACCAGTGATTAAAGTCTAAAAACAAGAAGAATCATAAGATCTTAAACTTTCTGACATTCATGAACTGATAAATTAAATAAACAATTTCATAAAAACTCTACTTTATTCCACACACCTCTCCTCCTCTATCCTCTGAGAACTGACATTTAACTATTTCTCTTTGTTCTACTGCCTCAGATTCAACTGTGAAAACAGATTTATGTTTTACTGATGGTCCATGAACTAATCTTCTCAACGAACTTTCTTCAGATTGTGGGTTTTTTGTTGTTTATATTCGTGTTTCAATGTTTGTATGCAACTAATAACCATATAATATCTGACCATGTTGTACATGTGTCCAGCGTGTGGCGCTGTACCTTGTTGAGGACGTCTCGCTGGCAGCCCAGGTACAGGTGCGGCAGGATGCGCGTGGGACCGATGTTGGTGACGGGGAGACACGGCTGCGAGATGCAGGAGGGAACCAGAGACGACTTCCCCTCACACAGACCAGGGAACAGATGAGAGAACTCAGAGAAGCCACCTGCAGAACGTCCACATGTGCACGTCTCATTTAGAACCACTGGAGCTGTGTGTGTGTGTGTGTGTGTGTGTGTGTGTGAGTGTGTGAGAGTGTGCTACAGATGGTTCCTCCTCTTGTTGCCAGGAAACCAGCCTCTGATGAAGAGGAGCTTCCAGCCTCTGATGAAGAGGAGCTTTCAGCCTCTTTTAGTCTCATCACTGAATAAACTAGATCACATTACTTTATACTATTTTCACATTTAGATTATTGTTATTATTTGTACTGAACTGAAACTGTGCTGGTTCTGTTAAATAAAGTTGTATTTCAATTTTTTCAGACAAATGTTTAGTTTAAAACAATATGATTTAAAAGAGGTTAAACGTTTACGAGCGTTTCCTCTCACAGTTCATTTAGTGTCTGTTCTTCAGGAAAAAGAGTTTGATCAGTGATGGTGGAGTTATAGATATAAAT
>CM048058.1:300000-307500 GCA_026259375.1 Verasper variegatus
AATACACTGGTGTCGTCATCGATGGAGCTCTTAAAGGGGCAGTGACGTCCGCTCGGACAGGGACAACTTCCGGCTGCAGGGGGCGCTGCAGAGGAGCTTCTATCAGGGACAACTTCCGGCTGCAGGGGGCGCTGCAGAGGAGCTTCTATCAGGGACAACTTCCGGCTGCAGGGGGCGCTGCAGAGGAGCTTCTATCAGGGACAACTACCGGCTGCAGGGGGCGCTGCAGAGGAGCTTCTATCAGGGACAACTTCCGGCTGCAGGGGGCGCTGCAGAGGAGCTTCTATCAGGGACAACTTCCGGCTGCAGGGGGCGCTGCAGAGGAGCTTCTATCAGGGACAACTTCCGGCTGCAGGGGACGCTGCAGAGGAGCTTCTATCAGGGACAACTTCCGGCTGCAGGGGGCGCTGCAGAGGAGCTTCTATCAGGGACAACTTCCGGCTGCAGGGGGCGCTGCAGAGGAGCTTCTATCAGGGACAACTTCCGGCTGCAGGGGGCGCTGCAGAGGAGCTTCTATCAGGGACAACTTCCGGCTGCAGGGGGCGCTGCAGAGGAGCTTCTATCAGGGACAACTTCCGGCTGCAGGGGGCGCTGCAGAGGAGCTTCTATCAGGGACAACTTCCGGCTGCAGGGGGCGCTGCAGAGGAGCTTCTATCAGGGACAACTTCCGGCTGCAGGGGGCGCTGCAGAGGAGCTTCTATCAGGGACAACTTCCGGCTGCAGGGGGCGCTGCAGAGGAGCTTCTATCAGGGACAACTTCCGGCTGCAGGGGACGCTGCAGAGGAGCTTCTATCAGGGACAACTTCCGGCTGCAGGGGGCGCTGCAGAGGAGCTTCTATCAGGGACAACTTCCGGCTGCAGGGGGCGCTGCAGAGGAGCTTCTATCAGGGACAACTTCCGGCTGCAGGGGGCGCTGCAGAGGAGCTTCTATCAGGGACAACTTCCGGCTGCAGGGGGCGCTGCAGAGGAGCTTCTATCAGGGACAACTTCCGGCTGCAGGGGGCGCTGCAGAGGAGCTTCTATCAGGGACAACTTCCGGCTGCAGGGGGCGCTGCAGAGGAGCTTCTATCAGGGACAACTTCCGGCTGCAGGGGGCGCTGCAGAGGAGCTTCTTGAGCCATGAGAACTATGGTGTAAACTCTATCTTCTAAAAGGAAATGACTTGATATATACATGAACGTTTCCAACAAACTCAAAGAACAACAACTCCCATGATTCCTTTCTGCTTCACAGCCTCATTTTGTCTCAATAACGACAATTCCTCCCAAAAGTTTCGCCCCCTGGTGGTTGATTTAATTTAAGAATTGTAGTCATGTGAGAACACGTGAGGAAAATGTTTCCTGCTTTATGTTCGTCTGTTAGCTTGATAAATTGTTAGCCTCTGTAGCCTTTACCAGTATCGTTAATATTAGCATCCTTGTTGCTGTTGCCTAGCAGCAGCATTTCATGGCTAAATATAAGTTACTGAACAATTAGTGAATTAACTAATGATTCTGTCTTGTTTTAATCTTGTGTAAATTAATTAAAATGTGATTATAATCACCATTTTTATAGATTCTATACAAAATGAATAAATTCAATTCGATTTGTTTATTTACACATCTTGACACACGTTGTTTATCTCGTTAAAGTTTGGTGAACATGTGAATCTGAGTCTCGGAGGTTTTTATCGTCCCTCCTTTGTCGGGAGATGAAGGCAGAAGAAAAGTGAACGGTTTTTCATTCTGGAGCAATTAGCATGTATGGCTAACTCCCACAGAGGGATCAAAGCTCCGAGCTGCTACATGCCTCTGATCACACGTCTGTGTGTTTACAACATACATGAACATTCAGGTGCATCAGATCACATCTTTCTTTCAATTTGAAACATGGAACATTACATGACAAATAAAAAACTTTACTTAGACAAAAATATCAACATGTTTACGTTTTAAAGCAGAATAACCAGTGACTAAGTAAATGTGTTTCAAAAAATTACATTTCACTGTTATAAACTAGAATTTAGTCCCATTTGTCAGATGTGATGATGATATGATGTAAACTGTGAAACGATAGAAAATAAGATGAGGCCGACAAACATGAGATCTTATAACTTTATATATTTATGAATGAATATTTCATTTTTACTTCTCTCCTTTGTTCATTGTTTATGTTTTAATAAAGATTTGTTGAAACAAGTGTCGCTGGAGGAAGTCCGTCCAGAAGGTGCCGGGAAGACACCGCAGAAGAAGAAGAGCAAACCGGATGTAAACAAATTACTCTGAATTATTGTTGTTAGCGCGGGTTTAAATTAGTCTGAACTATTGTTAGTGCTGGTTCACGTTAAATTAGTTGTTTTACGTGTTTTTGTAAAGTTAGCCGATATCCGTTAGCCGACTGCAGCTAACAACATGGATGACAACAAGGTGAGAAGCTAACGGTGGCTAACTCCCGTTAACCTGTAACCAGCTGTAACTCACAGCTGGTCCGTGTTCAGCTGACGGGTCGTTAACTAACTGGTTAGTTAAACCCTCTGACGCTAACTAACTAGCTTGTGCGGCTAACTGTGGTGAAATCCGTAGGTGACATGAAGCTAACTAGAGCTAATGTTAGCAGCGTTTCTGCAGCTCGTTAGAATATTTACATTTTAATTAAGAGAAATGTTGAACATGTCACAGACAGTCTGTCCGTGACTGACGAGACAAACACAGACAGTCTGTCCGTGACTGACGAGACAAACACAGACAGTCTGTCCGTGACTGACGAGACAAACACAGACAGTCTGTCCGTGACTGACGAGACAAACAGACAGTCTGTCCGTGACTGACGAGACAAACACAGACAGTCTGTCCGTGACTGACGAGACAGACAGTCTGTCTGTGACTGACGAGACAAACACAGACAGTCTGTCCGTGACTGACGAGACAAACACAGACAGTCTGTCCGTGACTGACGAGACAGACAGTCTGTCCGTGACTGACGAGACAAACACAGACAGTCTGTCCGTGACTGACGAGACAGACACACACAGACAGTCTGTCCGTGACTGACGAGACAAACACACACAGACAGTCTGTCCGTGACTGACGAGACAGACAGTCTGTCCGTGACTGACGAGACAAACACAGACAGTCTGTCCGTGACTGACGAGACAAACACACACAGACAGTCTGTCCGTGACTGACGAGACAGACAGTCTGTCCGTGACTGACGAGACAAACACAGACAGTCTGTCTATGTTTGTTTCTTCATCGTCTTGGAATAAAGCTCCATGATTTTAAAACAGGTGAAATCATCACATCGCTCAGAGACTCATGGACCCTCTTGTCTGTCCTCTGGACCCTCTGGTCCTCTTGTCCTCTGGACTCCGTGGACCCTCTTGTCCTCTGGACTCTGTGGACCAGCTCAGTGATCTGAACTCGGGCCCTGCTCTCTGATTCATTTCTCTATTATTACAGATGATGAACTTTACTGGTCTCAAACTGGGAAATTCCTGTAAAATAATAATCTGAGAATATGTTAAATCTATTGATTCTTTCTGACATGAGATGTGTTATGTTTGAGTTTTACTGAGTTTTACTGGTCTTTGGTTAGAAATAATACTTCTATACATACGTGGATGTAAAAATCTGCTTTGTTTGTTAGATGGTGGCTGGTAAAGTGAAGAAACCGGGGAAACGTGGTCGTAAACCTGCGAAAATCGACCTGAAGGCCAAACTGGAGCGAAGCCGCCAGAGCGCCAGAGAATGTCGAGCGAGGAAGAAGCTGAGGTACCAGTACCTGGAGGAGCTGGTGTCGAGTAAAGAGAGAGCGATCTGCGCCCTGAGGGAGGAGCTGGAGATGGTACGAACAGGTCTCATACTAACGTCCTGAGCAGCAGATGGTCGGAAATATTGATCATTGATTGAAATTGATTGTTGTAATAATAGAAATAATCGCAAGTTATGAGGAAACACAGCTGAAAGAGTTTGATTGTAGATCAACAACACGACCAGAGTTACTGACATGGAAACGAATGGTCATAATTAATGTAATAAATTGAATGGTCGTTAGTTTGACCTTTAACCTCTGTGCTGTGGTTTCATCTCTCAGTACAAACAGTGGTGTTCGGCCATGGATCAGGGGAAGATCCCGTCAGAGATCAAAGCTCTGTTGACCGGGGATGAGCAGAAAACTCCTCAAAGCGGCGGCGGCACCAAGACGTCCAAGAACAGCAAGAACAACAAGAACAGCGTCAGCAGCAACAGTCAGGGTTAACCTGAGCGGCGAGGGAACGCTACGCCTTGGACGGAGGTTACAGACTGACGAGAGACACTGCTGCTGTCAATCATCCTCAACATACATGTCAACGTTCACACTAACACACAGGAAGTGGCAGATTCACGGCTTTTTTCCTTTCCGCCAGTTTCTTGTTTCATAGACGAACGTGAAGCTCCTGATTCATGAAACTGCTCTAATCGGTCAGACGTCAGTTCTTCATCAGGGCGCCGCAGCTCGAGGCGGTCACGTGACTTAAGAAAGTCTTTCTTCTGATTTGTAAAATGCACATTTTCGGTGGGACAGATTTAAATAACGTGAAACAATGTTGGACAGTTTGAAGGTCGACCACAGATCAGCTGAGGTTTTTTATTTTACATTAAAAAGTAAATAATCTATCAGCACTTTGTAAAATTAAGATTCACCACAGAGCTCATTGCAAATATCAATGTTTTAATGTGTTCGTCCACGAGTTACAAGAAAAATTCAAATTAAATGTTTCAGACATTTTTATAAACTGCTTCTGGAATCCTGAGTCACATGACTGATGACGGAGAGGAAACAGGAAACGACAGACGCTCTGATGAAGCTGATTAAATCTTAACGTGACGTGTGAATGTGGCTTTAATATTTTACCTTTTGTTTGAATTTGACCGGTTCCAGGAACGTGGCCTCAGGTCAGAGGTCAGAGGTCAGGATGTGGACAGTGGGAGATATATTTTTGTATTTGAGTGTTTTCGTGAAGGAAAAGTTGGATTTTCTGCTTCTTGTGAGTAAAATGATAAAAATCAATGAGTAGTTTCACCTGCAGCGTTTTATTCTTTCATATTTTCACATTTATAAAAGTTTACTTTGTTTCTTTCTCTTCGCTTGTGTCTGATAGTTAGAATTAAACACATCAATGTTTACTGCTGATTTAATTTCGGACCAACAAGTTTGTTTTTTTGTCCTTTGGTAAAGTTTTTGCACTTTCTTCACTTTCTTCAGACGCACTTTGAACTTTGCTCATTTTGTTTCCCATGAAAATAAACGTGTGTTTGACTGAGACTCAGAAACTTATTACATGTTCTCACACAAACATCTGATCAGAAGCTGGATCATGTTTCATAAAACAATAAAAGAACTACATGAAATAATGTCATGTTTACAAATCCTCATTCCACTGTGTTTCATGAATCTGTGACTTTATCAAATATTCAGAAAAGTTTCTGAACTTTAAGACTAAAAGCTCCAGAACAAGAGGAAGAAACCATGTTTGAATCCTGATCAGAAATCTGGAACCAGGTTGACGGAGAAACTGAAAATATACAAGAAAAATGCCTGATTTAAATAAAACTTCAGGACAAGTCACAATATTCTGTTTATTACGTAAAACAAACAGCGTGTCGACAGCAGCTGAAAATACATTATGGACTGAAGCCTCTTTTTATAATTGTGATAAAATGTCTGTCATTTCTAAAACTGCCAGACACGTGATTCTGCTTCAGTTCACGATTTAAAGCAGGAAAAAAGTCATTTTAGAACAAAACAGATGTTTCTGAACAGAATGTGAATTAAAAGTTACAAAATAAAGACAGACAAATGAAGCCAAAACATATGGCTCGCCCCCTGGTGGCTGGCTGCAGTACAGACAATAAACCCCACCTCCCTACCACAGCTCCACTCTAAATGACATCTTTACCACAAGATGGCAGCGTTTGTGTGGGAGATACTTTGGCTCCATGTCTGGAAGAAGGAGTCGTCATCTTGATTTAAAGTCTGTGCTGAAGATCATTTCACTTTCATTTGAGGTTTGACTTTCTGAGAGAACCAGATATTTTAAACATAGAGTTCATCTTTTGTACGAAGGATTGAACCTGAACAGTTTAATGTTCTGAAAACTCGTTACATTACAGTTATGCAGCAAAGCAGAGATGTCATTGTTAACAAACAGTTACTAGCGTTAGCTTGGACCACATGCGTCACTGCAGAAAATCAGATACATCGTTTCACTGATAGATGGCCACGGACTGGGGTTAGCTAGCTCACAAGCTAACATTAAAACACAAAATCGGACGCATCAATAACAAAACGATCCGTGGTAACACTGCACAGAAATCAACTAAGTTTAAATCTGACGTAGAAAATGATTGAGAACTTCCAATATGGCTGCCGGGAGAAAAGCCCTTTGTACCAACTGAGCACGTTGTGTGTCGGTGAATAAAGAGCTAGCGTGTTAGCCTCCTGTTAGCTCACATGCCATTTACACAAAAGTGTTTGGTGGGTTGGCATTTGTGAGCCACGCCACTTTCTTTTCCTTCGCTTCTCGGCCGAATGCGTCGCAGACCGAGTCCTTGGTCTTTGCTTGCACTGGGATGTCCACCACTCCCACGTAGTTCTTTTTGGCCATGCGAGAGCTCGCCGTGATGGTGTACGCGTTACTGCGATAGCACTTCATGGACGACATGCAGAAGGTCTCCCGCATGCCCCTTCTAAAGTTTGCGTTGTAGACCGAGTACAGGGTCGGTTTGGAGGCCGTGGAGCTGAAGGAAATCCAGGCGATGGCGGCGAAGAACAGCAGCCCCTGTCTGCTCGCGGCCTCCGACTCCCTCGGGTGCCACAGCTGGGCGACGTAGAAGGGCGTCCAGGTGAGGAAGAAGACCGAATTCAGCATGAGGAACATCTTGATGGTCTTGACTTTAGTCCGTGGGACGATGTTCATCGTCCGGCGCACCGTGTGACCATCGGCGCTGATTCTCCAGATGTAGCGGATCACCCGCTGATAAAACGACACAATCAGTGCGACCGGGACCAGAAGACCGAACAGCAGGTGAACCACTGCGTAGGCGACACTGCCCCAGTTGTCTGGGAGGAAAAACTCACAGTGACTGTCTGTGGATGTGGAACCGTAGAAGACGAAGCATGGCGCGATGAAGGCGGCGTCAAACAGCCACGAGGCCAGGATCATCTTTTTGGCTTTCTCCCTGGACACCTTGAAGCTGAGGGGGTAGAGGATTGTGTAGAATCGGTCCACGGAGATGGAGAGCAGCACGTACACCTGCACACCAGGACACAGGTGCTGCACATAGCGCACAACTTTGCAGGCAGCAGCGCTCAGCGGCCATCGTCCTGCGGCGACCTGCAGCAGGACGAACGGGGCACAACCCAGGCTCATGAGCAGGTCGGCACACGCCATAGACACCACAAAGTAGTTGGTGGTGGACTGAGTCCGTCGGCTCCGGTGGATGACCAGGCAGACGAGAGCATTTCCCAGGATGGAGATCA
>CM048058.1:312500-342500 GCA_026259375.1 Verasper variegatus
GTCAGACCTTCACAATAAAAGCCCAGAGTTACATCTGTTTAAATGAAACATACTTATCAAACTTGTGGATCTGCTCCTCGTTGTACGGCAAACCTGAAGAAAACAACATAAACAAATGTTAAAATAATAATAGACTTTATTTCTATGACAAATTTCAAAGTTACAAGATGTTTCAGAGCAAATCAGTGATTCACAGAAAAGATCATATTCAACAAACAATGAAACATCAAATACTAATATATTCATAACAATTCTAATCTGTCTAAAGCTGATATAGAGATATCGTCTGATTGGTCTCATTCAGATAAATTGTGCTCGTTGATTAAACGTGAAGATGAAACACAAACAGCTGTTTTGTGTTTGAGGAGACGAACTCACGTCTTTCTGCTTTGTCCTTCTTGAACTGTTGATAAATCGCCGTGATGGCGTCGAGCAGAACTTTGATTTTCTCCACACTGGAACAACACAAACTCACCGTTACACAACGTCTCCACCCGACATTAGAGTGTGTTGTGGAGTAGACACACACACGCCTTACTTCCTGTCTTTGGGGTGTGTCCCCACCTGCTGCGTCCAGCCGTCCGTCAAGAGGCCTCCTGGGAGAAACTTACTCTTGATGTCTTGTGTCGTTCGTTCGATCGGCTCCAAAGTTCCAGAGATCTGCAACACACACACACACACACACACACACACACACACACACACACACACACACACACACACACACACACACACACACACACACACACACACACACACACACACACACACACACACACACACACACACACACCTCCATCATTACAACTTGTTGACCCTCCTCCCACATTACAGTATATGTCACTATATATTATGTATCATGTATATTCTGTCTGGTTCCACAGATGCTCCTTCTCTCTCTGAGCAGAACCCAGGTCCGGTTACAGATAAAGGACCAACAGGACATTGTAGTGTCTTCACTCAGAGACGTTCACCACCTTCTGGTCTCCTCGATGCATCAAGGAGACATTAAAACCTTCTGCATGAGACATCAGCTGCTGCCTGAGTTCTCCTTTCACCAGCTTCCAGGAAACTTCCTCAACACAACTGTCATTACTTCTTCTTCCATGTATGCTAACGTCGTCTGAGCAGCTCACTGTCATCGACTTCCTCTGTGACGAGTCGACTCATTTATTCAATTTCTTTCTTAATGGATCGTATGAACAACCCCCCCCCCCCCCCCCCACACACACACATGCACGTTGAACTCACTCTGACGACTTTCTTGTGCATATCTGAGATCTCATCGTACTCCGACGACAGAAGATTTGCCTGCATCAACACCTCGAACCTGCACGGCCACATGGGACAGTTAGAGACAGATAGGGACAGAGACACAGAGAGGGACAGACAGAGAGAGAGACACAGAGGAGTGTGTGTGTGTGTCACTCACAGCTGCTCAGTTTTCTCCAGTATCTTTGTGCAGTAGTTACACAGATGGAAAACCTCAGACTTCTTGTGTTGGATCTCACTGTAGTCCTCCTTCATCAGCTCACTGTGACCCACAGACAGACAGACACAGACAGACACAGACAGACACAGACAGACACAGACAGACACAGACAGACAGAGCAGTTTTTTGGTTTTTTTTTCTAAAACATTGTTTTGTACCTTCAGCTTCTAATAAGTTTAGAATTTTCTAAATATAGAGATTTAAAAAGCAGAAACAGAACAAATCCCTTGAAACGAGTTCTGTTCAAAGATCTGTTTCATGTTTCGTTCACAAACTCACATCAAACCTCGAACTCCTTTTCTCACCAGCTCCTGATAAACCAGCAGAGACTCGGAGGTTTTCCACAAGTGTCCGACGTCGCCTGCAAACGTCTGAACAACGACAGGAAACACGTGACTGAAACAAACTATTCACATTCATCCTGGGAGTTAAAGCACCTGTCAGCCAATCACAGAGCAGGATTCTCAGATCACAATAAATCCCTCACAAGCCTTCCGTTTCCTTAACTCGAACATGCTTCTTTATTCTGCGTCTTGATGAATTCGTACCTTTGCGTAGCTGGCGTCCAGGTCCAGGTCGTAGCGAGGCTGAACTTTCGGAGGACTCGCTGCGAAGACACAAACGCTACGAGTTAATGTTGTGTCCGTTTCCTGGTTTTCATTTAAATATTAAAACATTTAACAATACGTACGGTCTTCAAAAATGAGTCCCACGGTGGCGACGGACTCGCGGCTGACGAGCATGATGGGATTATCTCTGGACGTCTTGGGGAAGTTCTTGGCCTGGCGGTTCGGGTCCAGGACGAGGCGGCGGCCCTCGTACAGCAGCTCCTGGTTGTGTAGCGGGATGCTCGTCCTGCGGGACAGCAGCTCCTGGAACAGCGCCGCCCTGTGGACACGTTTAGATTGTGTGTGAATAATTGAAAGCTGATGATCAGAGAAACCAGATGTGTGTAAGCAGCAGATGTGACGGAGCTCTTCTTCTTACGTGTTGTACTCGTGGATGTAGATGTGATGCAGCGTCGCCTGCTGCAGACTGAACATGTAAACCACGGCTCTGTGCAGGATGTCGTTGGTCTCGGCGAAGAACTGGTCGAAGCCCCAACACTTCTCCTGATCGGCCTCCAGGATGTTGGCGAGAACCGGAGTCAGGAGGCTCTGCAGACCCCTGAGACACGGAGGAGGGACGAGAGCAGAACGTCATCACTGAGACACGTCACACTTAACGCTAACGGACGAGCTCGTACTTTGACAGACTGCAGGACACCGGCATCTCCGTGCTCCACTCGATCTTCCCGTTCTCACACTTCTGGTGACCGGAGATGGTCCCGGACGGTTTCTCTGTGATGATTTTATACCTGAGACAAACAAACACCTCCGTCACTTTCATGTCTTCTCTTAACAAACGCCTTCTCCTTCACGACGAGCTCTTACATCACTTCCTTGTTCCTGCGCGGCCCCTCGAACGGCCTGAACGGGAGGCTGCCGGTGGCGGCGTGGTAGAAGGTGACGCCGATGCTCCACAGATCCACGGTGGCGCCGTACTTCTTCTGGTGGTCTTTTCTCAGCACGGCGCGCTCGTACATGTCGGGATGCTGCAGAGGAAACACGTGAAGAAGAGACGAACTCTCACGTCTGTTAAAAGTTTTAAACTAAAGTAGTTTTAATTCAAACCCGTTCTTCTCCTTTTTATTCTAATGTACCTTCTTGGAATTTGGATTTATTTTCTTAACACCTTCAATTCTGACAATCAGCGCTGAAGAAACGTTTTTTTATAATTTAGAAATGGTCAAAGCTGCAGATTCTTAAATTGTCAGTTTCTCAGTTCTTTAAATCAAACTAAAACCCGAACCGGTGGCTGGTCACTTCCTGTCGTCTCTCACCAGATATTCCTCGGTTCCGTACAGAGACACAAACTGCTCGTCGTCCTCCAGCTCTCTCGCCGCCCCGAAGTCCGTCAGCTTGTAGACGGAGCAGCCGTCCTCTCCGATCACCCTCATGATGTTTCCTGGTTTGATGTCACGATGAACGATGCCGTATTCTCTCAGGTGGTTCATACCTGCCACTGGAGGAGCAGCAGCCAATCAGAGAGCAGCACAGAGAAGATGTGCCGACACATTTCTAACGTCTGATTGTCATCGTTAATAAATCGACAGCTAGTGTTTCTTCCATCGTCACATTTCTACAATCTGCGTTTGTGTGAATAAATGAGACTCAGCGACAGCTTCTCACCGACATCGTGCAGAACGATGAGGAACTCGTCCTCCGGGAGTCCGTACGCGTTGGACGACTCCTCCAACACGGTGTAGAGACTTCCACAGGGACAGTACTCCATCACCAGCACCTTGTGACGCGTGTTCGACTGACCACAGGAGGAAGAGCTCGTTACAAACTGGTTTCAACACAGTGTGACAATGTTTCATGACTCGACACCGACCTCTTCCTCCACAGCGAAGAGTTTCACAATGTTCTTATGGTTTAGTTTCTTCAGAACCTCAAACTCTCTCATCTGGACGTCGAGCGGCCGCAAAAAACTCAGGTTGTTGAAGACCTTGACGGCGTACAGGTCCCCGGTTTTCTACAGAAACAACATATTAATATGTGTGCGTGTATAGAGGGTGATGTTGTTGTTGTTGTTGTATCGTTGTATAGAGATAATTTATTCTACAGCAGATCAGCTGAACATTAGAAAATGTGTTCAGTAAATATGGAGAATATACTTTGAATCATATATAAATGTTTGTGTGTCAGTTTAAATCAGAATGAACGTGAACATGTACGATTTTCAACCTGAGACAAATTAAATCAAGATTTGTTCTTCAGACTCAGTTCACATGATGTGAAACCTCTTCGTCAACCGGAGGAGAAACGAAACCGACGCTCGGCTCTGACGGGTTTTGGGGAAATTCCGTCCTCCACATTGTTCAGGTGAGAGGTGGAGCAGACTTAGTCTGAGCCCGGATCCAGCTCGTACCTTGTGTCGTCCACGGTAGACGTTGGCCGTGGCGCCCTGACCCAGCAGGTCTGAGATCAGCCACAGGTAGTTGGTGGTGCTCTGCATCCTGACGGCTGCTGTTTCCCTGGAAACACACACACACACACACACACACACACACACACACACACACACACACACTTTGTTCTCAGTCAACTTGACACATTCTATTTCTAATGCTCGATCAGAAATATTAGATTTTTAAATAAAGTTAATTTAGTTTTTCGGTGCAGTCGTTAACTGACACGCAGTGACGTCACTGTGTCAGTGGGAAATTCCCGTTTCATCACGTGACCATCGTTTGTTTGTTACTGGTGATTTTAAATAAAGTTGTATCTCCTGTATATGAGAGTTCATTCTCACACACACACACACACACGCACATTCAAGAAACGTTAGATTAACGTTATTTACGTACTGTACGTTTTTAACGTTGACCACTGAACGCGTTTTTTTCTGATTTTGTGTTTCGTGACGTCAACTCGATCATTTAACGAACACGTCCACGGTTCAAACGGCGCGAGACACCGGGCCCGGTAGCGAAGACGCTAAGTGACGTCATGTGCCGGTGAAAACGCGTCTTTGCGGTTTTTAACGATCTTTTTGTTCCTGTTGTTTTCTTACCTTCGCTCTGCGGCCCAGTCCTCCACTTCCGCTCTGCTGAGTCATGTGACACACATGGACCAATCACTTCATGGTGTCAGGAAAAGAGGCGTGGTTATAAGTGGCGGTGCTTTACCGTAAAGATTAAAGAGTCTGCGCACATTCAAATAAAACCTTTAAATGAAATTGTATTGAAACAGCAGCTGTCAATATTATTATTATACAATTATTATTATTATCGGTGGATCGAGTAATGTTTCAATAAGTACTACGTATTACTTCATTATTATTATAAGAATTATCTTTATTAGAATCCAAAGGATTGAATGAATAATGAATTGCTCTGATTCCCGCTACTGTCCAGTAGGTGGCGCTGATGTTTGCCGAGCAAAGTAGAAGACCCGTTATTACGGTAATTCTTAAAGATTCAACAAAAATATTGAAACTGATCGAAAATTGATCATCACAGTGTATCATACACATTAGAATTATATGAATAACATCTTTATTTCAACATTAACTATGTATTTTATTAAACATTTTTTAATTTGATTTTCTTACGACTCCTGTCTATAAAGTCAAATTATATGTTTACACAATTTAATTTTCTGTTATGAGTCTTTATGTCATTTACATTAAAGCTAAGTTCCTGTCTGTGTTTGTATAAAAAGGTTCTACACAAATAAAATACAATTTCAGTTTCAGTGTGCACACACAAGGTGGCAGTATAGTGTGTAAACAGGACACTATACTACAGTAAGTTTTTAATATGATATAATTATATATCTTCATCAATCATCACTCAGACACAAAAGGTAAAAGTTCACTCACTTTATATTTAACAGAAAGAAAAAAAAACAGTATTTCATGAGTTACAACAGCTTATGGTGGCAGCTGGGTGGCGCTGTACATCTGATGGTTTACAGCTAAGCAGTCATCGTAGAAAAGAGTGAAACAAATGAACGAGACGAACCAAATGTTGGTCGTCTCCACATCCTGGCAAAGCACCATGGGATCGAAACGGAGGAAGGACATTTCAAAACACGACGACACTAACTTCTGTTTCCTGTTCGAACCTCCGAGAAACCTGGAGTCAAAAGTGCTTCTTTTTTTATTATAAAACATGACTCGGCCTGTTTCAATCATTTTTTAAAACATTTCTACTTTCTTTGACCTTTTTCTCGCACGTTCTTCACGATCTGAACGTCTCCTTCAGGTCAAAGTTCAGCCAGAACGGGAAGAAAGACGTCGACTCGGTTTGATTCGTCTCATTTCTGCTTCGACCGAAGACGAATTCTCCACGAGTCCGGAGGAACTTTTCATTTTGATAAATTATTCCCACAAATGATCAGAACTAAGAATCAAACCTCGACATGTTGAACTTCAGGTTGAAACAAAGTTAAATATCTGTCAGGTCACGACCTCGTTGACCTTCCGTCCTCACGTTGAACATTTAAGGATCAAACATGAAACAAACTGAGTGAAATTGAACATTTAATAACCTAGTTTTATTCCAGCTTGTGTTAATATATAATATTTGATCATTTTGGCTTCTTGCATTAAAAACTTTAAGGTTTATAAAATTGACCAATTTTCAAGTTTGATATCAGAACGAATAAAGATGTCAGATGATTCTCTACAGATCCATTTAACATGATTTACATCATCGTAGCACAAAATTACCTCAATTTACTGTTTACATCACAAACATTTCACTAAATGTCTTTTCACTTTGATTTGATCATTAATCTGAAGGAAGAGGTTGAAACTGAACTAATTCAAAATGGTTCGAGGGAATAATTTAACAAAACGTCTCGTCCTCATCCAGACTCTGAAAACCTGAAGATCTGCGTCCGACTTCTCAGATTTGTCTTTCCTTTCCTTTTGACATCAACTTTACACAACTTTACTCCGACCACAACGTTTTGTACCGGAAATCAGCTAAAAAGTCCTGTAAAGTGCAGTTAGCGAATGAGAATCTCTCCCAAAAATGATTAACAAGACATGAGTGAGTGTGTGTGTGTGTGTCGGTACCACAGGTAACTCAGCTGACAGCTGTGGGCAGATGTCAGGACGTGCGGAGGCAGCGGGCGACGAACTGAACTTCAGGCTCGTCACTGCTCGAGATCGGTTCAGATCTGTGACTTTAGATTGTTCAAATGTTTTGTCTCAACAGAACGGAACAAACGTTCAATATTTAAATCGAATAACGGAGCAAAAACAACATCATGTGCACAGAAATATTGTAAAGTAACTATATTGTGTGCATGAGATTCATAAAATGACAGTTTGGCACTTTGGAGACTCCAATGACTACATATCTGTAAATATGAAATCATTAATTTGTCAGATTTCATTTTGTTGATCCAAGTCTGGAAAACATTGAACACGTCTTTATAAGTTGGGTAGAAACCGGTGATAATAATCACGTGAAGAATCTTTACCCGAACAACACAAACTTCATTAATGTGATAAATTAATGTTTCATAACAAACCCTCAGTGTGGGAAATTTCATTGAAATATAAAAGTTTAAAATTGAAAACGTCTCAGGTCTGTTGAAGACTTTGTAACATTTTAACAGACGATGTAATAAAACTTTAACTTTGTGATTCAAACCGACTCGTTTCCGACCCGCTGGGGTTTCGTTTCCTCTCAAACCGAACGCGTGACGTCGGGAACGTGAGAACGACGACGTTTCCACGATGAAACACGTTAAAAACATATTTGTCAGGAGAAACGAGGAGAACAAAGATCGACACGACGTTGTTTCCCCTCTGGTCCCAACTCGGCTCCCGAAGCCTCACAAAGTACAAATAAAAGAGTTTTGGCACAAACAGTCCGACGTTACATCAACAGACACTGAAAACCTGGATAAGTTCCTCGACTCGACCGATCGCGGATTGTCGCCGTACGTTTGATTTTCTGTAGAAAAATATAATGATGCAATATAAAAAAAGACGGAATGAAAAGTACTGCAGAGTTCAATGAAAGATTTACAATGATTTTCTATAGAGCTTATAAATACGTTATCTACACAATATGTGGTACAAAAATACTATATAGCATTTAGTGGGCACTGATTTCCTCCACGGAACGACGATAAAAAACACGGAGATGAAACTGCTCAGGCACAAGGTCGCGTCCTCGGCGGGAAACGCTGCTTCCTCCACAAAAAACTAAATCCGATGATCGTGAAACATTTAAACTGTCGCAGTCGAGTTTCTCAACGTTTCAGCGAAAACAAAAAAAAAGTCAAACATATGCAAACGTTTTGGTTTAAATCTCGTCTGCGTCATGACGACGGCGAGCTCCTGGGTCATGTGACAGACGTCGCCGCTTAACTGTTTAGTGGGAAGAATGATTTGTACGGAGGCCTGGAGGGGACACAAGGACACTTTCTATCACAGCTGGAGAATATTTCATCAGAAGAAGAAGCTGCTTCTGGCTCGTGTCCTCTTGAGCCTCCGTAGCGCCTCCTGCTGGGAGACGCTGGAGAATAAATATGTGCCTTTTTGTTTTATTGCTTTGACTTTGAACTTTAACGTCTCGGTTCATGACTCACATCCACGCCGTCCTCACCCGCGTCACATGGTCACAGCAGACAAGATGGCTGCTGTCAGGGTGGGGGAGGGGCTCCTCTGGTCTCCTGCCGCCGCCGCAGCCGTAAGATGTCTTTCATATTTGGCATCAGATCATTTGAACGTCCCCCCCGCTGAGTTTCCACCGCTTCTCGTCCTTCAGCGTCGTCCTCTGCGGGTCTTTAAGGCAACGTATATCTGTGATGATTTTAATAAAAACCTTTTCTTAAAAAATGTACAAATTTCTTAATACAAACGTCGATGATGTCATCAGTAAACACTGTATAGAAAATATATAAATATGTTTTTCTCTTTTTGTACAAATGTCCGTCAGCTCCGTTTCTCTTTTTCTCCTGTTTCCTCGCTCGCTCAGTCTCTCGTTCCCATTTTTAGCCTCATTTATGCACAATTGCTATTTACAGTGAGGGGGCGGAGCTGTGTTGAGGGGGTGGGGCAGTGGGGAGGGGTGTGGCTCACGAGGAGTCCGTGCAGGGCGAAGGCGGCGGCGGGTAGAGGTGGTGCGAGTAGCTGCGCTCGGTGTAAGGCGACGGCGGGCAGCTCTCGCAGTTCTCCTCCGCTGACAGGTACTGGCTGCGGGGCGTCGGTGGCGGCGGGAAAGGCTCCGAGTCGTAGTTGAGGTCGCTGGTGTAGCCCTTGGCGGCGGCAGTGGTGCTGGACTTGGGCGGCGCCCGGCGTCCCGGCGTGTAGTCGCTGTCGCACACGTCGGTGCTGCAGGGGGTGGTGGGCGGAGCAAAGTGGCGGTAGGTGTAGGGCCGGTAGCTGAGAGACGGAAACAACAGAGATTCACATGTTGAACTTTATTAACACATCTCAATAATCTCCCGATGACCACGTGAATCCACGAGCGGCGCTCAGAGAATCCAGCTGAACCAGAGCGTTACCTGTACGATCGGTGTGTCGACGGACTGTTGGAGGAATAACCGAACTCCATCGTGTACTGAGAGCGAACTGTGGCCGGAGACGGAGGAGGATTCAGGATCTGAAACACAAAATCAAATCAGAGAATAACGACTTTAATTATTGCTCAAGCTTTATTTTAAACCTCTGAACTCATCAGAAACTGTCAAAACTAAATGTGCCACGTTGAAATCGGTCAGAAAAAGAGTCAAAGTTCAGAGAAACTTTAGTTTAATTTTCAAGAAGTGATCAAATATTGATTATTAACTGATTAACAGAAACTTGATTGCTCTGATTTAGATTTTGTGACACAAACATCGTCAGGTTCCCAGACGCTCTCTCACCGGGGGGAAGTAGGTGCCCTTGGTGCTCGACGAGCTGCTGGACGACGCCCCGGTGACGTGGGCGCGGTCGTACGGCGGCCCGCTGCTCCCGCCCATGATGCTGAGGGAACCAATCACAGACTTCCCTCTGGACATTCCTGTTAGAAAGCAAACGTCAGCGTGGTGTTCGTTCAGAGACGTCGAGACGTGGCTCAGCGGTTCTGTTGTGCGGCTCTCACCTGGCAGGGAGCTGGACAGCGAGCTCGGATGCGGTACGTAGCCCAGCGGCACAGACGATGGCCCGTGAACCACAAAATCATTTGTGACCGTCTCGCCATCATCCTTCATCTGCGGACAGAGGACGCGCTGACACACGAAATACACAGCACCGACCACGAACAACGCCATGACCACAGCCACGATGGCGCCAATGGTGGTGTTGGGTGGAGAAGGCGGCTCCTCAGTC
Organism: Verasper variegatus; assembly: GCA_026259375.1. Classification (NCBI taxonomy): domain Eukaryota; kingdom Metazoa; phylum Chordata; class Actinopteri; order Pleuronectiformes; family Pleuronectidae; genus Verasper; species Verasper variegatus. The sequence goes on from CM048058.1 coordinate 322,876, forward strand.
GGATCTGAAAACACAGACGATGATGTCAAACATTTAAATGATGATTCTTACTTTAATGTTTCCATTTTGGACTTTTACAACTTTGATAGTGAGATTAAATGGGTTTGTTTAAATCAAGTTTTGAGGGTTTGAAGGACGTGGAGGACTCACAGCAGCCCAGCTCGTCGGAGTTGTCCGTACAGTCCATGTTGTTGTCGCACTTCTTGTGTTTCCCGATGCACAAACCGTTTAAGCAGGTGAACTGATCCGGAGGACAACGAACTGAGAGAGAAACAACTATTTATACGATTGTTACACATTTAAATAAAGTTATTCAAAGCAGCTCACTGGTTCACAAGCTGATGCTAATAGGCTAGCTCCTGAGCTAACTGTTATCCACTGAATATTCATTCTGGTGATTTATAAACCGTTTCTAACAGGTGAGGTCGGGCGAGTGTTACCTGTCACACCTTCACACTTGTTCTCGTCCGATCGGTCCTGACAGTTGAACTCTCCGTTGCAGCGCAGACTCAAGTCGATGCACTGACGACTGTCGCACTGGAACTCGGACTCGGAGCAGACTGGACAGTCCTCCTCGTCACTTTTGTCGTCGCACTCGGCGTAACCGTCGCACCTCCAGGCCTGAGGGATGCAGTCGACCTCGCCCGACGTGCAGGAGAACTGCTCCGGGGAGCAGGTCGGAGGCTCTGAGGAGGAAACGACACGGTGAGATTCAGTCTGAAGAGAGAACTTAGGGGACGAGGGTTCGGTTCAGTCTCACCTCCACAGGAGAGCTCGTCCTGCAGCAGCACCAGGTGGACGGGACACGAGCAGCGAGTCGTCCCGTCGCCTTTCACGATGCAAATGTGGGAGCAGCCGCCGTTATCCCACGTGCACGGATGTTTACCTGGAGGAGAATTTAAAAAGAACAGGGTGAGGAGACGAGTGCAGATCCTGTTCTGCTCCAGATGAGTTCATTCAGCTTGTTGTTTTCAGACTTTTATCAGCAGCTTGGTCGACACACAGAAACATCATGTACATGTTCATCAGTTTGTCAGCACAAGATAAATGAAGGAGACAAAATAAAAATCTATATTTGGCTTCATTTCATTTTTCTATTCAGGTTAAATGTTCAGTTGAGAAACTCCAGCTCCCATCATGCTTTGGGGGATGCAGGCAGATCAGTTTCAAACAATGACTCACTGTACTCCCTCATGTCGAGCTCGTGCACGGCGTGGATGTCGCTCAGGTACCCGATGCGAGCCTGGATCTTGGTGCGTCCCTCTCGCGTCGTCTTGTCGATGCGTTCGATCATCTGCTGCTGCTTGTCGATCCAGTAAAGATGGTTCCCGAACACCGTCAGCCCGACCGGCTGCAGGATGTTGGAGTCTGCGATCACGATCCGATTGGCTCCTGGATTCATGTTTTTAAAGAGGCACCAGGGAAAAAAAACAAAAACAAGGTTGTCGGGGAAAAAACTTCAGGAAGAGAAGCAACAAAAGAGGTGAGAAACTGAGGGGGAGGCAGGAGGGGACAGGGACAGGGGACAGGGACACACCAGGTCAGACACCAAGAAGAAACTTCAGAAAAACATCCAGAACAATTATGTCCATGTTAATAATCTGTAATAATCTGTCAGAGTTGACAGACGCCCCCTGCTGGTGGCCCCAGCAGCGTGATCAGCTCATGTTCTTTCAAAGTAAAAGCAGCTGAACTGACCGTGACCAGCTCGTGTTTCCAGTGAACAGACAACTGTGATACTCAAGACGATGACATCATCAAGTAGTGATGTCACAGTCAGGATGATCTGATGTCATCACTCAAGTCAAACCCTCTGTCCTGTTTTCTGAGCAGCTGTTGTTGACCCAACTGTCCTGAGGGGGGCCCCAGCCTCTACTGAGCAGCACTAACCTAACCTCTGACTAACTGAAACCCACTTCAGGCCCGCCGCCGCCGTCTGTCCTGCATCAGAGACAAGAGGAGGCGTTTAGAGCAGCGCCCGGATCCTGCGCTCCGACGGCGTGACGCTCTGGTGTTTATATCCTCCACCATCCTCTTGGACGCATGCTTCACATTCCAGACGGGGCACCAGAGAATCACAGGAATGTGCTGAACGAGAGCAACACGCCGACCACCCCCCGGACACCGCCGTCAACAACCAGAGAGCAACCAGCCCCCCCCCCCCGGTTCTGTTTGTTTACAAGTGAATCTAAAGAATTAGAAATAATCCTGAAGGAAAACAAACTATTCATGTCTTTTCTCTTCCTGTAAAACCCGTCCCACTGTTTGAAGACCCCTCCTGCACTCAGGGACGTTTACTCTGCGTCCAATCAGAAAGCTTCCTGGAAACTTCCTCCTCCACAACTATAAATTGTGAGGGTTTGCGACGCAGAGAGTTACAACGTCCCGTCATCGGTTAAATCCACAGGTGTAGAAGAAGGTGGTGGCTTCAACAACAACACGCAGGCTGACACCTTCTCCAGAGCTTTGTTTTCACCAGACAATATGAGGAATCAGACATGTGACACCCGTCTCACGTGAATCCTTTAAACTAATCATGTGATCGGAGCGTTCCTGCGGTGCCCTGACGACCTGTTTTTAAACGTTTGTGAGTTTGTCAGTGACGTGCAGGTTCGTGCTTCACACTCACCGGAGAGGTCGCTGCTCTCGATTCGTCGCAGGTCTGAGTCGACCCAGAACAACTTCCCCACCTCGTTGTCGATGGCCAGAGCGACAGGTTTCCCCAAACCGCTGAAGAACAACACCTCGCGCTCTGTGCCGTCCAGCGCCGCCCGCTCGATCTTTGGCGAGCGCTCCAGCAGGTTGGTGAAGTACATGTACCTGTGGAGGAAGGAGAAGAGGAGTTGTTCAAGTCGCTGTGACTCAAAGTTTGAAGTCGTTCAGTGGATGTTTTCCTCCCTCGGCTCCGGAGGAACCAGAACATCTGCAGACTCCATTTGCCGACCACACAATGACCCCGAGATTACTGCGCGAACCCCGGCCCGAAGGAAACCCTGCAATTATGGTTCCAAACAAGCGGCTCGGCTTCAAGAACGCTGTGAGCCCGAGAGAACAAACACAAGAACAAACGAGAGGACACAAAGTGAACGCTGCGAACGTTCAGAGAAGAAAACCAGACGTCAGAACCACCTGCACGTGTCCGAGCCGCCTGCAGGGGTCACATGACCACATGTGACGCTTCTTCACGTTAACTGGATCGAAACTAGGGCTGCTCGATAGGTCTACCATGTACCGTCACCGCGACGTCAACATGTTGTAAAAACTGCTTTAACTGTGATAAATGTTGATCCATGTGTTAGTTCAATGACTCAGATGGATTGAGGTTTTCAGATCACTGACGACCTGTTCAGAGTTTTTATACTTTGAACTAAAGACAAAACAGAAAAGTTAAACTAAATCCTGGAGAAATTTAAGTTAAATGATAACAAATCAAACAGGAAGTGTAAGCGCTGGCGGTTTCAGTGACTGTTTGATTTCCTGTGAACACCTGACCCTCTCTCCGGGTTGACCACGATGGCGCGCGGTTTGTCGTGCTCGCCCCTCAGCACCACGCCCACTCTGCTGCCGTCCGTGCGGGTGACGTTGATGACGTTGGTGACCTCGCTGGTCCAGTAGATGAAGCGGCTGTAGATGTCGATGCTCAGGTCGTAGATCTGCAGCCCCTGACTGGGTCCGCCCAGCGAGCTCGCCACCACCGTCATGCTCTGCGAGAGAAGAGATGTTAACACGGCTCAGATGACGGCGGCAGATTCAGCTCCAACAGGAAGCAGCTCACCTGGTTCCCATCCTCCTGCGCTCGGCGGATCACGTTCTGCTTGGAGTCGATCCAGTACAGCTGTTTGTCCAGCGGGTCGTAGTCGATGGCGCGGACGTTCCTCAGGCTGTGAATCGGCAGGATGATGTCGGGACTCTGCTGCTCGTCAATCACCATCCGATTAATGGCCGTTTTCTGACTGAAGAGCAGGAAGGACGTCGGAGCTGAAAGGAGGACGAAGAAGAAAACGTTTTAAAAACTTATCCCATGAAAATCTGATTATCGTATCAGGGGTCAAAGTTCTCACCGCTGCACGTCTTGTTGTCGTAGTTGAGGGAGAAATGGGCGGGGCAGCCGCAGACGAAGCTGCTGACAGGGACGGCGAGGCACAGATGGGAGCAGTGTCCGTTGGTGGAGGCGCAGGCGTTCCAGCCGCCCTGTCGGGACGAGTGGAACACCAGGATGTCCATGACGTAGTCCAGGTGGCCCTGGATGACGGTGCGGTTCTGGCCACTGGTCTTGTTGGCTCGCTCGATGCTGCGCTGGCTCCAGTCCGTCCAGTAGATGTAGTCCTGGTACTGGGTGAGGCCAAACGGGTGAGGGAGGTCATCAGCGATCACCTCACGTTCCTGACCTGGAGGAGAGAAAGTTGAGACGTAGGAGGAGAATTAATTTCATCCGTAAAACATTGGTGGGAAAATAAGAAAATAAGAATTAGATGAAGAACAAACTAAATAAAAAGTTTCCTGTAAAAACAAAATGATCTTTACTGTTCAGTCGACTTCAGTTTGACCTGTTGAACTAATGAAGAGCATCGTGGTCTGTGGATAGGATAATGTCATGTTTGAACTTCACCATGAAACAACTGAAACGTGAACTGACTGGTTCCGATCAGTATTATAACGTCTGGCAACCTTAGGATCTCATTTCTACAGAGACAGAGACTTTCTGTCAAAGACTCGGATCCTTGTTGTCAAACCAGAAACAGACGTTTTATCACCGCGTTGAAACCAACCAGTCGTCTGATCTCATTAAAACACGAGTCCCGCTGCCTCCATCCCTTTATTTGTTTGTCTGATTGTGTTTAAGTAAAAAGATCGGAATTCTTCTCCCACCACAAAAACACAAACAAACCAGTAGAGGCAGCGGTGAACCAACAACTCCCCTGATCTACGAGGTAAAATGTCAACAGTCTGTTCCTGCTTGAAATAAAGGATCCGACTCTGTAGGGATCTGATCATATTGTTGTGAGACATGTTTTGTGTTCAGAGAAGATTTTACTTCTATTATAAACTACTGTGTTTAAAAGTACCAGAGAAAAACTAACTCGTTAAACTGTTTCAGACATGAACTAAAGTTCCTGAGTCACTGAACCTCCTCGTGTTTCCAAGTAGACGTCTTCGTCTTCTACGTGTACGGCTCCTCTTCTTCATCCTGAGATATTTGTGTTCTTCCAGTTTCACGTCCGTCACGTGTTAGAAACCTCGTCAACACGTCCACTCGCTCACTGGGAAGCTTCCACACATTGTCCTGCTGTTTCCTCACATGGACTCACTCACAAAATGTCCAGAGCAACTGACTCAGACATTTGTTCTCACATACAGAAACGTGTGAGGAACGTGTGAGGAACGTGTGAGGAACGTGTGAGGAACGTGTGAGGAACGTGTGAGGAACGTGTGAGGAACGTGTGAGGAACGTGTGAGGAACGTGTGAGGACTTCAGTTAAGGTCCAGCTTAAGGAAATAGTCCTAATAGTTCAAATTCAATGAAATTCTTACTCACATTCAAATCAGCAGACGTAATAACTTTTGTTTTATAGGATAAACAGAATCATTTCTTATTGTTTTTTGGAATAAAGAAAACGTTTCCAGAGCTTCGAGGATCTGTTGAAGTGAAAGAGCTAAAAACTCGACATAAACAAAGAGTAAAACGTTTATGACAAAAACTCAAACATGTAAAGTTTAGTTGAGTGAAATAGTTCAACAGATGAAAAGCAGCTGCCACAGAGAAGTCATAAAGGAGTTTGCTGCAGCAGACCTCAGCCCAGCGACGGCTATTTTCTGTCTTCCACATCCTACGACAACACTGCAGAGTCTAATCGCAGCGTGGTCTGTGTGTGAGGAATATTTTAGTCCTGGTTCATGTCCACCCACGTGCTGCAGAGCGCAGCAGCTTTTGTTTCAGCTGCACTTTGAACTGACAGAGAACGTGTTACTCTACTGTCCTCTAGATCATGTGTGGACAGACGCACACGCAACACGGGATTCATCAGTGTGGTTACACAACAGAGAAGGTGGAGATGAGGAAGAGAAATGAGAGAAATAAGAGCAAGAAGAAGAGGAAGGCGATGAGGAGGAGGAAGGAGGAGGAGATGAAGAAGTGGAGTTCAGTGCGCCCCCTGCTGCTGCCACAGACACAGATCATTAAATGCTGTTGTTACCGAGCATGTTAGACGACTCGATCAGCGTAGTGTCCAGGTCGGTCCAGTAGAGGCGCCGCTCTGCGTAGTCGATGGTGAGCCCGTTGGCTCGGCCGACATCAGCCACCAGGGTGCTCCGACCCGTCCCGTCCATCGCCGCTCGGTCGATCTTTGGCTTCCCGCCCCACTCGGTCCAGTACATGTAGCTGCGGACAGGAAACAGGAGAAGTGAGTAGATCTGATCTCTGACAGTTAGAGACAGAACATAAACTCAAACCCTGGCGCCCAGCTCCTCCCTCGTCCTCACCCTTCAGCGGGATCCAGAGCCAGAGCTCGAGGACTGTCCAGATCCTTCCAGACCAGGACCTGACGGTGCTGCCCGTCCAGTTTGGCCACTTCGATACGATTGGTGCCGGTGTCGGCCCAGTACAGGTTCTTCCCCAGCCAGTCCACCGCCATTCCCTCCGGGTAGTCCAGACCGAACTCCACCACGTGTTCCAGAGCGCTGCCGTTCATGAAGGCCCGACTGATGGTCTGCGGGGGTTAAAGGTCACATTAAAACAGGAAGTGTTAACATCTCACGGCTGTTTGTCTCCAGCAAATAATCAAGTGTTGTAGTGAACATTTTAATATTAATGAGTTTGTGTTTCACTTCACATCCTGACTGAGTCGGTTTTAACTTGTTCTTTATGAATCATCCTGTCAATCATTGCTCTTAAGTCAAAGTAAATATACATCAACGTTTACAAGAGAAGAAGAAGAAAGTAAAATCGAAAAGCACGAAAAAATCTAAAGTACTGGTTCAACTGGTTCAATGATTTTTGTCCTTTGACTCTGTTCATCTCAGATTCATCTGTGTCTGAATTCAAGATGGATCTATTCAATCCCAGAGTCGTTCAGACTCCGGAGAAGAGGAAGAGGAGAAGAGAAGAAGAGAAGGAGGAGAAAGAAAAAGCAAAAGAGAAAAGTCAGAAGAAATTAAATCCTCAGATTAACCATGTGTTCAATTTCAGTATTCATCACAAGAGCGTCCTGTTCAGAGTGAAGAGGAGAAGAGATGGAGCAGAGTAGATAGATGAAGGACGATGGAGGAGGGGTGGCGAGCAACCATTAATTATTTCCAACATGGCGTCCCCTGGGAGCCCATTACGGCTCCGCAGCGTTGGCCTCCAGCCGACCAGCAGGAGGTCCACCTCGCTGCAGACGCTCACCTTCAGAGTGATGTCCGTCCAGTAGATGCGGTTGTCGGTGATGTCGAAGTCGAGTGCGGACGCCTCCTTGACGCCAGTGAGCGGGATGGCCACGTTGTTGTTGTTGGTCTCCAAGGAGATGCGGCGGATGTCAGTGTGGCGGGAGAAGAGTAGGAAGGCCTCAGGGACGATGCAGGTCCTCATGTCTGCGATGAGCTCGAGTCCGATGGGACAGCCGCACTGAACGCCTGAAGGCTTGTAGAGGCAGAGGTGGCTGCAGCCGCCGTTGTTCTCGGCACACGGGTTCGTACCTGAGGGACGGAGGGAGGGTGAGTAGAGTCTGAAGAGAAATGCAACTGTGACACAACAGGGATGAAATAATATTATTAATTTGGACGAGACTTGAACGCAGCTCCGATGCTGCTTCAGGTTCGTGGACTCACCGAACGACTGGTGCACGTATGTGGCCTTGAGTCCCATGAGGTCGGGAAGCTGGTCGATGATGATCTCTCTCTCCGCCGTGCGTTTGTGGACGCGCTCGATGCTGCGACGCTGCCAGTCCGTCCAGTAGATGAAGTCACCGAGCAGCGTGAAGCCAAAGATGTGCGGAAGTTTGTCCTCCACCAGCACCCGTCTGCCTGTCCCGTCCATGTTCATCATCTGAGAGAGACGGGCAGGTTACACACCGAGCACACAACACACCCACCCACACCCACACCCACACACACACACAGCAACAATCACTTGAGTCACAGTCGCTTTAAATGCTCTGAAACTCAGCATGTTCCTTCCTCCTGTTTTCCCATGATGCCTTGTGTTTTGTTGAAGTCAGTCTCCACCTTGTGTTTCTCACTGTGGACGCCGAGTGTGCTCAGGAGCACAGGCGAGCTGGCAGCACATCGCAGAGCCACTAATTAGAAGCAACAGCTCGAGCGAACAAACAGCGGCAGCATATGGCCGCCACATTTCCTCCTCTTCCTCTCACACTGCAGCGCTGACGTCTCACTCGTACGAAGGAGCAGCAGAGTCTCTGCAGCTGAGAGAGTTTTAACAGCTTGACACAAACTGACTTATCGTCTAACAACTGAACGAGGCTCCAGAGATCTGCAGCGACATGAAACGGAGGATTCATTCACTCTGATCAACAAATCAAGATTTCATCTGACCGACACATTCTGTTCAACTTCATGTTGATGACTGTAAAATGTTTTCATGCTCTAAAGATCAGAATCACGACTGTGCATCGCTGCAGCTCCCGTTTCAGCCTCTGTCTCAAATACTTGGTCTTAGCTCCCGTCTCTTTAAGACTGATGCTAATGCACATTTAAGAAAACATCCAGTAATAGATAATTGATAACATTATCATCAGTGCCTGTTCAATATGTCCAGAATATTTAGTTTGATTGTTTAGTTTGATGATTTTAAGTTCAGATTTTCTAACTGATCAGACAACAGAAACCAAACTGTCGACTCTGTAGAAACAAGGGATGAAGTTTTTCAGTTTTCACTGAGCGATGACTTTGTGAAACAGTCGGAGAAACAGAGCGAGTGATGAAAAATGTCAGGAATCTACAGAAAAGAAAAAAAGAGATCAGCTCTCAGTCGTTCAACTGATCCACAGCGTGGAGCGACGTGATTCGCTGCTCCCAGAACAGCCCCTGCGTGGCCGACTGCCATCTTTTAACACACACACACACACACACACACACACACACACACACACACACACACACACACACACACACACACACACACACACACACACACACACACACACACAGTGTATAAATATAAAATGAAGTTTCCATCCTCAGCTCGATGGCCTCAGCCAAAAGGTCTCCGCTGGTTTGGGAGTTGTGACCGCACTGCGGCGACGGTTTCAGATTCTGGGTCTATTCTAAACAGAGCTGACCGCAGCTGGAGTGCCGGCCGCAATTGGAACCAGATGTGGGATCGCGCCGCAAAAAACGGGTCCTCCGAGAAACCAGGGGGGGGGGGTGGGGGGGGGGGTTGTCGGGCGGAGGCCCCTCCAATCTCCTGCAGGGCTGAGGGGCCTCTGGCTGGCCTCAATCTCTGACTGAGACCCAAACCACCACAGTCACCTTTCAGGGCGGACTGGAGAGGCGGTTCAGGTCGGGTTGTGCCCCCCTCCCCCCACCCCCAAGGAGGAAGCCTAGAAAATACACCCCCCACCCCACGAACATGGCGGGATGGCGTGAGGACGATGACTGCAGCGAAAGAGAAATCTGCAGTGTTTTCTCACACAGCGGGACTGTCGACACCCGTCACAGCACCGACGTTTTTACAGCCGAGCTTTGATGTGGAGCCGAACCCATGATGTTCAACAGCTTCGTGAGCGACGAGGATCAGACGACAAGCGGGTGAAAAACACGTGTTTGTACCAAGACGCAGACTTTTCTTCTTTTTCTGCAGCTTCTTGTTTCTCTGGTTTCCAACTGGACCCCTGGAGCTTTATTGTGAAGGGACACCAGAGATAATGATGTCATACTCAATCACGTCAACATGTGTCTGACGTAAATGAGTAATTATACTTTCTCATATCGGCCTTTCACGGAGATTAATCACGTGCGTTACCAAACGAGGCTGACAGGACTCAGGATCAATGTGTCTCCGACCGGCCCGGCGGGAGACCGTGTTCAGCAGTTAACTGTCACAGCGAGTGAGCAGCCATGACACCAGGAGCTCGGCCAAGTGAACACACACACACACACACACTCACACTCACACACACTCACACACACACACACACACACACTCACACACACACTCACACACACACACACACACACACACACACACACACACACACACACACACACACACACACACACACACACCTCAATCTTGTCAGTCTTGGCGTCTCCCCAGTAGATTTTGCGCTCGTCGTAGTCGAGTGCGAGGCCGTTGGGCCAACCAAGCGAAGTGTTCACCATCACCACTCGCTCCAGTCCGTCCAGGTCTGCTCGCTCGATCTTCGGCACCTCGCCCCAGTCGGTCCAGTACATGTAGCTGAAGAAGAAACGATCAATATTTCAACTGATGATTTTTATCATTTAGTTTCAAACTTGTGAAACAGGAGTTGGACTTTTTAACAACTTGTTCCTGAACTGTTCTGGAGCCCCCCCCCCGTCTGAATGTTCCCCACATGTTCCTGTTGTTGTGAACGAGTCGGACCCGGACGATCTCCTGCTGGGTTCGACACATGTGAAACACAAACAGCTCGAGTGGAGACGTTTCTGTTCAAGACTAAAATCCTGAATAGTCGTTAAAGAAGCTGCAGATTAATTTTCTGTTGATGGAATAATGAGACTTTATTTTGCAGCTCTACTGTAAAACCAGTGACTTCAAACTGGAACAACAGCTTCTCAACACGTGTTTAACAGACGTCAAAGGAGCTGATCTGGAAAAAGTTAAGAAAACGGTTCAACAGCAGATTGAGGAAAAGTGCGTTTGAGTGCAGATGATGAAGAGTCCTGGTTTGTCCTCGTCATCGACCTCCGCCAGGTCAAACAGGACCAACTCACCACTGATCAATTATTCTGACGAACAATGAGATGCTGATCGACTAATTTGTATCTTTGTTTCAGGTGCATCATGGGAAACGAGTATCGATTAAACTGAGGGATCTGTGTTTCACTGATTGATGATCAGTTGATGATGGACGAGGACTCACCCGGCCACAGGGTCCAGCACGATGGCTCTGGGCTCGTCCAGGTCTTCAGAGATCAGGATCTTCCGCATGGTCCCATTGAGCCGGGTCACCTCAATGCGGTCCGTTCCTGTGTCGGTCCAGTACAGATTTCGGGCGATCCAGTCGACTGCGATGCCGTCGGGGTGGTTCACCTGAGACGTGACCACGAACTGGGCGTCGCTGCCGTCCAGCAGGGAGCGGCGGATGGCCTTCACGTCGTCATCCGTCCAGTAGATGTAGCCCTCCACCGGGTCGAAGTCGATGGCGATGGCGTGGCGGATGTCGTCCACCTGCATGATGATGTCGGTGAAGTCCGGCGTGTCCAAGGAGATTCGCCGCAGGTCTGTGCGTCGCGCGAGCAGCAGCATCCGAGTCGCACCTGGAGACGAACAGGAAGATCGAACTCAGGTTGGAAAACAACATGGCCGTTGCTTTAAAAGGGACACTTTGATATAAAGAACAATAAATAAAAATAAACACAACCAAATATATAGAACTTAAAGAAATAAGCATATTTATATTAAAAAAATAAACACGAAAACATATTTTCTGTTTATTGCGTATTTCTTATCGGGAAAGGTTTAATTGTTACGTGTTCATCAGGCTTTAAGAAACGAAGTGAAGTCAAAGTAGAAGTGACTCAAACTCCTGAGCAAAGACTAAATATATTTCCCTGGCCTCAGGCTTTGGGCTGTGATTGGCTCGTGGTTTGTATCTTGAACTCCGTGCGTCTAAATCATCAGTTCACTGAGTTTAAACCAAACAAACTAAGTGTGTGTTTTTTGTGGTGATGCTGAACAAAAGCAACAAATTAGTAAAGTTTTAACATCCCATAGTGAACAGTGAGTGGCGTGCTGGTAGTGGAGGGGGTGGCGGGTTCTGAGACGTGGCTTCAGTCAAACAATAAACTTCAGGTCAGACCGTGGCCACGTTTCACTGCAGCGGCCGACAGAAAGAAAACCTCCAGTGAAATGGTTAAACCCCGGCAGTGAAAGGAGCCATTGTCTGCGGGGAGATCATGTGACCCCGTCTTTCACAAAAGCTTCTCCGCCCTCGCTGCTCCGTCACTCGGCAGGCGAGGGTTACTGAACCAAAAATGTAAATAAAAGAGGCAGAGGGAGGAGGAGGGACGTGTCCGGGGCTGCCATTCAAACAGCTAGCTCGCTGATGGAGCGGGGGTTACCATGGCAACCGCAGGTCAGCCCCAGAACCACCATAAGCTGCTCAGAACTACGATGAGACGCAGGACTTTGTAAACTAGAGAAACAGTGAATGAGGTTTGGTGCCAGTTTGAAAGTGAAGCAGAGAGTGTGTTCGTGCAGGAAAACACACACACACACACACACACACACACACACACACACACACACACACACACACACACACACACACACACACACACACACACACACACACACACACACACACACACACACACACACACTAATCAATTCAATCTGGACGTTTGGGCTCAATTCTTCTTTCTGGTTAAACAAGAAGATTTTTCTGTTTCTTTCTGAAAATAAAAGATAATCTACAAACGGCTTCACTGACGCACTTCAACAAATATCTGCTGGATTTTTCTTCTGTTTCCACTCGCTTCAAATTACACACACACACACACACACACACACACACACACACACACACACACACACAAAGATGAGAAGATTAAAGATGATAATGTTTAAAAGAAATTTATATTAATATTTTAAAATATAAATGTTTTAAACTAATTAAAAACCTTCAGGACTTCAAGAATTAAGAGGAACCCCCACATGATAAGTGAGTAATAGATTACTGAGGTTTTTCCACCATAAGTAACTGGTATAAGAGGAACCAGTGTTCCCACAGCCACAGAGTGGTGTTGGTGGTAAAGATGGCGGTGGTCATGTCCTCACCGTCTCTGCAGGTCGTCCCGTTCTCCAGCAACTGGACTCCGGTGGGACAGGCACACTGATAGTACGGCTTCATCGGAGACAGGAGGCAGAGGTGAGAACATTCTCCATTGTTCAGCGAGCAGGGAGAGTTCACTGCAGATGACACACACACACACACACACACACACACACACACACACACACACACACACACACACACACACACACAGTTACCTAAAGGCCAAAGAACAAATACTCAGCTGTGTTTCATCGGTTCACACATGTACAGCTGTCGACTGACAGAAGAATCCTGATGGAGCCAAACTGGCTGAAAGTTTTAAATTAGCTAAAGATTAATTAATTTGAAACCTATGAATGTGTCTGAGGAGACGTCTAGAAAACATCTGACCGACCGACTCAAACAGGTTTCTTTAAAACCACCCTGGTGGTCAGAGAGGAACCTGCAGCAGCTCAGACTCACAGAGGGGTTGTCTCTTGGGGCTGAAGACGTGGATGTCCATGGGCGAGAAGATGTCTGAGTGGACGATCCTCTGCTCTGTGCCGGTCTGTTTCTGACACGAGTGGATGGAGTGTGTGTTCCAGTCGGTCCAGAACAGAGTGTCCTCGTACAGGGTGAGGGCGAAGGGGTGAGGCAGCTCTCCTTTAACCACCACCTCCCTGAAACACACACACACACACACACACACACACACACACACACACACACACACACACACACACACACACACACACACACACACACACACACACACACACACACACACACACACACACACACACACACACACACACGATGAACAATGTAGAGGTTTGATAAGAAACGTGATGATATTAACTGGGATGTGATGTTAGCCTTGCCCTTTTTAAACCCTGTGAAGCTACTGTCAACAAAACTCAACACTTCCGGAAGGTTTTCACAATAAAAGCCTGTGATGGAGGAAGGATTTGCCTCACAAGCTGCAGATTTGAATGTGAAACATCCACAGGAAGTGCTGGGTAACAGTGATCAATCACTGGAAGTAATCAGTTACTGAAAACAGCATGATATGTGAATATTGATCCAGATGGACGTATATTTTAGTTAAAACGTAAACTCTCTCAGCTACAGTTGTGGCCTTGAACGCAGCAGCCGAGGTGACGGCGTGTTGTCGTGACGACGTCGTACCTGGAGGAACCGTCCAGGTTGGCGCGGTGGATGAAGTTGTGTTTGGCGTCGGCCCAGTACAGCTTCTGTAGACTGTAGTCCAGCGTCAGCCCGTTGGGCCAGTAGATCTCCTTATCAATAATCATCGATCGATTGGTTCCGTCCATCCCCGCCCGCTCGATCTTTGGGATCTCGCCCCAGTCCGTCCAGTACATGAACCTGAGGAGAACACATACATGTAAAACATACTGGATACTAACATACACACTATAGAGAACATCCTCAGTCCATGAACATAGCTGATTATTAAACTACTGTTATTTATCCTCAGATGAGAACGTCTCATCTCCTGATACTCGAGCGACCAACACACGGAGACTGTCTGTGGTCATTTGTCATCGAAGCCTCGACGCCACACGACGACGCCACAGTTCAAATCATGACATTTCTGTTCCCGTTAGAATAAATATTAGTATCATGATGACGACGCTGGTTCTGACACTTTGATTCTTTATCTCAGTCTTTTTTTAAAGGTTCAGTCAATGCAGCACGTGTCAGAGATGTTAAATGTGCAGTGATGCTCACTCTGTCTGTTTTCTCAGATTTAAAAACCCCTGAACCAGAACTTTATCGAATCATAAAACAAATCGTTTCCTTGAGACTTCAACACAAACTGTTTTTAACACATCACCCCGATGGTGATCGGTGGGGGGGGGGGGGGGGCTGAGCAGCTAATTCTCTGCCTTGTTTGTCTTAATTATCATCACAGCTGGATCCCCCCCCTCAAACAGCACCATGACTGATCTCCCCCTCCCCCCACAGCGAGGCCGAGTCAACTCCTCAGACAAACGTCCACATGTTCAGTGACGTTAGAATCACAGCTGGAACCAAACATCGCTGTTTCAGATCGAAACACAAACCTTTTTATTTAATGACCAATTAAAATAAAGACATTTCTTCTTACTCCACCTCAAATAACAGGCTACAATTAGAATCAGGTTTAATAGCAGCAAGTTCACTCTTTGTTTATTTTGAGTGACCAGTAAAACTTGACCACATCTATTTTGGAAAAGAGGGTTAGGGTTAGGGTTAGCCCTAACCCTAAGATCAGACAAAAGTCTAAAAAAAGTTACTGAGGTTATATTTCTATTCTTTTACATTAACCTTTACAGAAGTGCTCACATTGATCTGGCGCCACACGGAGGCTTCAACCCTCAACAAACCCAAAATCATCATTAACCTTCATCTCAAAATGATTTACTGCAAACTTCTTTAAAGACAAAAACAGATTCAAAGACTTTTAAATCAGATAAGTACTGAAAGTATTTGTAGTGAAGTCGTGTCAGACTTGGTCATGACTGTATCGATGATCTCTCATTAAATCAAAAATCACTTTCTAAAAATAAACACATGAATCAGATTCTGTAACTAAATGTAAGTGAGAAGCTGTGATGGCCTCAGAGCTGTTTTCAGACTCCAGGTGGAATCCAGACAATCGTCTCCAGAGCTTCTCCACAGTTTGTGTTTCACAGCTGAACAACACAGCAGCAGGTTTTCTGCACAGACTCAGATCCTCCTCATGGTTCAGGTGAGGGGGGGGGCAGCCGGGTGCAGCAGACAGAGACAGGAAGTGACGTGTTACCTGCTGCAGAGGTCACGTGATCATGGTGACATCACCTGACACCTTCAGCTCTGATCACCACAAACTCTCTTCACATCTTCGTCTGTGTCTTCATCGTGTGTGTCAGCACTTCTTCACCAGAGACATTTGTTTTAGTTTCTTCATGTTTGTGTCCCGTGTGAGAAGCTCCCCCCCCCCCACTCACTCAGTGAATCAGTGGAGGATCCTCTGTTGTGTTCACACTGCTCCTGGATTTAGACTCTATACAGGAGCTCAGGAGGAGGAGGACAAACTGAGTCTGATCCTCCAGAGAAGATCCAGAGAACTGAGGAGCTCAGTCTGAAGTCATGTGACTAACATATTATCATGGTATCATCAGGTTGTGTAAAACATGTGGAAACCTCCGTGTGATGAACACGTGGAGCTGTTTGTGCAGTTTTCACACAATGAAACACGAGTGAAACTGTGACGGCAGCAGAACTAGTTAGTTTGGACTGAAACGGTTCCGACGCCTTTTAGTTCAGCAAACTGCGCCATGGCAGCAGGAAACAGGATTACAGGAGGAACTCAGTCGCAGAATAGAAAAACCTTCTGTGACCACAACTGAAGACAACGAGAGGTCAGCTCGGAGTCAAAGGGGGGAGGGGGACAAAAGCCTTGGAGGGAGGGGGGGGACACTGTCCAAAACGAGCCCTTTAATGAGCCCAATTACACGCCTTTAAAATGTGAGTGATGTAATGATGAGGCTCACTGTTGTGTAAGAGGAACGTCTTTGTCCACACTCACACACACAGCTACAAGCTAACGGCTAAAAGCTAAATGTTTGCTCGGCCCCGGGCGGAGGCTACGTGCGCACCGACAGCGTAGCTTCCACGCAGAAACACGAATTGGGCTTTAATATTAACATCCATGTTGCTGTTGCCTAGCAGCAGTGTTCCCAAGACCTCCTCCATTGTATCCACAAGCCACATCTGTGTGAGTCCTGCAATAACAGAAAGTATTTATCTCAAATCTGAAACCGATTTAAACCACTGAATGATTTCTGACATGCTTCATGGGAGTCACAGTTAACAGAAGTCAACTCCATGGACATTTCGTAAGAACGGGATTATGTAGCTTCGACTTGTTATCTCAGAGTCAGATATGTTCTGTCACAGTCGACCGTCTGTGTGGAACCTCTGGACTGCGGAGTTCAAACTGTGTTGTTCTAAATAAACTGTTTTATATGAAAGCAGCAAAAAAAAGGCTCAGTATCGTCTAACTTTCTGTTTCCAGATGAAAACACTGACCCACAAACGGAGCTGCTGGGCCTCTCCACGTAATCCCATTCAGGCCAAGACAAAAGCTTTAACTGATCGTCTGCCCAGGAGCAAAACACAGCAACAGCCTTTAAACACGGCAGCTGCTTCAGTTTCACTGTTAACAAAGCAACGCAACCAGCGGCCGAGCTGCGACGACTCCGAATAAAACCTGCTTCTTACAAACGGACTGTAAATGGGTCCGTGCAGAAATGATTTCACTTCTCTGAAAACATGCAGCTCTGAACAATGAGGCCTCGACCAGGAGGTAAGGAGTAAGAAAAAAACTCCTGAGAAATGCCGTGCACACAACACATCCCCTCACCACAAGAGCTGCATTGTATTTGGTACCTGATGCATTAATCATCCCAGTTGAACCGAGTCCAGCTCTGCGTTCCAGCGTGGATTTGGAGAACCAGTTTTCCTCTGCAGCACGAGGCCAGACTGAACCCGACTG
Source organism: Verasper variegatus (assembly GCA_026259375.1). Taxonomy (NCBI): domain Eukaryota; kingdom Metazoa; phylum Chordata; class Actinopteri; order Pleuronectiformes; family Pleuronectidae; genus Verasper; species Verasper variegatus. Next base: position 340,372 of record CM048058.1, read on the forward strand.
AAAGTATGTGGAGAAACGGATCCTGGAAATAAAACGACTCCTTCGCTTCATCATAGAAACCTGAGACTGGATCAGCTTCAGTCAGGCTTCTATCGTTATCTGTCAGATTTAACACTTTAGGACCAGGATAACATTTATGTTTCAGGTCTCTGGCTGTGTTACAACATTTCAACACAACAATTCTCCGCTGTGCTTTTCTTTTGTACGACAGTCGGACTCTGAACCAGAGTCAGAGAAACAGAAAACCACAAACAACGAGAGAAGCCAGAGACAGAGTCCAGCTCTGAGCAGAGAAACGAGTGTTCACATTCAATCACTGCAGGTTTAACATCTTTTTCTGTGTTTCAGCCAAAATATAAGTTGAATGACTCTGGAATCAAAGCGATTGTTCTAAAACCCTAAAAAAGATAAATTTCTGTCCAACCTCTGCCAACTAGCATTATGAAGCATTATTTTAACAGTATGAATCTGAAACCTTTCTCCCACAGGAAATATTACAGTGAACCATCTATAACACGACAGCTCCTCCAAGGTGAAGCCAAATCCCCTGGACTGCCCCCTGGTGCCTGACCGCAGTATAGACCATGAACCTGGGGTCCTCCATGTGGGCAGATACAGGTGTGGAAACGTCTCCATTCTTAGATGCATCGTGACGCAGACGTGCACGACTCCGATAAAACATTTCTGCTACGTTCATTGTTTTAGCAAAGTCCCATCGCTGAATGATTGTAACACAGCTGCTTCAGGACAGACGCTCATAAAGGTCTGGGGTCCGTGCGTACGCCACTTCTCATGCAAACGTTGGGATTTATAAAAACAAACGTGACCGGAAAATTTATTTTTGACTCATGCGTACGAAAGTTTTGGAGACGGGAAAGTGGCGACGCAGACGTGAGGAGGAGAACTGAAGCAGGTTATTGATCCACTTCCTCATTTACGTGTTGCTGCTGCTTTACCTGCGTCCGACTCAGTGAAAAACCAAACAGCTGCCGTGGCAACAAAGAGTCTTTGTGGAGCGCACGCAACCAAACACAACAATGGGAAACAGGAACGTATGCAAACCATTACATGCATCAGCAGAAGAGCTGGGTTTGTGCAGCGTCATGCTAATGAGGCGGACGACACACACACCTATCTCTGTGACGTGACACATTCCCTGGATCTGAACCATCAACCCTGACACAACTTGTGGCGTCCGTGGGCTGGGACCCCATGAACACAGTAAAACTCTGCAGACACACACAGTCAAAGTTTCACTGTGACAAACAGGAGCCTGGACGGAGCCTGCAGAGGTCAGAGGTCACGTGGCAGCAACGTTTAATCAACATTGTGCAACTTTTCGATGGTTCCCTGACTTTCCATAGAAATACTTCCTCTTGTCAACTTGAACTGAAACTATTGACACATTTAAAACTCTCCACTGTTGCAATGGTTACGCCTGGTGGAGTTTCCAGCCTCTAAGTCAGAGTCTTGTGTAAACGGTCTCTTCTGGATTGGTTCATATCGGGCGTGAACCCGAGGTCAGAGGGGCTGATGGGTAACATTTCTGCAGTTATGACAAGGACAGAAAAACATTAAGTTTCACTACCGTTGATTTAAATGGTCCAAGTTTTATATTATCAAAGAAGTGAAGGACAAAGGCAAGGTCACAACTCAAAGTTTTGGTTTGTGAACAAACAGGACATCGAGTTTAACCTGCACCAAACGACCCAGCATCATCGCAGCCCCCGGTGAGAGCAACCGGCTCGCTGCCACTTTAATCTCCGATACTGAGCCGGATCAAACACTGACGAGGGAAGAGTTTCCATGAATAGAAACCCAAGAGAGGAGAGAAAGAAAGACGGAGGGAGAGAGGGAAATTTAAATAAAACTAATGAATACATTAAAGCCTCTTTTATCTGCGTCCTAATGGATTTACATCCTAATCCGACGCCGCTGTGGAGCCTGACGCTGAAGACGCGGTGAGACGAGGGTGTGTTCGTGTGACCTTCAGTAGCAGACGAGGTCCAGCAGGTGGAAATAACCATCACTGACCATTTTCTGTCTCTTATACAGTGACACGGCAGGAAAAACCATTCCAGCCTGTTGGTTTACAACATATGTGAGGCCTGTTAGTCAGAGGGGGGCGC
>CM048058.1:347500-455000 GCA_026259375.1 Verasper variegatus
GACACAACAAGAAAAACATTCTTGCCTTTCAGGTCTCAAATTTAAATTCAAAAGGAGTCAGAAATCTTTGAGATCATAAAGTAAAATCTGAAGATTTTGAGTCAGAACTAAAAACAAAGATCTTTGTTTCAGACACAAGATTGAACATGAAGAGAACCGCTAATAAAAACAAGAGCAGACAATGTGACGATATAACAATCAACAATATTAATTATGGATTTTTCCATCATGTGCGAGTTGTTTGTTTAATTTCCGTGACAGTGGTAAAATACAAAAAAATCTAATATCATTTTAAATCACGATGCTGAAAATATTCATTTCCTGTCTGATTCGAAATGAACCTTCATTTCAAACGTCTTCCAAATTAAATGAAAAATAAATAGAAAATCTGATTTTGTTTCTTAAAAATCAGAATTTCCTGCGATGGAGGATTTTATTCACATCTTTGTTTCCACACAGTAATTTAATCAGTGCATCGTCTGTGTTGGTTCTTATTTTAGAGAAATAAATAAAGTTATATGAGTGTAAATAAAGTGAAGACTCGACTGTGTAGTGACGTCAAACCTCGGACACATTCCACTTTGCTCAGTTTAACAGACGTTCTGAACTTTGTCACATGACCTCGTCACGTTAATTGTCTCTGAGCTTCCGCCCTGAAAAGTCAGAGCTCCGTGAGTTTGTCCTCCTCACACCTCATAGTGCAGGTCGTTGAGCTCCAGTCTCGTGTAATGGCGTCTGTCGAAGGACTCCATCGCCTTACGTCCACCGACAGCCAGAGCCAGCGTGAGCACGGCGAGCCCCAGCACCATGAACGCCACCACGCCGCTCTTCACTGCCCCCCGAGCCGCTACCGCTTTCCCCCGTCCAGCAATCGAGTTCTGGCCGGCGTCTTTAGGGACAATGATGAGGCTCGCAGCTGGAGTCGTCCTCGTGGTGGACGGCTCTGTGGTCGTGGGAGGGGGGGTGGTGGTGGTGGTGGTCACAGTGGGAGGAGGGGTGGTGGTGGTGGTGGTCATAGTGGGAGGAGGGCTGGTCATTTCAGTGGTCGGCTCTGGTTTGTTAGTTCTATGTTCATCCTCTTTTTCTGCCGTTGCAGCAGGAAGTGATGTCGTGGAGCTCAGAGTCTGAGCCGTCGTCACAGGACGAGCTTTGACTTTCTTTGTTGTTTTATTTTGTTTTCTACTGGTTTTGTTTTGTTTTTTCATGGTGACGTTGGAAACTGTTGTCGTCGTTGTTGTTGTTGTTGGTTTAGTTGTTGGTTTAGTTGTTGGTTTAGTTGTTGTTGTTGGTTTAGTTGTTGGTTTAGTTGTTGTTGTTGGTTTAGTTGTTGTTGTTGGTGTAGTTGTTGTTGTTGGTGTAGTTGTTGTTGGTGTCGTTGTCGTCATTGTTGTTGGTTTAGTTGTTGTTGTCGCCATTGGTGTAGTTGTCGTCGTTGGTGTAGTTGTCGCCATTGGTGTAGTTGTCGTCGTTGTTGGTTTAGTTGTTGTCGTCGTCATTGGTGTAGTTGTCGTCGTTGGTTTAGTTGTTGTCGTTATTGTTGTGTTCATCGTTGTCGTTGTTGGTACCAGTAGGGTTGTGGTGCTGGTGGGGGCTGGAGTTACCACAGGCATGGTAGCGATGATGATGATGGGTGGAGGAGCTGTCCAGGCTGGTGCCTGTGTGGTTGTTGGCGGTGAGGATGTGGTTGTTGTTGTGGTGGGTTGTGTAGTTGTTGTTGTACTTTGTGTGGTAGTGGTGGTTATAGTCTGAGGTAAAGTCGTGGTGGTGGTTTGTGTTGTGGTTGTTGTCACAGGTCTCACTGTGGTCGGGTGAATCAAACCTGTGAAACAAAGAAGATAGAAACAATAACAACCTAAAGACTCACTCACTAAATAACTAACTATAACAAACAAAATACCTATCTACGACTCGCTGACTATCTGTCATGGTGACATCACTATGACAGGTGATGGGTAAACGTAGGAACAAGATGGCGGCTGACCTTTGAAGATGTCGTAGGTGTTGGTGGCGTTCGGAGCTTTGGTCAACGGACAGTCCTGCTCCGACTGACAGTGGAACAGGAAACAGTTCCCTTCTCCTGAGTGTTTGTTTCCACTGAACACGGCCATGTTACACTTTGCTCCTACACACACACACACACACACACACACACACACACACACACACACACACACACACACACACACACACACACACACACACACACACACACACACACACACACACACACACACACACACACACACACACACCATTAGAACAATACAAGTTAAAGGTGTTATATTATATATATTTATAATGTTTTACACAGTAGTGTATTTAATACTTAATTAGATTAATTAGATATTTAATAAGTTTCAATGTTTGTGCTCCAGTCGTATAAAAGCATCATCATCATCATCATCATCACTGGGAATGATGTGATGACAGAGGTCACCAGCAGACTTCACAATGACCTTGGAACGACCTCCAGAGACGATGTCTCTCACCTGGTTTGACGTCCTCCGAGCAGCAGGCGAGGATACAGTCCCTCTCAGAGCCGAACACGCGAGTGTCCATCACCGTGCCGGCTCTGTTTACGGCCACTCGGACGTTGACTCTGGCGCTCTGGTGTTGTCTGGAGAAACACGTCTCCGGTTCCACAGCTGATACAGGAAGTGATGCCAGCATCATCACGACGGCGGCGGCGGAGGCGATTCGCCGGCGTGTCTGCGAGGTTAGACCGGCGTCTGGAAGAAACATGGCTGCTGCAGGTCGACTCTCGGATCAGAAACGACTCGGTGCCGTCAGGAGTTCAGAGATTCACACAAACCTTCTGCAGCAGAAGACGCAGGAAACAGTTCAGTTCAACTTCCCCTTTGGGACAAACCACCAGGTTTCATGTTTCATTTTGTATTCATCATAAAACTCTAATAATCTGAACGTTTGGAAGAACAGAGTGAAAACACTTGTATGAGTTAATGTTGAATTCATGAACTTGACTTGAAATGGACCAAAGTGATTCATGTTTCATTTGTAGGTGATTTTTTATTTCTCGACATTGTGTTGGAAACTGATTCAACGTCACTGTCCCGTCTTTGTTTCAGCGACAAATGAGATTTAATTTGAAAGGTTTCAGGACATAAAGATTTAAACAGCTTGAGGAGGCAGTGAGGCCGTTGATTGACAGGTGACGTTCACCATGATGTCACGACAGTCGAGAGAAGATGGTAGAAACTAACGTGTGTTAAACAACTTGTGGAACATAGCACCAGCAGTTTGATGGAGGAAGAAGAAGACTCAAAGACGTTTACATGAATCGTAAACTGGATCGATTCAGACCAACAAAAGGAATAAAACCTTCTGATTAAACTGAGTTAATGAGAGACTCATTATTTCTTTAAGGTAAAAACAGATCTAATAAGAAATCGTTAAACAACCAATCACAAACTAAATCTGAGTTTTTAAAGTTTAAAACTGCAGCTGTTTGTCTTTTTTAAGTGTTTCCACATTAAAACTGAGGACGTGATTGGACCTGAAACCTTTTAGTCGTCACTAAACACGTTTCCTCTGCGTCTCAGATCCGATGACAACAATAGAACAGACGAACAGAAATAGAAACCAGTCTGAGGTGGAAATAGAAATCTAAAAATGGAACTGGTTCTTTTTTTAGATTCTCCTGAAGTTGAACGAGGTCGGTTGTGATTTTAACGAGTAAATCTGAACATGATTCAATGACTCTTTGGAAACATTGAATCAGCAGGAAGTTAAATATTCTCTAAAACCACAGTGTTGACTTCTGCAGCTTTGACTCTTCAGGTTTTCAGATAAAAACTTAAAGTCGGAGACTCGGAGACTCACCGGAGAGAAGCTTCCTCCATCAGATGCTCGGCAGCTCTGAGGATCCAGAGTCCACAGATCTGGACTTTAACCTGTCTGTCCGAGACAAGACGGGTTAGTTCATCTTATCTGTTCCTGATGTCTGACACAACAACAGCCAGGTCCACAACCAGATGATTACTAACCAGGTTATCAACCAGGTCAACAAGCAAGATCGCCCCCTGGTGGCTAACTGCAGTATCAGTCCTAAACCTCCTCCATGTTGGCAGATGGGACATGGACCAGTAGACGTTAAAGATGTTTGTTCAAGTTCCTGATCCGTTTGGTTCTATCAGTTATGTGATGATGATTGACAGCTGCTTCTTGTTACTTAACGTATGATTTCTCATTCATATTCATAAATGACAAATTAAAATTAAAGTTTGTAAAATCTCTGAGAATCACATCAGTTGAAATGAGGCAGAAGAACCGCAGGCGAAGAGAAAGTTCAGGTCAGCGAACAGCTGAGCGAACAACAGGCGAAGACTTGCCCATCAAATGTGAGGGAAACGGGGCGAACAACGTCGCGCAGGTGTCGCGCTGGAGACCAGAGGCCTCGAACAAAAGTCGCTTCTGAGGCTAATAGCTCCGTTAGCTTGTTAGCTTCGAGGCTAATGGGAACTGGACAAAGCGAACAAATTCCGTTTAATGTTTGAGTGTGAATGCGCATCGTTAGCTCAATGCTAACAAAGCTAAAGGGTTTAAATGCGTTAACGTAGCCTGTTAGCTCGATGCTAACACCCGTCTTTGTGTAACAGTTCGCCGCTGGTTTGTTCCACCTGCCGCGCGAACATGTCATCACACTGAGCCGGGACGTTATATTTAGAACGGGTTTTAATGAGTTCTAACCCGGGTTTTAATCAGCTTGTACCCGGGTTTAATTTACAGCTAACCCGGGTCTCCATCACGTCTACATAGCTCCACATTCGTACCTTTCTTTTCACCGAGGACGCAGATCACCGCGACGCCGCATCCGTCACTCCTGCGTCGGTCAGAGCTCAGAGGGAGAGTCGGTGTGTGGAGCCTGGAGCTCCGCAGCGGAGAGCCGAGATCTACCGACCCGGTTCAGACCCGTTCAGACCCGGTCAGAGGCGGGGAGGAGGCTGCAGCGTCCCGGGAGACATGTCGCTCAATTAACACAAAGGTTCATTAAAGCTTCATGAGAAGAATCCGAGTTTCTGTTTGGTTCAAATCCACAGATGTTCTGCTGCTGCTCTGGAGATGAGGTGATGAAGAGGAGGAGGAGGAGGAGGAGGAGGAAGATGAAGCTCTGACCCACTTCAGTCTTTGTCCTCTGGAGGAGGATCCAAAAACACATAACAACCAATATCACTAATATATTATATATCTGAAATAAAGTCAGTTATCACCACCTCGCCATATTCTCTACATATTGTTATTCCCATACGTATTATTCTTACTTCTTCTTCCGTCTTTTTTTCGTCCCGCTTCTCCACAAATGTCGCACAATCACGAGACCTACAAATAAACCTGCGGAATGACGTCGAATCGTGTCTTTTATAAGAAGTTCGTCCAACGGTTTTCGTACAAATCGCGATAAAACGGCCGAAACCGGCGAATGGGACTCAAGGGCGAAAATCACTGTTTTTAGACATCGTCACTCAAACTGCTCGAATCCCCAAACGGAGGTTTTTAGATATTGGAGATGGTGAAAATGTTTCCTTCGCAGTCATGTGACTCTCAAATCTGTCGGACCTGTGCTTATACCCGCTGCGAGACATCAAGGAACTGTTTCCCGGTCGAAGCCCCATCGGGTCCCTATGGATTTCTAGAAAGATTAAAACTGAAAAATCAAATCAAATAAATAAATCGCTGCCACGGCCCAATTTCTTAACGCTCACCAATAACAACTAGATCTGGTTGTTGGTTGAAGTCTTGTGATTCTCACAATGTGTTCATCTCACAGATAGGACTTATAGTTTTTGAGTAACAAGCATTTGTTTGAGGAGAGTGGAGAGAAATATCGGCCCCATTGAATCCAATGTTAAATTTAGGAGGACATTTTTGGAATGACTCTAAGCAAGAATATAGATATGTGCTCTCTCTCTCTCTCTCTCTCTCCCCTCTCTCCTCTCCTCTCTCTCTCTCTCTCTCTCTCTCTCTCTCTCTCCCCCTCCCTCTCTCTCTCTCTCTCTCTCTCTCTCTCCCTCCCTCTCTCTCTCTCTCTCTCTCTCCCCCTCTCCCTCTCTCTCTCTCTCTCTCTCTCTCTCTCTCTCTCCCCCTCTCTCTCTCTCTCCCCTCTCTCTCTCTCTCTCTCTCTCCCTCTCTCTCTCTCCCTCTCTCTCTCTCTCTCTCTCTCTCTCCCCCCCTCCCTCTCTCTCTCTCTCTCTCTGTTATACCAGCCAATCTCTCTCTCTCTCTCTCTCTCTCTCTCTCTGAATGAATTTATAATTTAAATAAGTATAATTATTGAATACAGGCGTAAGAGAGAGAGACAGAGAGAACTACCTATCACCTTTACATTTAATATAACTTTAGGAGGTTTCTGGTATAACTGCAGTATTTCCTTGTACCAGTACAACCCAGTATGAAGCCGCATCTTCCACTCCAGCAAATATTTCACAATAAAAAGCATTAAAAAACAAAAGAATGGATTCACTCAACAGAAACACCTGCGTGCTTTTATTTTGAAACATTGTCCGACAGTTAACGAACAGATGAACATAGAAACTGTATTTTCTGAACTGTGACAACTTGAATCTCTAGAACAGCTTCTGAAGCTCAGATTTCACAGCTCGTCACTGAAGCTCTGAACATTTAATCGTGTTTCAGCTCTTTGTGGAAAATATGTCAACAACACGTGAACATTGAACTGAAGACGAATCACAGGTTCAAGGTTTGTCAGTAAAACACATTTTCAACACATCTCCACAATGATAGAAACAAAGTTGATATTGATAAGAAATTGTTTACATTATATGAGGTCATGTGATCAGTGATGAAGAAGTCACGGTTAAAGAATAATCACGAGCAGCGTCTGTTTAACGCTCCGACGAGTTTCAACTTGAATACGGATTTCGTTTTTTTGGGGCAGAAATGAGCTTCCATACATTTCTGTCCTCGTGGGACTCAAACTTCTTCAGAAACATTTTCACTCGTTTGTCCAGAGACTCGATCACATGACTTCATGGTCGACTTGTCCCGACTGTCCCACATCAACAAGTCCTCACTCAGTATCCAACATCTCTACGTCCTCCTGACGTCCCTGCACCGCCGCCTTCTTCTTCTTCTTCTGTGTCGGAGCTGAAGACGAGTCGTTGTTCTTCTTCTGTGGCTGGAGCTGCTGCTTCCACTGAGGACGACACAAGAGTGAATGTGGATCTCGATTCCTCACGTGTTGATTTGTCAGCTCTTACCTTCCATGGAGGCCTTCTCCTGCTGCATGTGCATCAGCTGTTTGAGCAGCTTTCGCTTCTTCTTCCCCGACAAAGTGATGTTCGCCCTCGGACTCGAGCTGAAATCATTTCATGAGACAGGAATCAAACCACAGACCCAGGATCGGAATCACTCATCCATTAATAACCAGCTCATCAATACATCTCATCAAACACATGGAAACTAGTTCAACCATTTATATACTTATATTATATTTAAGAGTCAAACTAAATCCCTTGTTCTCTCACTTCCTCTTCTTCAGGTGATGGATGGTGATCAAACCGTCGTCGACCACGGCGCCGACGATCTGACGCTTCTTCTTCTTCTCTCGACCCAGAACCCGCCGCCGCTTGAAAAGCTTCTTACCGAGTTCCTGCAAATCACATGAAGTACTGATATATATATATATATGCATACATATAACTACATGAAGTACTGCAACTGCATGAGGTACTGTAACTACATGAAGTACTGTAACTACATGAGGTACTGTAACTACATGAAGTACTGTAACTGCATGAGGTACTGTAACTGCATGAGGTACTGTAACTGCATGAAGTACTGTAACTACATGAAGTACTGCAACTACATGAGGTACTGTAACTGCATGAAGTACTGTAACTACATGAAGTACTGTAACTGCATGAAGTACTGTAACTGCATGAAGTACTGTAACGGTGGTACTGTAACTACATGAAGTACTGTAACTACATGAGGTACTGTAACTGCATGAAGTACTGTAACTACATGAAGTACTGTAACGGTGGTACTGTAACTACAGTAACTCCACTACCCAGTGTACATTATCAGTATGATTAACTCACAGTACGTGTATATATAACATAGTATAATCTCACAGTACATGTATATAGATATTTAAACTCACAGTTTTGGGTCTGTTGATTTTTCCTCCTGGTGGAGGCATTTTGTTTCTCACGTGGAGCTTCTTCTTCTGTGCTTTAAATCAACCACACACTTCCGGGTTCTTTACCACGGCCATCTTCTTCGTCTGTTCACATGGCGGCAGGACACTGACGTTCGGCCGCGTGAGCGCCACCTGCTGCGGTGAAGAGAGAACTACAACAACTGTGTTTTCACACAGCAATCAACCAATAATAATAATAATATTATATTATTCACAACAACAACAACAATATTATTACTATTGTTATTAATAATAATAACAATAGTAATAAGGACAAAGAAAATAGTAATAAAATGAATAACAATACCAATATCAATATTAGTATTAATATTACTTCTACTTCTAATAATAGTAGTATTAATAAAAACATTTTAAAAAAAGAGTTATATGTCTGTTTACTTCATGTTCGAGAGACTAAATGCGACGATGGCCGACATGAAAGCTCCTATAAGTGAAGCCAGAACACCTGAGGACGAGCCGGGAAGAGGAGGGAGGGAGAGAAGAGGAAGAGGAGGGTGCGCCTAACCCTAACCCCCTCGCCCCCTGGTGGCCTGGAAGTGAATCATCTGTGTTTAAACTGTACATTTATTGTTTGTTTCTAGTTTCCAGAGAGAACTGTTCATGAGATAAAGTGTTTAGATTCAAATAAGAACCAAAGTGATGTTTCGCTCAGAGTCGCAGGGAGTGTTGATGGTTTCTCTCAGGGGATCACATCTGTCTCTGAACATCTGGATCAGATCCATCTGAGAGGATTAGTGTCCGGCAGCAGCATCATCATCATCATCATCATCATCATCATCATCATCATCAGCAGCAGCAGCAGCAGCAGCAGCAGCAGCAGCAGCAGCAGCAGCAGATCAGTTCACATTCAGTCGTAACCATAAAGAGACTCGACTTTGTAATTGGCTCATTTTTTCCTCGGTCAGATAAATGTCGTCCGGCTGGAGATTCAGAACAAACTGGGATCCAGGAATCTGAGCAGATTCCACAGAGACTTTAACGATCTCTGACACAACATGAGCTGACTCACATTCGTTAAGTTGCTCTGAGGGTCTGGGATTAGTTTTACATGTCGGTTTTCTTTCTGCTGATTATTCATCCGCTGTGTGTTGGACAAGTTTCAAGCTTTGATTTAGATCCAGAAACGGATCCAAACTTTCTTTTCTTTCTTCAACAGCTTCTCTCTCATCTGAACGAGAAAAGATTTCAGACTCTCTGACTCTGCTGCTGACAAATCGGCCTCCAAACAAAAACATTGACCCACAAAGTTCTTCACTTTCTCAGGAGGTTCCATTTTGTTCTTTGGAAACTTATTGAAACATTCCATTCAAAACCAGAAGCTGTGGATTTAAATCTGAGTTCAGAGCTACAGCCTTCGACCTTGAGGCTGATGGAGACGTAACTCAACAGTTCATCTTGTCTGCTGGATTCATTATTTACTGATTTTGTTTATGACATCTTCATTTTTGAATCAAAAGCTGTTTTGAGTTTATTGTTACATAAAACAGAAAATCTGCTACAAGAAAATGTCTGATTAATTTTACTTTAAAAAAAATATGTACGAAGACTGAGAATTTATTTATAATTTATGTTAATCAACTTTTAAAATATCATGTAAAACGTATGAGGGCCGAGGATAGAACCCTGGGGAACCCCACATTCATGTGTCTTCCCTCGGTGGCAGAAAGTAAAGAATAGAAGTAAAGTTCCCATCACTTCACCAGGTTTTATTTGAGTTCTTTGACATCGAAGACACAGAGACGGAGCAGCTTCTGTCAAATGTTTAATCCGTTCAGTACAGGGTGTTAATCTCAGTGCAAGTGCCACAAACAACAATATCCAGCCGTGTTTGTTTATGTACAAATCTGAACTTTGGCGTTGAGAAGCAGAGCGAGTCGTGGAGGAAACAGACGCTGACGGCAGCGAGACAACGAACAAAACATCTGAACAACATCTGAACAACAGCAGCAAAGAAACAAACGTCTGAACAGAGCGAAGAACAAAAGAAACACAGAAGACGACCGTCGTTTTTTCTTCATTTCAATCAACCACAAAAACAATGAACATGGTTTATATATTTATATTTATATATCTAAAGTGCATTATGGTACAAAAATATAGAGGGACAGCAGCACCTCGATACATTTACAAAATAAATACACCATTCAGACAAAATAAATTACAGCAAAAAAATCTGACATAATTGGAATAAAAAAGAGAAAAGCGAGGATTCACAAAGATTAAAATCTGTCGCCCCACAGAGCATCAATACGTTTTTTTTTATCATATTCTGCTATGTATTCTGCGATATTTAGAATATTTACAGACAATAAATATTTTACAATTTCTTTCCAAACAATCCCGATTACAGACGAGTGTAACACGAGTGTTTAGGAGTCCGCTCCAACTCTCCGTACGTTTCTGAAACACAAAAGACAAATGAGTTTAAAATCAGACAAATGTGAAGAAACGTTTTTATTTAATCAGTAAACACTTGGAATTTATCATGAAGATTTACATCGTGTTAAATTAGATTCATTTCTTTGATCAGTTTAATGAGTCATCAGATTTTATTGTTTAATTTACGTTTGACTCACGAGGGAGAAGGTTCCCAATGTTTTCAGTTTCTTTAGTAAAATGTATTTTTTTAAATAAAATGTAATTTTGAAACTTTGTCCAAGTCTCCTAGGCTGTGATGTCCCTGCTCAGCCACCGGGGGCAGTAATGAGCTTTGTGAACAGGATTTAAATCTTCTGATTTAAATATCTTTGGTTCATTTGAACATTGAAACAACATTTTACACAGAAACGTAAACGAAGAAGAGGTGAACTCACCTTCGTCAGTGTGACAGCGTTTTAAAGCAGCGCCCCCTGCAGGCCGAGCAGAGACCTCCACTCCTCCTCCCTCCGGCCTAAAGAGCGCACCCTCCTCTTCCTCTTCTCTCCCTCCCTCCTCTTCCCGGCTCGTCCTTTCTTCTTCTTCTTTCCGGGAGACTTGAACGTGGGAGACTTGTTGGTTTCCTGCGGCAGGTTGGTTCCTTCCTCGTCCTCCAGGCCGAAGGCGACCGCAAGGTTCTTGGTTCCTCCGGCGGGCTTGGAGTGCAGGGTGCTGCCGGTGGTGCTGAGGTCGATGCCCAGGCTGACGCCCGGCAGCCCCCCGCCGGCCCCGCTGCTGCCCCCCCCTGCCCCGGTGGTTCGGACCGGAAGGTCCCGGATCTCGGCCGTGTGAACCTCGTCCAGAAGCTCCTGCAGCCACATGCGGCGCTTAAAGTCCTGAAGGGCGCGACCTTTGTCGTGCATCAGCTGAGCGTGAGTGACCGAGCGTTTTCTGCAGAGAGAGAGAGGACACGATACTCAGTGAGTGTACTGAGGGAGTACAAGTACACTGAGGGAGTACAAGTACACTGAGGGAGTACAAGTACACTAAGGGAGTACAAGTACACTAAGGGAGTACAAGTACACGAACAAGTACATTCAAAAATACACCAACAACTGCATGAGAAAAAACTATGAATAAAACCACAAAATAATTTTATTTGTTTGTAAACTTTGACAGTTTTTTCAGTTTCTGAGTTGATCACATTAATACAAGTTATTTAAATATTATCATCCTGTATTTAAATGTTAGAAACTTCTGTCACATGAATCAGATGTTAAACATTAAAATGACCTGAACACACACACACACACACAGACACACACACAGACACACACACACACACACACACACACACACACACAGACACACACACACACACACACACACAGACACACACACACAGACACACACACACAGACACACACACACACACACACACACACACACAGACACACACACACACACACACACACACACACACACACACACACAGACACACACACACACACACACACACACACAGACACACACACACACACACACACACACAGACACACACACACACACACACACACACACACACACACACAGACACACACACACACACAGACACACACACAGACACACACACACACACACACACACGTCACGTAGGTAAAATATAACTTTAGAGGATTTACAGACAGAGTTCAGGGGTTCACATGTTTCACCAGCAGGGGGCAGAATAAGCAAAGGAACAAGTGAAGGTTTCAAACAGCTGAAGAAGAAGTTTTCAATTTAAATCAATTTAACGTTTCTTTGTCTCTTAAATAAAGTCATTGATTGTCTTCGTCTTCAGTGTGATTACAACTATAACAACAATAAGAGACATTATTCATTAAACTGCAGGACAGAAAAGAACACTGCATGTTTCCTGAAAGACTTTAAATCAAAGTGTCTCCAGAGGACACACCAGAGGACACACCAGACGAGACACCAGAGGAGACACCAGAAGACACACCAGAGGAGACACCAGAGGAGACACCAGAAGACACACCAGAGGAGACACCAGAGGACACACCAGAGGAGACACCAGAGGACACACCAGAGGAGACACCAGAGGACACACCAGAGGAGACACCAGACGAGACACCAGAGGAGACACCAGAGGAGACACCAGAAGACACACCAGAGGAGACACCAGAGGACACACCAGAGGAGACACCAGACGAGACACCAGAGGAGACACCAGAGGAGACACCAGAAGACACACCAGAGGAGACACCAGAAGACACACCAGAGGACACACCAGAGGACACACCAGAGGAGACACCAGAAGACACACCAGAGGACACACCAGAGGACACACCAGAAGACACACCAGAGGAGACACCAGAAGACACACCAGAGGACACACCAGAGGAGACATCTTCAGGACGACTCGTGTTTGTTAAACCAGAAATCTGATGGCTGAAGTTATCATGTTGCTGTGGCGCCAACTAGTGGTGACTGAGGAACTACGAGGAGGAGTCATTAAGAGCCGAAGTTAAACTTCACTGAGACACGTTCAAATAAATCAACATCCTAAATGTTTGACCTCGTGACCTTTGACTCGCGACTGCAGCGACTGGTCATGTGACACAGTGAAGAGAAAACATAAAACTGGTTTGTAAAAGAAATAAAAAGACAAAAACGTAACAGCTGATAAAAACAAGGCAGATCTTGAGGATCTGTAGGTGGCGCTGTCGTTCAGGGATTTGAACTCGTGACTCCTGGTCCACAGACCTGAGCTTTAACTTCATCTCTCCATCCTCTGAGATTCTGTCCTGTTTGGTCCTGATTGGTCCTGATTGGTCCTGTTTGGTCCTGATTGGTCCTGATTGGTCCTGTTTGGTCCTGATTGGTCCTGATTGGTCCTGTTTGGTCCTGTTTGGTCCTGATTGGTCCTGATTGGTCCTGTTTGGTCCTGATTGGTCCTGATTGGTCCTGTTTGGTCCTGATTGGTCCTGATTGGTCCTGTTTGGTCCTGTTTGGTCCTGATTGGTCCTGTTTGGTCCTGATTGGTCCTGATTGGTCCTGTTTGGTCCTGTTTGGTCCTGATTGGTCCTGTTTGGTCCTGATTGGTCCTGATTGGTCCTGTTGGGTCCTGATGAGCGAGTTGTCCTCTCAGAAGTTCTGCAGCAGTGAAGAATCGGAGCTTTGCTTTGCTGCGGTGTCGTTTTACTCAGAGTCTAAAATCTTAGAAAAACATGAGTCCGCTGCTCGAGGCCTGAGTGTCTGAGCACACACACACACACACACACACACACACACACACACACACACACACACACACACACACACACACACACACACACACACACACACACACACACACACACACACACACACACACACACACACACACACACACACAGACATACACACAGACACACACACAGACACACACACACACACACACACACACTGGCTCAGCTGTCACACTTTCCCATGATGCACTGCTCCTCGTCCGTTTCTCTTGATAAAACTGTTTCTGACAAGTTTCTGCTGGAGAACCAATGAAAGAAGGAGAATGTTTCCGAGAAGCAGCGGCGTCGCTTCCCGCCGCCGCCAACGGCTCGAAGCTCATTGGCTTATGGTCAAATGTTTGTCGGTTTGAATCCTGAGGCTGCGGATGGTACGGAGACGTGGCCTCGAGTCGGGGGGACACGCGACCCTGAGGTGAGGGGTCGTTGCTACGGTTACTGATGCCTGATCCAGATTCTGACCAATGAGAAAAGATTAAACTTCTCTCGTCTTTTTTTCAGGTTTTGAAAAATCAAGAAGAAAAAAACAACAGAATGTTTGAGTTGAAGTTTCTGACTTTTTAAAATTAACTTTAAATCCGACCTGTGTTTTCGTTTCTTCTGTTGAAAAGAAGAAAACTTTTTTTAATTCATCTGCAAATTATTTAACAGATGAATCATGTTTCTTATGATCAATAAAACACGTAAAACCAATATTCAGTTTCTCACATCACATCTGAGAAACTGAAGTTTGATGTTTTCTTTAAAAACGATTCACAAATGTTAAAAGTCAGTAAGTTTTAATTTCATCGTCTAAATAATTACTCGACTGTTTGTTTCACATCTGAAGATTTTAATGAAACTCACACACGTGTTGATTTGGAGCCAAACTTCATAAATCTAATTACAGCAGATTTCAGCAGATGATGGAAGGTCAAAGGTCGTTAACCCTCGTCCTGAAATCCTATTGAGAGCAAATCACAGGACGGCTGTAGATCGAGTACCCCCCCCCCCCCCCACCCCCCCGACACGAGCAGAGCAGCCCCCCCCCCCCCCCCCCCCCCCCCACACACACACACTCCTGTGAGTGGAAACTGCTGGAACCCGTTAACGTTCACGTAAACCTGGACGACACTTTAAAAACTCAACACTCGTCCTTCAGCAAAAACTTTAAACTACAACTGCTGCCACTGAAATGCATTTCAGATGTGACCCCCCACCACACACACACACACACACACACACACACCTCCTGTTTAATTCCCTCTCCCTCGCTGATTAGATCCAAAAAGCTTCTCAGAGATCTGATCTCCGAGGGAAACGTTCCCCGTGTGTTTGATGTTCTGGCTCCTGGACCTGAAGGAACTTTATTCTGTTTGGCATCAGGCTCAGCAGCAGCAGCACATTTGCTTTGGTCCCGGGCCGAGTCGAACATCAGCATTATTCATTTCTCTGGTAAAGACTCAGAGTGTTTGTCTGAGGACGGACAGCGGGACGGGGGGGGGGGGGGGGGGGGGCAGCGGTGCGTCCGGGGGGGGCATGCACACGGTTTCTGAGGTAAACACACAGGAACCAAACAGCTGGACACATTTTCCAGCCGCTGCTCGCCCACCGTGCAGGAGCGAGGGGTGGGGGGGCAGCAACACATGAAAAGACAGATATGTGAAAGAAGCTCATCCACTCGGCTCTGACTTTGTACAAATGAAATCCAGACTCACATTCTGCTGCTCAGGGCATCGATGGGACGTCCGAAGTGCGGCACCGGGGAGCAGAGCAGGAAGAGAGCGAAGCACCACTGCTGCAGGAGCCTCCTGGAGCAGAACATCTCTGAGGAGAAACACAACCGCAGCGTTCAACAACAATCCAACAGCTTCACTGCCTCACAGGAGAAGAGGAGCAGGCACAGGGACACTTACTGTCCCTCAGTTTGTCCCAGATCGCAAAGATCACAACATCTATTCACTGTCCTTTTTCAAATGTTCCACACAGAAAATCCAGGTGAGGACGAGGAAACAAAAATCCCACGAGCCCGAACGCATCCAGAGCTTTTTCTTTAAGTTCCTCAGAGAGAGAATTCCTGAGCGTGAGCGTCCTGTGCAGGAGGTGATGTCACTGCAGGAGGCTGCAGGGCTTCTGATGGAGACGTCTGCTGAGATGTGAGCAGGTCTCAGAAGGGAAGAGGAGGACTGGGGAGCAGAGGACGGCCTCCGTCAGGGTCTGCCCACATCAGGAGAGTGAGGAGGCAGGAAGGTGGCGCTAGAGCAGCGCCTGCAGCTCCACCACAGACCACACCATGAAGGAGAGAACCTCTGACTTTCAACCTCTGTCTCCACTTCACTGACTAAAATAATGAAACATGAAAATATGGAAACACAGCGCGACAACTTTTCTTTTACTTTGTAGTTTGAGCTGCGTTTTGTGAGTTAAAGGTTCCGGTGAAAGGATCTAGAGGCAGAAACGTTACATCAAATCTTTACCCTAGAAAGGGCCTTTATATTTAAATACTCATTTAAATAACAGTGATGTGAGGGCTGTTCAAAACCAAACTACAATAAAAGTGACTGGTTGTGTGTGGGCGGGGCCTCGGTGTCATGTGGTGACACAGACTCTGTTTCAAGTTCGTTAATATGTTGATGGATTCAGATTATTTCTGTAGATGTTTAATGATCTAATGAAAAGAGCAGAAGCTTGAATCTATTTCTCTGAGAGTCGAACTCTCCTCGTGTCTCAATCAGCCAGACGTCGGCACTGTGCTCGGACCCGGAGCTGTTTCCTGTCTGAGGCACGGTGACGCCCGGTTGGAGCTGAAGTGGCTGTCGGCCATCGCTGGCCTTTACTCGCTCACTGAGGAGTCAGGTGGTCCGACCGCAGGTACGACGCTCGGCCCGACGACACGAGGCTGAAACCTGAGCGGAGGAGATGAGGTCCGACCGCTCCGACATGATGAGAACTCAGAAAACGTTTTGACAGAATCTTTACAGAACGTTCAGTAAACGCTGCGGAGCGAGAAGATCAGGAGATCAACGGCTCGAGAAGCTTCACGTTCTCTGATCGTCAGAAAACCACAGAGCAAGTGTTTCAAATGAAAAACTCAGAGAATGACACAACGAAGGGTTCAGGAGAACAAACTGCTGCTGATTCTGTCTGTGAAATAAAACAAGAAACATCTTGTGAAAAAGCTTCTAATAGAAAATATGAAAAAATAGGATGTGTCAGAAACAGACGATCGCGGTGCATCAGTCCCCCCCCCCCCCCCGGAGTGCGACCTCCTGGAGATCCTGGAACCTTCTCTCTGGATCATTTCATTTGACGGTGAAAACATTTTTCTAACATCTGCAGATCAGATGATGTGAAGCGTTTGGTTGAATCATCCGCGAAACTCACACTGAACCATCTTCAGCTGCAACGCACACGGATCATTACAGGAGTCTAATCTAATCTGATCTAATCCCATTTCATCTGATGCCGTTAGCAGCGACTCTGGGAGGAAACATTCCTGTGAGGATCAAACGGCCTCAGACCCTCAACACTGTCTCTGCTGCTCTGATGTTCACCAGCAAGAATCTCCACATTCAGACCAACTCATTAAGTTTATATCAGAAGAAGAACAGAGTCCAGGAATCTGCTCTGTTCCAGAACTCAGCACCAACGTATTCAATCTATCAGATGAATTATAGTTTGTTTTATCATTTACATCCATGAACAGCTTCGTGTCACGTGTGTCAGACGTGTGACAGACATGTGACAGACGTGTGTCAGACTGAAGAACCGTCACGACAGTAGACGTCGCTCGTCTCCACCAATCGAGAGTTTCAGTCTCCAGACTCATATGAGGTCACAGTGACCTTTGACCTCTGAACGTTTGTGTCAAAGTGTGAGAAATCCCCTCAAAGTGTTGCTGAGGTGTCGTGTTCACAACCGTGGGACGGACGTGTTCGTATCGTGGAGACGTGTCGTCCATCTTTATTTAGAGTCTGTGATGAAACGCTGGAGTTTTCAACATTTATTGAGATGAAACATGTGAGTTCAGATTAAGCCTCTAGAGGGCGCTAACGGGACTTTAAACTTTAACCTGATTTAAACCAGATGACACCGCCACTGAGCTGTTTCCATGGTAACTGATCCGACTGTACAATAAGGCCAAATCGATTATTTAACAGAAGTCGATCGACTGTCTGACATGTTAGTCGTGTGTTTTAAACCCAGTTTGTTCACGTGAAGCTCGTCTCCACACGCGTGACGTGTTGACGCCACACGCTTGAGGAAACATTTTCTCCCACTAATGATTTCCACACGTCTTTTTTTCCTGCCTGAGATAAGAGCTGAGCTGGTTTTTCTCCGGCTGTGAATCGTACGACAGCTGGAACAGATTTCTGATATTTCAACACGTGTCAGTCAGACGGGAACGAAGCCGCAGTTTGACTGACGGGTGTTTTCTCTGCAGAGTGAAGACGAGAGGAAAAGGTGTCGAGTCAAAGCTTCAGTCGAGTCAAAGCTTCAGACGAGTCAAAGCTTCAGACGAGTCAAAGCTTCAGACGAGTCAAAGCTTCAGACGAGTTAAAGCTTCAGTCGAGTCAAAGCTTCAGACGAGTCAAAGCTTCAGTCGAGTCAAAGCTTCAGACGAGTCAAAGCTTCAGACGAGTCAAAGCTTCAGACGAGTCAAAGCTTCAGACGAGTTAAAGCTTCAGTCGAGTCAAAGCTTCAGACGAGTCAAAGCTTCAGACGAGTCAAAGCTTCAGACGAGTTAAAGCTTCAGTCGAGTCAAAGCTTCAGACGAGTCAAAGAACCTGAAACGCTTCCTGCAGCAGAATCAAACTCTGAGGCTCAATGCTGAGCTCACGCTAGTGAGCGGCCTCCTGGGGATTCAGACGGGCAGCGCTCCTCCAACAGCTCCAAAGCCTGATGGGTAATGACGATGAGGGGGGGTGAGATGTAAATGTATCAGAACCACCCCCCCCCCCCCCCCCCACAGTCCTGGACTGCCTGAAACACTCTGTGGTCTTCTCACTGAAGCTCAGTGAACGAACATGAAACAATGACCAGATCATTGATCATTTGGCGGCGGCGGCCAACACGAGGTGAGGACTTGCAGCAATCAGAACCAGGCCCATCACTATGATCAGAGCCAGAGAGGATCATGGGAGTCGTTCCCCCACAGAGTCAAACTCCAGTTTCTGATGTCCCCCCCCCCCCACACACATCTCGAGCTGGAAAGAACGACCTCATGTGAGCTTCACCTGCACATAAACAGGTAGTTTCCTGGCAGCGGCCCCGGGGCCCGAGCCAGGAAGCTGCTTTACATTCAGAGAAAATTGCTGCTTTTTGGCACAAGTCGACAAACACAAAACAAATGTCCGCTTTAATGTGTGTGCGACCGCACCCCCCACCTCCGCTGCCTCGCTCCTTTTGAAAACAATTCTCCGCACACAGGCTGGTACTGTGAGAGACCCCCCGACATCAGTGGTCCTGACGGGCCCACGGCTCCGTGTGAGGGCCCCACACCGACACCAGCTCACAGCTCGTTCTCTTTACCGGATCGTCACCAAGTCGACAAATCTGACACTCGCTGAAGAATCTGACCTTTAAGACGACCTTTAAACTTCAGAGCTGAAGTGAATTCATCTGTCAAACATCACTGGCTCCTCTCGCTGCTTCTTGTAAATCTAATCTTCTAGTTATATATATATATATATATATATATATATATATATATATATTTATGACAAAAACGTAACATTTTAGATAAATGACGTTGACGTAGTCGTCTCAAACGTCGAGTGTAAATAAAGATGGACGACATGAGGGCTCACTAAAGTGAAGTCTAAATGTCTTGATCGCCCCCTGGTGATGGTTTCTGATCAGTTTGGTTTGAATCAGTTAGTTGATGATATAAAAACAGCTGAGACGTCATGATTGACAGCTGAGACTGACTCTCTCTCTCTCTTTCTCTCTCTCTCTCTCTCTCTCTCTCTCTCTCTCTCTCTCTCTCTCTCTCTCTCTCTCTCTCTCTCTCTCTCTCTCTCTCTCTCTCTCTCTCTCTCTCTCTCTCTCTCTCTCTCTCTCTCTCTCTCTCTTTCTCTCTCTCTCTCTCTCTCTCTCTCTCTCTCTCTCTCTCTCTCTCTCTCTCTCTCTCTCTCTCTCTCTCTCCCTCTCCTCCTCCTCCTCCTCCTCCTCCACAGTTCAGAAATGCATTTGGTGTTTTCTGCATTTCTCCAGGACAGAAACATTTCTTTCTCCCTCACCACTTGTTTCAGTCTGATTCTCATGATACAACACTCGCCCACCACAGGAACACATGCTCCTCCACCGCTGTTTGACCACAAATAGCAACTGAGAGGAGCTGAAAACGACTCTGAGCAGCAGCCGACATATTTCCAGGGTTTTTGAAACCAGCTTGACCCTGTGACCATGTGACATAATATGAAAAGTGCAGCAGCGTGTTCCCCCCCGAGGTCTGAGGTCGTTTCACTCAGACGGATTCCTGAGACTGAAATATGTGTTTACTCTGATTCTAAATATCTGAACGTTTATGTGATTCAAGCTGCTCATGTTTTGTGTGTCATCATCAGTGGGGCTGGACAAAGAATCCGAACAACTTCTAAAATCAAAAATACCATAAACCTTGAGTTGTAGTTTTATACATTTTCTATTTAGGCTACAGGATAGCTAGCTAGCTTAGCTAAACGTGGAATAAATCGTACATTTAGTAATTTAGAATGAATGAAAACATACAGCAGGTTGTTATTGTTATTATTATGAGTAAATTAGGGAACTGAGGTTGTCAGGTTGTTAAATATTTAAATGGTTTTACGTGCAGTTTTATTTCCCACTTCCTGATCTTTGTCTCGATCACCGAGCATCTCAGCGTCGGTTCTGTGACGAACGCAGCAACTTGGTTATTCTGCAAATGAGTCTGATGTTATTTTCTCTATTATTCATTTAAAGTTTCTATAAAATGTCAGATAAGAGAAAAATCTCCCACAGCTGAGCCACATTTTGGTATTTTTATCAAACCAACGTCTGAAAACCTGAAGATATTAAATTGAATTTCAAATATGTCGAAGAACGTTGAAGAAGCTGGAAGCAGAACACATGTCTGAATTGATTGTGTAGTGTTTGAACATTAGAGGCACACAGTGAGTGGTGGTGTGTTTCCAGAGTTAACAGGGAGAACATCCTGGTCAGTTATAAATAAGATCCTGAGGATCACGACGATGGAACAGAAACGCTCAGCAGACGTCTTCATGTCTGTTGGCAGAGCGACTCTCAGCGAGCTGCTCATCACGGAGCTCTGAACGGTCTGAGAGACGGCGCCGGCCGTCTGTCGACTCCAGCGTCTCTGCTCAGCCACTTTTGCAGATGTCACCAGACGAGTGAACAGAATCTGCTGGTGTGTCGCTGCTGGATCCACTGAGACAATCACTGCGCTCAATTACATCTGATTATGGTTTGAGCCGCGCTGCCAGAAAACTGGATCAGAATATGCAGAGGGACAGAAAGTGTCGTCTCCATGAGTCAACACTTGATTTGATTAGTGTTAAAAGAAACTGCTTTTAGGTCAGAGACTGTTATTTTTACTTTGGTTTACAGAACAGAATCAGGGTGAGAAACAGCAACTCGTTCGCACGTTTGTCAGAAAAGATGTTTTCTTTAACATGAAAACATGAAGCTGTTAAATATTGAATATAACGTATAACGTACGAATGCAACGTATAAAACTCAGAGTTCCTTCAATTATCAGTAAATAAATTTAGCAAAGTATAGAAACAACAGTGAGTTTGATTTGAAGAAAATATCATTAAATGAATCAAAAGCATCAAACTAATGAAAATAACTGAATCTTTACTTTACTTGAACTGATGAGTGGGAAGATATTTATTTTATTAGTTCTTGACTTTAATGAATAAAGCTGTTAGCGTTTAATGAGTCATTAGCATCAAGCTAAACTAGTTTCGCACGAACAGAAAATACATTTACATAGAAACAGCTTCTTAAATTTCACTCTGATACATTAAGTTTATTAAGATTATATTTTATTAACACTGAATAAATCAGAAGTGTCACAAACTGACTGAAAATGTAAAACTATTATTAATGCCTTTAATACATTGATGATAATGACAGATCATTACTGTAGCTCACTACTTACATCATATTATTTAATGTGTTGACAATAATTACATTTTAAATTAGCTTAGTGTTGCTAACAATGCTAACCTCAGAAAGAATGGGGGGGTGAAATGATGATGAAAATGTGTTTGTGTCTTTAAACTTTATCATAAAACAATAAAATAACATTAACTGGAACCACGATGGTTTAAATAACTAGTTCTTAAAGTGTTGAGTTGGATTTTAGTAATATTATAACAACATGTAGATTTAATTTCGTCTTTAATCAGAATCAGAAAGTATTTATTGCCAAGTAGGTTTACACCTACCTGGAATTTGCAGTGGTATATAGGTGCATACAATGAACATAAAACATAAAAACACAATAAGTACTACACATAAGAAAAAACAAAACAATATATAAAATAAAAATATATGAAAGATATAAAAAGTAAAATGCAAAATGCATAATGCAAAACAGGAGTGCAATGTCCTGTTGATCTGTTTGTTTCCAAACAATTAAAAAAGACATTTGCTCTTTTCTCTATTTCCTCTAAAGCTCGATGTCTTTGATGAAACAACACAAACCTTCAGTTCTCACATCAAGATACTTCAGAATCAAAGGGGAAAAGCAGCAGCTGCATAATGAAAGAAAGTTTGTAAAGTTTGTACCATAAACTTCAGACGAAGGTCAGAAGCTTCAGTGTTGAGACGTGTTTTCTATTATTAAACCACCAGTCGACCAACAACCACCAGAACAACAAGCAGAACTCAGCAGCACCTGACCCTGGTCGGACTGGGTCCAGTTAGTTAAACACTAAAGATCTGAATTATCCTCGAGTCTGTGTGACCTGCAGCACAAGTTCTGATCAGGTCCCTTTATTTTGAAAATCCTGTATTTCAGAGCCCTGATTGTACAGGTTGTTTCCCCAGAGGAACGTGGACCTGTTTCTTTTAAACAGGTCATGAGGTCAAAGACAAACCAGATCACAGAATAATCCTTCAACATCTTAGGGTTCAGGGTTAAGGGTTCAGGGTTAAGGGTTCAGGGTTTAGGGTTCAGGGTTCAGGGTTAAGGGTTCAGGGTTTAGGGTTCAGGGTTCAGGGTTCAGGGTTCAGGGTTCAGGGTTAAGGGTTTCTTACCTGTGTCAGTCGTGGCTCCTTCAGATTTGTACGAGTCCAGTGAAGAGTCACAGATAAATCTTGTTCCTGTAAAGAGAAGCAGCTACTCTGGACTCTTTGCTGTGAAGGTTGCAGAAGATCTTTAAATAAGGTTAAACTCTCCTGATGACATCACAGCGGGTCATCAGCATCATCACCGCCTCGCCGTAGAAGCTGCATATGTAATTAGATGAACTTACTCACTCTGCTCTTCCCTCCTCCCACATCTTCGTTCCTCCGTCCTGCTCCCTCCCCCCCGAACGCATCACCGCTCCATTCCAAGTCAAACTAATGACACGTGGGAGTTTCTGCGTCGCTTTTCTCCAGCTGTGGTTTTATTGGTGGCTTTGCTCTCACTTTGCTTCACCATCATCCTCCTCACTGGGTTTTCACTCTGTTCTACGTCACTGAGGCGTGGAAATAAAACCTACAAGTTAAAACCAACCTTCACTGTTGTTTCTACACCGACTGAAACTTTACTTGGGCACATTGATGTAATAATTTAAAAGCCCAGAATGAAAACAGTGCTCAGACAGATGTGTCTCGACTGGTGTCGTCTCTGTTTTCGTCTGTTTCTGTCTCACTTTAATTCTACTGTGTTAAGTAATGACCCCCTGCTGGCAGACGCATGTTTGTCTGACCCGAGGAAAAAAAGGAAAAGTCTCTCCAGAACATGGTGTTGGTGGTTTGGAGCGTCGCACCCCCCTCTGCTTACGTAGCATCGCTGCTAATCTCCAGCAGCACGGCTCCAGTTTCCAGTCGTGGGTCTGAGGTTCTCTATGTTTAGCAGAGGGTCGTGGTTTTGGTTGTGACCCTCGGGTCAAACTCTAATTCACCAGACGCTGCTGAAGAGGAGATCAGCTCTGAGTTCAAGTTCCCCGAATAAAATCTGACAGGTTCAACCAGAGCTCTGTCAGAGACATGAGAGACAAGTTCATACTGTAATCACCTGAATTCACAATTAACCGTCTACTGTAGTGACCCAGCAGGGGGCGCTCACTATCTGCTCCACCTGTACCGATCCACAACCGATCAGTCATGTTACGAAGTTTTGTGATGAAAATGTCGGACACTGGTGAGCAGAGCCGTCCTGAGCAGAGAATCCAGCAGTTGGTCGTGTTCGTACCGAGAATCAGTCGTATTGTTCACGTGGTGTCGCAACAATCAGAAAGATTTGTTTAATTAATGTTGAACAATATTTTTGGAAAATTGACGACCAGAGATCCAGACGACTTTAATGAGTTTATACTCCTGCTTCTATTAGTTTTTAACTTGTGGAATCTGTAGGATTAATAAAACTAAACTCAAGCCCCTGTGAACGAAAGGCAAGTCGAGGAGTTTCAAACCATCAATAACACGAACGTTATAATGTGAAAATCACACGTTTCAGGTCAAGATTGTTCACAGAGAAAACTTAAATGTATTTAAATCTGCTGACGATGTTCAGACGTTCTGACGTGAGTTGTTCCACAAACACAAACCAGGATAAAAGATTTTGAAACCTAAGAAAGTGATTTTGAGCTTTTTTCTGATCACACAGCTTCAGTTGCAGCTCAAGAGAAAGTGAAAGAGTTGAGATTTATGAAAACTCTGGGTCCAGAAAGTGAAGAACTCAACAGTTAACTCTGACTCTAACCCTGTCAGACATCAGACTGACCCTCATCCTCCACGAATCTTCAAACCTTAACAACATCGACTTCAACCACTGAGCTGACTCAAGTATCTGTCAGAGTTTTCCCATGATGCTTTTCCAGAGGAGGAGACGAAAGGATAAAACATCTGGAGACGTTTAACAGGTAGGAACACGTTTCCTCTTTGTCCACAAGAACCTGAACCACATTCAGAACAGAGAGAAACACTGTTTAAAATCATTTTTAATCATAATCACTTAATCACAATATGAAAATATTCAGATTTGGTTCTGAACATTCAACATCAATGAAGCTGAATGAAATGATTTCTCAAATTAAATGTCCGTCCGCTGTCTGACGCTGTTAAAGTCACAGAACTAAAGATAGAAGTGAAGTGAAGCGGCGCTAACGAGATAACGTGAAGAGGAATCATCATTAGGTAATAAACTCTGTGCTCATGTGGAAACATTTACAGGATCTTTCCTTCATAAACACACGAGATGAAAATGAAGCAGTAAAATGTTTAAGTGTCGTGTTTGTGGCGGAGATGTAAACATGAGCGTCTCTTTATTTATCTCCTCCTCCAATGAATCTGTGTTTGAAGTCGCTTCACGATAAATTCAATCACATCCAGACTCTGCTCCTTCGTTATTTCACTTTCTCATTGAAACTGATTTTAAAGACAAAACAAATAAACTGAGCGAGATGAAAAAAGACGAATGAAGAGAAACACGAAGCAAACGGTTTAAAGTGTTCTGATAGGCTCCGCCCACCAGCTCAGGTGAGTGGATCTGCTCTGATAGGCTCCGCCCACTGACTCCTGCAGGTGGAACATGGAGTAAAAACACTGATGACATCATAACAGTAGAGTTCATATCGACCCAACAGCCCCTCAAATCAAACGTTGTTAATAACGTTCAGATTTCTGTTTCCTCTTCACTGTAACTGCACCAGACAGGGGTCGACGATGAGGATGATGAGGATGAAGAGCTGCCGCTCGTCATTGGACTGAGACGAAGAAGAAGAAGCGGTGGAACCGTGTTGTTCTGTGTGTGACCATCTCCTGCCTGAAAGTGAATCACTGGTTTTAAAGTGGAAGCACATTGAGGAGCTGATGGGAGCTGACAGGAGGATCAGTGCAGTAATATCTGCTCCCAGTCACATTCTGGGAAGAGAAACACAAGAACAGATCTTTAAAGCCTCGCACTCACTCAAAAGCACTTCTGTGGATAAACATGTTTTTATTGTCAAGGAGATGAAGACGAGGGATCGTGTTGGAGTTCTTCGTCTTTCAGAGGACCCTCCCACTCAGGAAGAAGAAAGAGGAGTGAGGCAGATTCCACAGATTTGTGTGAACGTGGAACCTGCAGAGTTCAGATTGAAGCAGAAGAGACGACGACAGGAACAAGGACACATTCAAACGTGACCTCAGGGTGGCGCTACATAAAGCTCAAGAGCATCAGTAAAGTTCATCCTGAGGGGAACATGAACATCTGAGGGTCCTGCTGCAGAGACACTGAAGGAAAGAGTCCGATCAAGGAAATTACAACATGATTCTTGTTTAAGGATCAAATCAAGGATTTCAGGGAAATGAATCAATGGTTTGAGTTCGTCTGTCGATAACTTGAGGGAAAAGTTTGTAAAAACTTTCCTTTGACACGTTGACAGATTCTGGATCATCTCCTCTTTATGTTTCTGTTGTTCTTTATTCTCATGATTTAAAATCAATATCAGAAATCAAATGAACCTCAGGCCTGAGTCGACAGAGCTGCGTTCAAATCACAACACGCACACACGCACACACTCTTAAACCAACACAGGTCTGCTGCAGTATTTCATGGATCTATTTATAGTCGCGTGAGTCGTCTGATTTGCTTCGTGTGGCGGAAAGTCAACTTGGAATGTGAAGCTAAGTGGAGACATCTCCAGTGAAGCCAGGCCGTCGCCTCGCCGCTGCACAATCACACATGTTACTGGCTCACGCGCTGATTCCCGCCGCCGCCGTGCACGGCAACACATCCATCAGCCATCATGGCTCTGACGCAGCTTCCGTCAGCGTCGTGCACGTACAGTAAATCTGTTGCTCTGCGCTCACAATCACATTCCTCCGCTCTCTAACTGGAAAACTCCGATGGAGCTGGCGCCGCTCTGCAGTCGTTCGCCCGGCCCGTCCCCGCGGTGCAGTGGAAGAAATACGGCTGGAATTACAGAATCGTAGGCGAGCTAAATCTCTGAGGACACCTTTGCACATGGAAAGTAAAGTGAAGCAGCCACAAGAAAAACAGCTCCTCACACGTGCACAGTAAATATTAGAGAAGAGGCTGAATCAGACAACTTTCAAGTGAAGAGACGCTGAGTTTTGTGCAAATCTGCAAAACTGTATGAGTGACAGGGCAGGAGGCGGAGTCACAGAACACACCCACACATCTCAATATAAAACATGTTTACATCTGAGCATGAGGGTTCAAATAATTAATAACATATTAATAAACAATACACCCGTTTTATGAGTTGTGTATTTACTGTATTGACATTTAGTCTTTTTGACTGAAGATCAGACGTCATCACAATGATCATGATTCATCCTCTGAGAACCATGAGCAGGTTCCAGTGGAGGTTTGTGTCTCTGTGTTTCTGACACACTAATAGAAACCTCCTTCACCCTCTGGTTGACGTTCAGGGTTTGATTTCAGTGTCTCTCTGGAGGAGCTTGACGGAGAGCGAGAGGGACGCCTCCTGCGTCAGAGCGTCGCTGAGCTGTGGCGGGAAAACCCAGAAGAGCTGCGAGCTGCGAGGAGACGAAACCACGGCGGTGGCTGGGCTGGGATCAGACTGACTGCGGTGTCCCTCCACCAGGGCGCTCAGTCTGCTGTGTTATTACAACATTAAGACTCGTCTGGACCCCCGAGGGATTCACCCCTTTTACACCCTGCACCTAAATCTTTAGTGTCATGTGACGTTCTCACTGTTTGTTGGACGTTCAGCAGAAACACACGAGTCCGGCTCCGCAGATCAACGAGGAAGAACCACACTCATGATGTCAGCACGGAGGCGTTTATGACCTTCAGCATTTTACGAGCCCATCGTTTGGGACACGACACTCTGAGCTGCAGCCTCCGCTCACCGTCTGAGAACATTCAAAAGAGATGAATCTGCTCCACGCCCTCTGCTCTCTCAGTGTGAAATGTCACATCCCAAAGTCGGACTGAAAACAGCGAGATAGAAGAGAAATGTAAAGAACGTGAAGTCTTCGTCTTCTACGTGTACGGCTCCTCTTCTTCATCCTGAGATATTTGTGTTCTTCCAGTTTCATGTCCGTCACGTGTTAGAAACCTCGCTCACATTAACTGCTGCTATGCTAACGGTGCTGCAGGTCCACTGTGTGCTGATACAAGTGTATTGTGTGTTTTGTGTGTTGTTGTTGTGTCACAGTCAAAGCTTCATATTTGACCTGAACCTGCAGAAGCTGTTACTCTTGGGTCACGTCCAGCTGTGGTCACATGACGCCTCCTCACGGTAGCCAGCGCTCCCTGGGCGGGGGGGTTGGGACCTGGGGGGGGGGGTCCCCTCAGCCCACACAGACCAGACTCTCTGTTTCTGCTCCCTCAACCTCAGGCCTCGCCACAAATGGCCACCGTGGCTGCCAACGAACACAGAGCAGAGAACTGTGAGTCTGACTCCGTTTGGCCTCTGCTCGCTGTAAACACCGCCCGGCTGTAACACCAGCGCGGGCGGCAGGTCGCTCGACAAAGGCGGGATTCCACTCGCCGCTAAATAAAACTGTTTTTGAGGCAGCAGTGATGTCATTGAGCTGCATGCTCGGACACTCTGGTTGGCTGCTGGTGGCGTGGGCAGTTCTGGTGGAAGCCGCTGTATCATCGGTGTAGGACGAGGCCCAGGGCATTGTGAGAAATGTGCGTGTCAGGTTCTTTGTATCACAACAGTCGTCCACCTCCACTTTTGCTGCAGCCGTGTTTTTATGCAACTGTTTCTCATTTAGTTGGATCATTGTCAGCGTTGATCACGTTAACGTCGCCTGTCCCCCTGAATGTCCCGGCCGCTGGGGGACAGGAGCACGGATCATAGTGTGTGGCGCGCTCACGCCTGAATATCTACATGTGACAGGCGAGCTATTAAAAGCAGCAGTGGGCGTTGTGTTGTGGATAATGTCTGTGGTGTCGCTCTAAACACAGAGAGCTTCACTTGTTATGATACCAAAGTAGAAAGAAACAGCTCTGGCTCACGTCACAGGCCTCAGAGTAAGTCGAGGCTTACCAACCCTGCCAGAGCGTCTGCCAGCACGGCTCTGTGGTCGCACACACACACACACACACACACACACCAGCGGCAGAGAAATCAGTCTCTTCACACTACAACAGAAATGCCAACGTTTTTAACAATCCCAAGTATGTTCTGAACTGGTTTGAAACGTCCAGTCACAGTCTGACTAGTTTAAGGCTCCGTCCACACGGAAATATCGACCTTTTAAAACTCAAATCTGTTTTCAGACTCTAGGTGGAATCCAGAGAGTCGTCTCCAGAGCTTCTCCAGAGTTTGTGTTTCACAGCTGAACAACACAGCAGCAGGTTTTCTGCACAGACTTGTTCACAGCAGCATCAGATCCTCCTCATGGTTCAGGTGAGAGGTGGAGCAGCCGGGTGCAGCAGACAGAGACAGGAAGGGATCAACTGTCCACATACTTTTGGCCAAAATCTGTACGAACACAGCTTGAAGTTGGTTTTTTTGATAGAGCAGAAAGTCTTTCGGATAAGGAGGAGGAGGAGGAGGTGGAGGAAGAGGAGGAGGGGAGGAGGAAGAGGAGGAGGGCGGGACATATGGAAGAGATAAAGACTGGATGAAGAATGTGAACTGTCCCTTTAATTTCCCTCAGTGTCTGGCAGCAGAAGAATCTTTATTGTTCCTAAAGGGCACGTTGTTGTTTGTCATTAAACGTTAATGGTTCGTTGTTGTTGAGGGAACACGGTGTTACCTCGTTATCTTTCCCACCTTCAAGAACCACTGCTGCTGGAAATATCATCAGCCTGTTTTCATCCCTCTGAGATTTACAGCCTCATCTTTCTGCTTTATTACATGTTTTACTCTTTGGGCAGAAGCTTCAGTCTGGACGTCCTGACTCCTACATTTCATGGTTTATGGGACGGGGGGGGGGGGACATCCCAGCTGATCATCTCAAGCTTTCCATCGCAGGAACTTCTTCCAGGAACCAGGAACTCAGTGTGTTTCCATCTCAGGGTCTTAGTTAAACTCAGGACGAATCTAAATAGTCTGATCGCTCCTGATCTTCAGACCCTGGTGGAGATGCAGGTGAACAACACCAGCTCTGAATTAGCTACGGTAGCTAACAGTGTTGCTAACGTTAGATAAACCATGTTTTAAATTACAGATAAATTCAATTCACTCGGTGAAAAGGAAAGTGGAAATAGGTTTTTGCAATGTTTTAAGATTTTTTTAAACTTTCCACTCTGTTGAAAACAACGTTAACAACGGTTGTGACTCAGAAACAAGCTGATAGATGATGTGAAGTTAATTTGCTGTAAAAGACAAGTTGTTCTTGATGCTTTTTAAAAGCCGACGAACACGATGATTCAGCGGTTCGGTTGAATCATGTGAGTCGAACATGAAGTTTCAGTTTAAATTCCTCACAGAGAGAAAACTGTCAAAGTGCCAGAGAGGCTTTCGGCAGAATGTGGACCCCCCAGACGACAGCCCGAGGAGGGGCTGCTGGGAAGTCCGCCAGCTGGAGGCAACAGCAGCTTCTCAGGAGGTCTGAGACGCCGCCGCCCAGCCAGAGGAGCGAGAGCAGCGCCGAGAGGGCGGAGTCCTGCACGGCCCTGCCTGCTCTTCACCTGTCGGACGTGTGGTGTCCCCAGAGTTCGTACGTAAAATACAGACAAACAAATAAACGACCACAAGATCAAACATCGATCACGTCTGAAAACTCAACATCAACTGAGCTCGACCGTGTTCTGTACGTGTGTGAACCGGTCATTCTATGTTTGTGGGGACCAGAGTCTTACACTTTACATTGTGACGACATTTTCACTTCAGGAGAAATTGAATCAGAGTTTAAAAAAGTTATTTAGACAAAGTTTTATGTTCAGGGAAAACGTGATGTGTGTGTGTGTGTGTGTGTGTGTGTGTGTGTGTGTGTGTGTGTTTGAACACAGGGAGGAGTGTGTGATCAGTATCAGTGGTGACATCACTGCGTTTTGATGTTGTGTTTGTTTACATCAGCTGTGATGATCCTGGGTGGTGTGTGTGTGTGTGTGTGTGTGTGTGTGTGTGTGTGTGTGTGTGTGTGTGTGTGTGTGTGTGTGTGTGGGGTCAGATTGAAGAGACAGAAGTGTCCCCCACCCGTCTGGAGACGCCTCAGTGCGATGGCGTCATGTTTGACATGTTGGTTCCATCATCAGAACTCGAGTCAACGGAGACACTGTCGCCTCCTCTGACCATTTTCCACTGGACCACTGATCCACAGCTGAGTCACACACTGATCCACAGACACACACTGATCCACAGACACACACTGATCCACAGACACACACAGAGTCCTGGAGGTTCTCCTCCTACACCTGGATCATCACCTCCTGCTCGGTCTGTGGACGGACTCGGTGGCGTCGGATGCAGCGATACATAGGTGCTCATAACCCAGGGTCCTGTGCACCAGGAGGAACCCACTGCACCAGGAGGAACCCAGAGTCCTGTGCACCAGGAGGAACCCAGAGTCCTGTGCACCAGGAGGAACCCAGGGTCGAGGGCATTGCACCAGGATGAGAAAGGACTGGGTCAGACACAGAAACAGTTTGGTCTCTTTTCTCTCTTCTTTGTGTCGTCTGTCTCTGGGTGAGTTCGAACTCTCGTCTCCTGGACGGTGGGCATGTTGGGATTGGCCCTGACGATGTTTAGATGGGTGTGGGTCCAAACACAAAGAAGAAAAAAGAAAAGGCTCTGACACAGTTTGGGACATTTACTGAGATTGTTTGCAGGTTGTAGATTTACTGTGGACTCAGAGGAGGCAGAACTCAGAGCTTTAAACACTGAAGACGTTTTACAGGGTTTCATTCAGAATCTGTTTTCACTCTTTAAATGTTTATTAATAAAACAGGAAACAGTCAGAAATCTGTTTCTATTTTTGAGCGTCATGAAATCAAAGTAAACTCTGCTGCTGTGGCCTCGTTCCTCACGACGGTAACAAGCTGAAGTTTGGAGCCGCTCAGGTTTTTTCTTGTTAACTAACGACTCTCTGGTTAAACGTCACGTCGTATTAAAGGTGCCTTGATCAGCTGCTCCACAATAATGTACACCAGAGCTCTGGAAACATCTCAAGGCTGCCCCTCGCTCCTGGCAGCGAGCGCTAATGACGCTGCGTGAGTGTCTGAGCTGCACACACACACACACACACACACACACACACACACACACATTCCTGAAAATGAGGCTAATACACACTGCAGCCACTCTGTCTAATGTTTAAATTGCTTATCTTTAAAGGAGCCACAGACCACACGTTTTCCTGCTTTCAACACTTCACATCGTCAGTGAATGATGTTGCTATTGATCTGCAGCCAGTCGGCCTGCTTTGTGTCACACACACACACACACACACACACAGAATGACTGGAATCATCAGCACGTCAGGATCTTGTTGAACAGATGATAAAGTCCATTCTCTGGTTATTTTCTGTTATTGTGCTTCCAGCTCAAATGTTCAAACAGAAAAAGCTTAAAATATCTTATTTTAAAAAATCCTTAAAAACAACTTAAACATCCTCAACCTGCAGGTTTTCAGTCACGATGCTGAAACTCTTCTGTAAAACTTTACAGAATCAATCCGGTGGAATCACCAGATTCTGTCCGGAGTCACACATCAGAACAAAAACACCGGATCTTATCTCCTTCTCCTGGTGTTTCTATGACGACAGCATGTAGTTAGTTTAGCTGACTCAGGGTAACATCATGTGATTTTAGACCAAACTGCTGCAGTAAAACCCAGAAGGTCTGAACCACAGTGAAGAACAGACAGAGATTCACCTTCAACACTTTGTATCTTCAAAAAGAGGACTGATCAGAATTCATCGGCATAAAATCAAAGCACTGACTGTTGAGGGTTCAGTTTCCTTTAAGAAACCTTCAGCTGCTCAGACGTCAGGTTTGATTCATCGTCCAGAGACACTTCATTCGCCTGTTGAACAGGTTTATTGAAGGAACAAGTTCCTGAAGCAGACACAGACTCTCTGTGGTTCAAACCTCTAAACCTTTGCTCCAGCTCAGGGTTCTTTCTGCCGGCTGCACCTGAGCTGCAGCTAACGACATAATTGGATTGGCTGCAGAGTGTGACTGAATCCTGTTAACCTATTTCCTCTGCTCGCAGCACACTCCAGCCTTCAGACCTTCAAACCATCCCAGCCTCAAGGCTGAAAGTCCGCCCGCCAAGGATTATGGGTCATTACGAGCCGTTAGTCCCTCAGTTCTCCAAACAAACTCTTTAATACGATCAGGTTCTCCTCAGGAACTCTGGGGATAATCACACAATTCAATCAAATGAATAACTCAAGCTCTTGATTTCAATAAAACAAATACTTGTTTACACACGACACACATTTTAGCAGCTAAACGTACCGATGCTAAAGTTTTGTTTAAAATCAGTTCAGGAAGATAGAGCAAAGAAAGAACTGGGAGAAAATAATCATATATATAATATAAATAAAAATAATGTAACGTTATATTTAAATAAATGTCAGTAATGTTTGGGGGGGACTACTTTCTGCAGAGGATGAATCCACATTCAGTGCTGTAGTGTGTATTTGGTGTGTATTTCTTTACAAGCTGTTAAAAACTCTGGTCCTGTGTACATGTGCACATGTGTGTGTTTGTGGAGAGACACTGTGTCTGTGTGTATTTATTTGTTCATATAGATGGTGGCAGGTGCTGTGGATTCCCGTCAGAGGTGGAGCTGTGGGAGCTGCTGTGGTTTTGGGCTCTCACCGTCGGACCACCGACAGTTTGCTGTGCGGCCTCGGGCGGCTGCTCGCTCTCGGTCGGCTGCACTCATCAGAGCTGACAGGTTAATGACGGCGTGAGGAGGCTCAGCGAAGAGTCCAGAGTCTTAATGAGGGAACATAACACCACGGCCAACACACACAGCGACACACCAACACACTGACACATTTCTACATGAGCGTGAACTCTCAGCACAGAGTTTCTCATGAGTTCATGAGTTTGACACTGATTGGTTTGTAGACAAAAATAAAATAATCTTTATATAGAAAGTAAAAGAGCAGAGGACCGAACATTGATCCTTGCTGAACACCTTCATCACCAATTGAATTACTTGAATCCATCTGCAGCAGCAGGTTGTGACTTTATTTGTTCTACTTGTTAAAAAGTTTTCACGTGCACAGATTCAAACGTGTGCACTGAGAATGTATTTTAGGAATCAGTCTGCACAGCCTCACTTTTAACGGTTTCAGTGCAGGTGCCTCGCTCTTGCGGGGCCATGTGGGGGAAATGCCCCATTTGTAAAGTGACCATCAGTCATAGTGACAGGTCTGAGATGAGCGCGGCGGCTGAGTGAGGCCATTCAGGTCGCGGCGAGAGGAGCGAGACACAACCATCTCTGTCTGAAGCAGTTGTGGATAAACAAGCCGGGGAATCGGCCAGAGCTGCCCGCTCACCACTTCAGACCTCACACACTAACCAAGAAAACACACAGCGCCGGCCGACAGCTGTGACACATGCACTCAACTTTATTTAAATGAACACAGTAACACCAGAGAAAGTACAGCACTATAAGAAGTATTCAACACTACTGCAATTCAAAAATAGAAAGTTCTAAAATGATAAATGCATCAGTCCTCAGAGCTGCAGCAGGATTCTACAAACGCTGAGGTCATGTGTGAAGTCACAGACTTTAACGTTAAAACAGCAACATGCAGAGTCATGACCCAGACATGGGACACATCCTTCATCGTCATCTTCATCATCTTCGTCTCTAAGGTCCCACCCCAAATTAACCTTCATGAATCAGATATAGAAGAAGAGGCTGCATGTAAATTTAGAACTTCGTAGAGAAGAACAGATTTTTACAAACGCTGCAGATTTTATAAACTGTGATTTCCACGTATCTGTGTCAACATGTAAAATGAACCGTTTGGGAAATGATGACGTCACAGTTTAATGTGTAAAGAACACGAACCAGGAACAACAGCGGCGGCTGCTACCGGTTTCTCTACGTTTGACAAAGCCTCAGTTCCTGTGAGCATCACAGACATCCAGTGAAAGTCGTCTGTACGTCACTGGGTTCACTGCAAACAGGAGCTGGTCCCAGCTGACTCTGCACATTGAGTTTCTCTGCTCTGATTGGTCCACATTTGTCCATCTGATTTGGTCTAGGACCTGTGATTAGTGCAGGAGGAACTCGTCTTGGTTAAGTGTGAACTTGGGACAGTTGCCTGCGACGACTCTTCTCAAGATCATTTCAACAACAAGAACGATAGAGGCCTGATTTAATGATCCTTTAAATCCTCCTCCTTCTTATCTGAGGTCGTTTCGGACTAAACGTCTAAGTTCATCTGCTCTCGTCTCAACACGGATCCGTTTCTGCCCAAAGACACATTTTATTGGCAGCTTCAGATTTCGTCTACACCATAATAGAGAAAATACAACATGTGCAGTGTTGTTTTTAATCACATTTATGGCCCCTCATATAGAAAAGGATCCATATTAGCTGAGTGTGAGTCACTGTTGTGGTGTTGTGGTTACAGGCGCAGGGCGAAGCTGTCGCCTCCATGGGCGTGTTTGGTCGCTCTCCGGAAACCGGCCAGGCTCCGAGTCATTTAAAGAAGTGTGTAAAACACTAAACGAGCTCTGCCTCGACAAACCGCCGCGCGTGGCTACGGGGGGGGGGGGGGGGGGGGGGGGGTGTTAAATAATTCTGAACCCTCTCAACTCGACATCATCAAAAAACCACAACCACAGAAACGTCTCCGTTTGTTTTCTGGACGTTTGAGAAAATCAGAAGTAAAAATACACTCGTTTGTTTTTACAGATTGTTTTTTAATTAAAAATACAAGAACACAAAATACATAATGTTAGAAAACGAATTGATGAAGTGAAATTAAAGAAAACATGAGCATGTTTTTTTCTACGTACAAATCCACACAAAACACATGCTGCTTTTAAAACTTTACATACATTTATGTTTTTAATAACTTCAGTATTTGTGAAGATGACCCACGAATAAGATGAGTGAAAGATTTGAGCTGAAACTTGACCCACATCATGAACCACAGTTCATCACAGTGAAGCCGAGACTCAACACGTGATGAAGAAGAGGAGCCGTACACGTAGAAGACGAAGAGCAGACGACCGTGTGATCAGACACTTTAAACTCAGGATGATGAATCGTCTTTTAATCGCTGATGAACGTGTAGCGGTGCTGACTCGCTGCTCAGCGTCGTCGTGGAAAACACATCGCTCTGTTTGTGCTGCGTTTCCACGACTCCTAATTAGAACACGCGATTATTTCAGAACTGGACACGACTGAAAATCATGTTTCCTGAAGAAAACTCCTCCAACACAGAACCAATCGGGTGCAGCTCGGTCGGACTTCACGTTTCTCTCTCCTGCAGCGGATGATTGAGTCATGTGATTCCTCTCCGACACGATTTATTATCTGAAACCGCTTCTGTCTTTAAACTTTTACACCTTGAACAAGAGGAAAACTTTTTACTTTTAATATTTTAAGTTTTAAATTTATTTAACATCCAGATGTTTCTGATGGTGTTAATGTTTCATGTGAATTTGACACTGGAGGTAGAATGAAAGATCAGAGATCATCTTCTGGAGACAATGAATATTCAGAGGAGTTAGTAGTTAAGTTGTTTATATGAATGTGTTTAATTATATTTATATATTAAATAACATTCAGTATCAAATGTGAGGAAACTGAGGTTGATGTGATATTTTCATATTCATGTTCCTGTGATGAATCTTAAGTCGTGGTCGTAGCGAGCAGCAGCTGCCCCCCCCAGCGTTGGTCCTCTCTGGTATGTAAACAGTGACACAGTTACTCAGCAGCTGCAGTGATCCAGAGTTTCCAGAGCGAGCGCCTCGCCACCAGGTGAGCTGATGACTAATCAACGTGTCATTAAGGCTGTTGGTTTCCTCAGGCAGCGGGTCGACCTGCGCAGGTCTTTGTTTATAGTCTGATGGGGGGGCGGCTGGAGTGCGACCCTGAATCCAGGCCTCGGTAAGTCTGTGGATTTCCACTGTTCGGCCGCTCGCTGGAGGCCCGGCGTGTGTCAATAATTCTGTTTAAGTTGCAGGGAAAAAGTGACGGGTTGTTCCTGGACGAGGAGCGAATCAGCTACCTGAAGGGTGGAGCCTGTGAGGCTCGTGTCCCCTGAATGGCTGCCGGCTGCCCAGATGACATTCAGCTGGAGGGGGAGGTCCCATCTCTGATTGGAGGAATTCTGTACACAACGTGCTGCAGGTGACCAGTTCACATCAGGGCCGGGACCAGTTCACATCAGGGCCGTGACCAGTTCACATCAGGGC
Source organism: Verasper variegatus (assembly GCA_026259375.1). Lineage (NCBI taxonomy): Eukaryota > Metazoa > Chordata > Actinopteri > Pleuronectiformes > Pleuronectidae > Verasper > Verasper variegatus. The sequence goes on from CM048058.1 coordinate 384,802, forward strand.
CGGGACCAGTTCACATCAGGGCCGTGACCAGTTCACATCAGGGCCGGGACCAGTTCACATAAGGGCCGGGACCAGTTCACATCAGGGCCGGGACCAGTTCACATAAGGGCCGGGACCAGTTCACATCAGGGCCGGGACCAGTTCACACCACGTGTCCCCGTGTCCACACTGGCCTCATTCATCTCTAATTACTTTGACCTTTGAGAGTTTTCGTCTTCAAAATAAAGGCTGAAGCTCTGGAGGAGTCCGGTCTGGTATCTGGGCTCCAGACTCATTTGTCTTCACTTCTGTTCGGGCCCATTAGTGTGTTTGAGTTGAGAACCCGTGATGTCATGGACAAATAAAGCAGCAGTGATTCACCTGGATTCGTGAACCCGTATTTTCTCAGCTGCAGGTTCCAGTCGTCGTAAATCGTGTTTGCAGAGTGAGTAACGTTCGATACCGGAGCCGTCAGTCGACTCATTGATGAAACGCTGATCGAGTCCAGATCCTGAATCACAGACGAGATTCACACTCTGAGCTGATGATCAACTCATCACATTCACTGAGGCTGGGATCATTTACAGAGGAAGACTCAGGATCCAAAGATGCTAAATGCTTCAAAATAAGAGCAGATCAAAAGATGGCAAGACCTTCAAAATAAAAGCAGGTCAAAGCATTCAAAGAAGCCTTGAGGTAAAATCTGTGGTGATTTGAATGGATTTCTGAATTTAATTTAAAATGTAAGTTTGAAATGATAAAATCAAGCCGGTCTGCAGATGAATTCAGGGCCAATCGCCTCGTCTCATTCTGACCAATCAGGTGACTGAGAGGCTTTTACACATTCCATCGTTATGATGATGGAAAATAAACTAAAACCATTCTTCTAACCTTGTCCCTTCAAAACGACTTCAATTTTTCTTTCCCTTATTCCAAACATGGCAGCGCGCCGGCAGCCTCTCTCTGGTTCTGGGCCCCGGAGCTCGGAGGTATCGCGCTCGATGCCCAGTCGTGAGCTCACTTCTTATTTACTCACCCCCCCCCAGCCTCTCCGATGGGATGTCTGGGTACGAAGGCCAGGTGAGGAGGTGAACCCGCGGCACAGAGGCCGCTTCAGCCCCGTCACAGCAGACGTCAGGGAACCGGTCTGGAGTGCGAGAGATTAACACTCGCTCAGAAACACGTTAACGGGCGACGGTCGTGGATCGGGGCGCTGCTGCCACCAGTCGTTACCGAGGCTGCGGTGAATCCAGTGGGGACATAATGAGACGCATTTGTTTGACTTTAAAAGAACAGTCTATTAAAAACAGAGCTCGTAAATACTCCCATGTCCACACCTCCTGACAAACACAGGCCAGGTCTGACAGAAGATAATAAGCAGCAGTGGAGTCGGTTTTTAATAACGTGACCTCCCTCGCCTCCGCTTTTTCCACTCGCAGCCACAGAAACCTGCTCCGGCCTCAGACGTCTCAAACTGAGGAGGAATGTTCGATACGTCCAGGAACCATTTCAGAAGAAGACGTGCACGTCTCCACAGGAACGTACATGTGCATCACCGGACCAATGGAAAGTAATGGAGTACGCTGCCGGCTGTGAAGGAACCGGTTGACGAAACGATGATAAGCCTCATGACATGTTTGTGTTCTTCTTCTACACGTGTTCGTACACTGAGTTTGTACAAACACGTTAGATTCAAGCTTCCATCTTCAGAAAAGTGTGTAAATGACGTAAACATGAGAAATTCCACCAGCGTGTATTTCAGTGAACGTGCACGAGGATAGCACATTAGCACACGTTAGCATTATCAAGTGTTTTTCTTTCTCTGAGTAAAGGTTCATGAAAGGTTTATTAATGTTTATTAGGGTTTGATACAGGTTTATTAAGGTTTAATAATGTTTACTAAGGTTTATTAAAGCTTCAGTACTTGTTCTCTCCGTGCGACCCGTTCAGTCTGAAACAAACCGAGGTGAAATCTCTCACGTCTTCATGTTCCGTTGCTGCTCTCGTGTTTATAACAGTTTCAGTGGCTCGTTAGACTCTGAGTTTATAATAAAGTTTAAATGATGGTGTGGACGATGTTTACAGAACAGCTTCACAGCTCCTGACAGAGTCTATATTTATCCAGACCTCACAAACATCTGGACGAGCTGCAGCAGCTGTAAACCTACAGTAGGTGCTTCTGTGCAGCCTCCACTTATTAGCTCTTGTCCTGTTCCTGAGGTTTGGATGGAGTTACTCCACCGCACAGTAAAACCAGAGGAGGAGTAGTCGTGTGGAGCGTCTCCCTCTGGTCTGAAAATCCCCTGGCAGGCGGCGGTCTGGTGGCCGACACGTCTTTGTCTCAAACAACACAAACAACGCAGAGCTCCAGTAAAAAGCCTGAAGCCACGAGACGAGCTCGGCAACATGGACGACGTCACCTCAGACCTGAACGGACCTGAGGCTCGACTTGAGGATCAGGTTCAGCCTCCACCTCAGGAACAGCAGCTCATCATTTCATCTTCAGGAAACAACGACGGACTTTGAGTCACGATTTTCTTTTAAAATTTGAAAAAGTAAAGAGTGACTAAGTGACATTTTATATGTTGAGGTTTTATCTATTCACCTTCACTAACCAGTCGAGTGTCAGGAAAGATTATGATGTCACAGTGACTTTGACCTTTGACCTTATGGATATAAAGCGTCATCATCATCTGTTTGGTGCATCCATCCTGAACGTGACCTTGACCTTTGACCTCTCACCACCGACATCTGTTCGTCCTTGAGTTAACCAAAAAACAAATTCTAATGAGACATAATGAATGAGAAGGTAACGTGGAGGCCAAGTGAAGAAGATGTTTGTTGGTGACTGATGAAGAGTGATGAAGAGTCTGTGCAGCTCGTCCTGTGAATCTGAATCAAAGTGGCCGATCCCATATGGTTATTAATTCATACTTTAAACTCGTAAATGAACGAGATCTGATCTACAGACAAACTCTTCACCAGACTCCATTGAAATGAGTTTTTAAAGAATCTGTTTCCTGCCCACGACAGAACAAAAGCACTTCTTCCTTTATGAAGCACGTACAATTAAATCCAGCTCTGATTTCAGAGAAGTTGTAAATCTGCTCTGAAGTGGCTGAGCTGAATTTTATTTCAATAAGAAACATCTATAAACGTTCTAACACTCAATGAAACGTGGGAAATGAGAAATCTGTGTGGTCTCAGATCGTCTGTCGCTGCCACTTTACTGTCTCGTCTGTGAACGTTTCAGAACGGATACGTTTTACTTGTCTTCTTCAGAGGTGGAGAAGAGACGTGAGGAAGAGGAGGAGCTGCGAAGGATGTGGCTGATAAAACGTGAGTTGTCTCTCCGTTCCAGATGCAAGTTAATTCAGACCGGAGGTGGTTTGTAATCGTGAGTTTAAATCCGTCCGGAAACAAAACAGACCAGAGAAAACGACCTCAGAGTTTATCTCCGATATTCAACTTCAAAAATATGAAGAACTCTGAACAGAGTTTGGTGGATTTGTTACAGCAGCAGCTCTGGTTCAGGAAGCAGAGGATCATGGGTAATATCCCCTGTTCAATTCATGATTCTGTTCATGATTGTTATTATTTGATGTTTTAATGTCTTTATTGTCCTTACCCTCGTTTTTCATCTTTACTTGTGCTGATTTTTCTTCACATTAAACGTTATAAATGTGTTTCATGTTGTGTTTTCGTGACCTGAACGAGTCTTTGTTGTTCAGATTTATGTCATCATGTGAAAGTGAAACGCCCCCCCCCCCTGCAGACGCTGGCTGTGATTGGTCTGATGCTGTTTCCATCTGTGTCGCAGCCATTTACAGGATCCACTGGTTGATGTTCACTTTCTGGTTTGTTCCTGTGGAGTCGACGAGAGGAGAAATATTCAGACGGACACGAGCTCAGAAATAAAAAAGTGTGTCAGCTCGACGCCAGAGAGAAAGAATCCGCTCAGCGTTTCTCAGTAACTGTAAATGACATGTTTAAAGTATCAACTCCTTTAACTAACTCCCTTGTTCATACCAATTGACTTGAGAGGAGAAGAAAATGCAATTTGGCCTCGAACGCTCGCGTTCCTTTTTCCCCCTATTTGGGCGTCGCTATGGAAACTGAGCTTTGTTGACGGGGCGTGTTGACAGGCGGCCTCTCGAGCCAAATGCAGAGAAATCCCCACAACGCCTCATGAGAGCAATGCATGCAGGGAAAATCCTGTCAAATCATTTTCTCAGCTTCAGGAAACAGAAATAAAACTCTTTTTGTCATCAGGTGATTTTTATCTGAATAAAGTTTCACGGTTTGATTCCTTTGTTCCCTCTTTCTCTCCTTCTCTCCTTCCTCCTTGTTTCCTCTCTACATTCATCTCCTCTCCTTGTTTCCTTTACTTCTTCTCTTTTCATTACATTTCTTTGATTATTTCTATTTAATTTTCCTGCCTTTATCTTTCCTTGATTTCTTTTGTTTGCTTCTTTACTTTTTGATTCCTTTCCTTTTTGTTATTTAGTTTCCTTTCCTTCAACCTCTCCTCTCCTTCCTTTTTCCTCTTTACCATTCCATACTTTTATTTATTTCATTACTCCTTCTTGGCTTCCTTCCTCTCCTTGTTTCCTCATCAGATTCCTCAGTGGAGGTCTGGAGTTCCTCCTCCCTCCATCCATCCAAGTGGGTTTGTGTCACCAGCGTCCTGCTGAGTGAGGATGTTGAAACAGTCGACTGATTGGTCCTCTGGAGGTTGGGGGTCGTGACATCATCGTACCTGCAGCAGGAGGTCTTTGACTCCGCAGCCTTCAGCCTCGACGCTCAGAGAAGAATCCTGACTTCCACTCAGGAAATTATTATTCTCTTTCTTTGTCCTTTGAGCTGGATCCTCTGGGACGGGAATGAAAGCTCCACGTCCATCGGCCACACGATCCACTGGAGAACAAGAAACGACTTCTTTAGATCTTTGTCTATTTTAAAATCATCTGCAGGATGGTTCAGTTTATCATCGTGTGTTTCTGATCATTAACTCCAGGATCGTCTGCCGGCCACAGACGCTGGTTTAATTCAGCTGAGACTGACTCCTGATTGGTTTGAGTGCTTATGTGGGTGGGGCCTCGGTCCAGCAGCTCCACCCCCTGATCGCTACGACTCTGAAAATACATCAAAAGTATAAGATGGCAGCGTTCACGTCCCAAATATATAAGCTTCATTATTGTACGAGAGGAGGAAGTAATGTGTCGTCCATCTTAATACAGTCACTGATCATTCTTCAGACTGGATGTATTTTTATATATATGAGTCCGTTTCATATCCTTATAGAAGAGTTCAGTTCAGAGACTCGGTGTCACAGTCATTTGAAGTCTTTGTTGTAGTTTTAGGTTTTTACTACGTTGTAGAGTTTTGTGTTTTACAGGTTCCTGCGTTCGGGTCAGTGCTGTTTGCAGAAAACGAAGTGCAGGTCGTGTCAGCGCCGGTTTTCTTATAATGGTAATACCATGCTGTGTGCGGCGTGTAATCGATATGCAAGTGCACTTACACATTTCCTTGTTGTGACTCTGTGGTTGTAAATTGTTTTTAAAGGTCTCGAGGACGGTGAAAGAGCTGAAGGAGCGTTCTGGAAGAAAGAGGAGGAAGGAAGCTGGTTCAGCGTTTCTCCATATGTCCCTCCCTGACACCGGAGAGGGAGTGGGAGTCGTGAGGTGAGGAGAGGAGGGCACTGATGGTTCAAACAGACACCAGTTAGAGATTGAACTGCCCTGCACCCACAGCACCATGAGGGTAAATCCAGATCCTTCCACTCACGTTCTGTTCACAGTGTTCAGCGTCATGCTGAGATCAACCAACAGACAGATTAGCACTTGGACCTCCAGATGAAGATGTGGGCCCGTGTCACCTGTGGTTCACTGGGAGCCACGTGTTGGATTTGGATGAGTTGTTGAACTGCAGGACAATAACTTCTACTGAAGAGTTTGTCTTCATTCCTGTATTTTTATCTAAAATGTCAGCGAGGAGCAGAGGGATGGAGGTGAAGTACAGAACCTGTGTGACAGCTGTTGTATTGAGTATATAATATAATATATAATATTGTATTATGGATTATTGCTGCAACACGAAGAACAGCAGATGTTGTGGATCTGGACTGATTCATGGGTCTTGATGAGATCTGGACTGATATCTTTGACTCGATGTGATTTGGTGCAGCCTGTTTGAGTTTGAGGCCACAGACACATTTGCTTTCAGGTCCTTGTATTTACATCCCGGCTGCCTCACAGATCCTGTGTGTGTTCGGTGTGTTGGTTGTGTTAGAAGATGCAACATGCACATGTACGACAAGCTTTCTCTTCACAGAATAATCTGGAGGTTCTATCAGTCTGAGTTCTGCCCTCTAATGGAATATTCCAGTAACGTGCAGGATGCACAGCTCGTATGTTACGCTCATGGTGCATCTACACAAACATGAGGCTCAGCAGGAAGTTCATCTGCAGCCTCAGAGGACTGAACGACGCTCGAGTTACCACATGATCTTATTATTACAACATCAAGTTGCAGATTTGTGTCAGTTCGACGTTTCCTCTGTTCACAGCACATTCCTGCTCGAACTGTTACATAAGACACCAGGACCCGTTGCCTCTTCCAGGACTCAGGAGGGATCCGTTATCTCTAATGGTTTCAATAATGTGCAGGTAGCTGCCATGATGGGTAAAGAGAGCCCCCCCCACCCCGGACCTCTGTAGGTTTGAGCCACGCCCAGAATGTTTACAACATCTGGCTCCACCCCTGGAATCGGACACCAACACCCAGAGGAGAATCACCCTGAAAGTGCAGATCTCTGGTTTTCCTCTGCGCTGGGATGGAAAGATGCTTCCAGTCCCGCGGGCCGGTGCACATGTGAAGCTCGGCTGCAGTATTGATTACAGCCTCCATCTGTTGTGAGTTTTCTCAGCATTTTTCTTTTTTCCCTCCATTTTCTATTGTGAATTACTCCCTTTGTTGTGTGTTATTTTTCCCATCCATGCTCAGGCTATTTCCATGAGTCACTCAAAGTGCTCTGTGCTGCGATCCAGGCCCAGAACATTATTACAGACAGACTCCTTGTTTATGGTTCTCTCATCAATAAGTGCTCTATTGTCTCCGGACACCGTGGGATTCACGGGTCCATATTTTAATTTCAGCACTAAACAGCAACGCTGCTATAAATATTATTGTGTGGAGACATTTATTTTCATGGTCAGATTCAAAGTCACTTTGTGTGATGTAGACACATGTAGAGTGGATCAGATCAGAGGGATTCTAACTCATTCTCACAGTCGTAACTCAGATACACAAAACACACGTTTTAGATTCAGTTCCTGAGGACTTCTGATATCTGCAGCTTCCTTCAGTATCACGTGATCCGTGGAAGTTGAGTGTTTGAGACATTACAAGAACAAGGCTCCGTCCTGCTGTCGTCATAGAAACCAGCAGCACAATGGGATGTCATCAGCGTATAAAGAGAATCTCTGTGACTCGGCTCAACAGAACTTTCTCAAAATCCCTCAAGTACGCGTCAGTAAACGTTCTGTGACAGTTTACTCTTTAGTTCATGTGTTTTCACTACGTTACACGACCACATCTATACTGCGCTGTACATGACCACACACACATTCATGTTGGACTTTCAAATCTGTGCGGATTATAGAAAACGTTTTCCACAGCTCGACTTCGTGGGAAGTACAAATCCCCACAGAGACGTTTGAGGAGAGACTTGACGTTTTGAGATGCATGACAAAGACGCAGGGAACGAGCCGCTGGGGACACATCGATCTGCAGGAGACGTCGGTGGCTCTGAACTGTTTATCTTCTGGTGTCAGATGTTAAACAGACGAATATGTCGGTTCACGCACTGCGGTCCAACACACATTCCCTCTGACCACATATTAGACCGTCGCTGCTCCCACGACTCCGGATCTCAGTCTGGCTGTCAGATGATGATCCTGGATGGAGGACGGGGGGGGCGGGCTGGTGGAGGAGCCTCGGAGCTCTGCCAGCTGATGAAAAAAACCCCGTCTGCTTTAAGTTTAAGAAGCATTTTCTCATAATGACTTTGTCTCGCCATGCAGAGCTGGAGGCTCTGAGGGCGGGGGGGTGGCAGAGGAAGGTGGGTGGGCATCTCCTCGCAGCCTGAGACCGGGTCCGAGCTGCTGTCGGTGCAGGACCTGGATCCTCGGCTGTGAAAGTCCTTGTTTCAAAAGGACCTTTGGCAGCGACTCGGAATCCAAAGCCACTTTTCCTTTTTCTATGGAGACTTGCTAAAAATAAAAATGGGCCTTTTTAAAGAGTGTGGCTTTTAATGGCAGCATGTAAAAATCTGCTATGTGTTAACAGCTTCACTGAGGCAGACCAGAAGACATGCCTTCGTGCCCTCAGAACAAATTGGGATGGCAAATGATGGAGCAGGAGACTCTCTCTCTCTCTCTCTCTCTCTCGTTTGATCAGGAGGGTGGAGGCGGGGGTGACACCCAGAGGAACAACTACCACTGAAAAGACTTTCAAATATAAAAGATAAAAACTTCTCCTGAAGCTCGAGTGTACGAACAACCCTGACGTAATAAAGTACACAAACATAAACGAGCTGTGAGAGACAGAGTTAATAACGTGGATCAAAGAGTCCTCGTCCCCACGGTTCAGGTCCTGACACGACTCAACCTGCTCAGTATTTTTATAAATCAGTCATTTCTGTTTTGGTTTCATTCTGCTCAATAAATCACAAGATCGCAGTGAGAGATTGAACGTGAACGCCACAGAAATCCGTTCAGGACGCACTCGGACGGTGTGGACGCACCAGACTCCAGGATGAGGACGATTCAGGTGTCTCCCTGCTGAGAGACAATCAGGGAAGGTGAGGTTCATAAATCTGGATCAAAGTGAAGCCATCTGGCTCTTTAACAGGCAGAGGCCCCACATTACACCTCCTCACCCCCCCCCCCCCCTGCTGGGTTGGATAGTTAAACGTGGACTGTTGAGCTGAAAGCTGCAGCTCAGAGAGAAACATGAGAGACAAAGAGACAAAGACACAAAGAGACAAAGCTCAGTAAAGACTTCAAATCTGATGACATCATCATCAGGAGACACATCGACCAATCACATCTCAAACTCAATTCTGTCACTTTACTATGACACACGTTTGCTTTGGATTACGAGATCAGTGACTGTATATAAAGAGGATCTTCAAATAATCTTCAAAGCTCCGCTCTGCGCTCAGCGAGGAGGAGCGATGGAGGACTGATGGAGGAACGATGGAGGAACGATGCCCATTACCTTGCGGTTGCGTGTCTCTCTCCGAGCTGCTGGACCCATCAGCCGCCACACGGCGTTGAGCTGCGTCACGTTGGGATCTTGATGTTTGCAGAGATGAACACGGTGACAGGTTCCTGTGTGGGCCTCTGCAGCTGCAGGGCTTCGCTGGGACTGACGCACGGCCGCGGACTTCAGAGTTTCTGTGAGCACAGAGGAATGAAACTCTATTTTTAATGTCCTCTGGTCTAAATATACAGCAGCTGCAAGTCTTCAGCGCCTCCTTCGCTCTTTCCTTTAAACAATGCGTAAGAAACGTAAAAGCTTTGTTTGGTTTGTGGCGTCCGGAGCCCCGTGTGGCGAGCAGCAGGTTATTTCCGGAGCTGGAATGTGTATGAGTGGATATTTTGGATGTGTCACGCTGAGCTGGCCGCCTGCCGCCGCCCACGCCTTCAGCAGGGATGCAGGCAGCGTCTCGTTTGATGTTCCGTCTGACAGCCGCCGTGATGCAACCGTCGCTGCAGAAGGGTGCGTCCTCTCCGACCCACCAGCTGACGCACTTCGCTGGGAAACTCCTTCCAAGTTCCCAGAGCTGTGGGTCTGCTGGGCCGGGCCTGGGCGGCTGCCACGGCCGTGTGAGTCCTGGTGCTCTGTGGTCAACGGGATTACAAACCGCAAACGTATGTTTATAGGTTTTTTCCTTCAGTTTCTTTAACAATCACACAGTTTGTTGAGTTCAGGACTAAAGTTCTGCATCAAGCCAGCGAGAAAAAAACATGAATAAATAGAAGTTTGAGTCAAAGCAGACACAAAGAAAAGGTTGAACATGTGCACCAACATACATGTGGAGGTCACGTCCGGGACGAGAAAACAGATTCAAACTCGACCACAAAGTCCTGTGGAAGCTCCACTCTGCCTGTTCGACCACAGCTACACAAACTACTCAATATGTATTTGTTCATATGTCTTTTGACTTTATTGTTGTATTTTTAACACATTTTAGTTTATTAATGTTTATCTTATTATTATTGTTCTGTCTTTATTACTTAGCTTCTGTATTTATTGCCTCACTTGATGAACACGTTATTTTGTGGAATCAAACCTGTGATATGCACATTAAAGGCCCTGATTCGCTATATACTTATATATTTTTTCTGGCAGACTGTGTCTTCCATACCCGGGTCCTGACCTCTGGTGATAAAGAACCATTTACACATTGAATAATTGACGTTGTGGGAGGAATTCACGTGTAATAAGACGACTGTACGTTTTTACGACTCTGAGGATCTCGTGGTTTTGAATGGAATTCAGTCCTGTGGGTTCTCATGTCATCATCGCCAGGTTCCCCACGAAGTAGACAAAACATTTCAGTCAGATGAGTCTCCTCGTGGTCGTAAACGAAAACGAGACGCTGCCACACCTCGTTCTGAAAAACAACGTGAGGCTCAAACTGCTTGAGAACAGCAGCTCGTCCTGAAGGACCAACAATCACTGTGACCTGTGACCTCCCAGCACCGGGTTCTACTCAGTTCAGACTCCAAGTGGATGTTGATCCAGATGTAATGAAGTTCCTGATACATCACCTTGACCTTTGACCCCCACAGTCGAATCAGTTCATCCTGTTTGTACCTGAGATATCGTGTTCACAAGAAAATCTAAAAAACATAATGCCTCTGGAAAAAAGACCATTCAATCTATAGGGTTCATCCTCTGAAGAGCAGGAACGAGGTCCCTGTGGTAGTTTCTTGTCTCTTTATAGTCAAGAAGTGTCACCATCATTAAACTGGGCCCCTCCCCTTCGGCGCCTTCAGAAATTCGTCTTTTTTGAGGTTCACAGTCATGATCACATAGATTGTGTAACTTTGTGTTGTGCTGTGTGTGTGAAGTCAGACAACTCAAACATTCCTCAGGTTGTTCGGATGCAGGATCATAAGAAAGTGTTTTTTCTCGAGACGTTTCCACGTGACGGGCGTCCACGTACGTTCGGCTCTGATTCGCTGATTCACATGTTTTCTGTATTTTCCTGCCGATCTTTCAGTGGACGACTTCAGATCCACTGCTCTGCCGTGAAGCTCCAGACGAGCAGCTTCTGAAGAAGGTTATCTACACAGTGAAGTCACTTGTAATTTAAGGATACGTCCTAATCCTTTGCCCCGGCGTCGGTGCCAGGAGAGCGTATAAATCCCTTTCCTGGTATCAGAGCCACTGATTGATCCACAGATCATCATTCATCATCGCTCTGGGTTCCTGTTCCATGTTCCAGCTGTGGCTCGGATTCAAAAGGTTTTAGGCTTTGTTCGCTTCTAAAATATTCCAGACACAGAAGGACTCAAACCTTCCAACCATAAATATCATGGGAGCATTTTCCAGAACGACCTCCACATCTGCTCGATGTCCGACTTCACGAATTGACCAAAGACAGGAGCAGCACTGGGGGAGTTTCTGATTGTTGTTCCACAGAAAGAAACTCACAACAGAAAGAAGTTTTAAATGTCAAATGTTTTAAGGTTTTCTCCTCAGTTCGTTTCAGACGGAGCTGAGGTTGGTTCTGGATTAAGTTGGATTAGGTCTTTGTTCCACTGGGATTATCTCGTGTTCAGGGTTTTAACTGAACATGTTCATCTGAGTTGGACAGAAAATGTCTCTCACGTGCTTTTATCTTCTGATCTGTCAGGAAAGGGGAAATCCAAAGTTGTTTTATGTTGATATTGGTTGAATAGTTTTAAACCTCCAGGGTAAAAACAGCTGCATGATGAAGACATCGGAGCCACGGAGGTCAGTCAGGATGAAGAACATCAGAGGACTGAAGATATGAGTGTGAGAGGTTTGGTGCAGATTGAAGTTTAAACTCCTCTGAGTCTCCTCGTGTTTAAATCAGCAGCAGCTTCGTTTTCTCCGTCTCTGAGTTCAGACCTGCTCAGATGTGAGAAGGTTCTTATCTGTCTGAGCTTCTTCTGCTGATGTGATGAGACTCATCAGGTCTATAGAACAACACTGAACAGGCTGATTTCAGACTGTGACCTCTGACCAACAAACAGCAGAGACCGGTACACCATCACACAACAAACACATCACATCAGCTTCATGCAAAATGTACTGTGTCCATTAATGTGAAAAAACAAACCCCTGGAAAACACTTTAATGTCTAATAACAGATCTTAGTCAGGGAGGAGAACATCATATTCAGTTTGATCCTCTTCACAACATAAAATATGAATCATGTAAAATCCTCAAAACAACAGTTATATGAGGGAGGAGCTACTGTCTTTGAACGCTGTGCATGAATCGACCAATGGTGAAGATTTGATTGAGCAAGAGTGAGTAACATCATCATCACTACCATCTGACATCAGACGCTCCAGACCTCAGAGGTGATTAATACAATCTGAAATGACTCCTGATTGGTCAGGATCTTCCTTTTCTCCTTTCTCTTCCACTTCTTCATGTCTTTCCAAATGTTTTCCTTTTCTCTCCCTTCTTCAAATCTATTTCATTTTATTTCTATTTCTTTCTGTTTCTTCTTTCTTGAGTCAAATATTCACATTTCCTTGAGTTGAAGGACGAGTTCCTTTCTGCACCAAACACAGCACTCACTTTGTTTTTATAGGGCTTGTTAATAAAGCTTTAGTGATCCAGGGTCGGCTGAAGCCGCTCGTCCTTTAGAGATCAGACGTGCGTCGAGGTAGCCGGCGCTCAGCGGATAGTGAGGCTCTGTTTGGATTTTACTGAGAAGACTGCGGTCGGGGGAATTCACCGTGACTCATCTGATGAAGTGTAGAAGCTTCAGACTTTATCAATATTTTCTTTGCATCTGCAGATTGATTGTCGGAGAGTGTTTGTGTGAAAACACGCAGCGGTGAGACGTTAGTTTAGACACATTGTTTAGACTCTCATTAAACTCACTGGGAGTTTCCACCCGATCCCTCAGTGTCATCAGAACAACTCCAGGCCAAGAGGATGATGTAGTGAAATCCTGGATCCTGTCACTGCTCCAACACACTCACATTATCCTCTTACTCTGAAAAACCAAGAACTCGCTTTTCTTTTCCTGCGTAGACGAATCATACAGAAGAAAAATAATCCTTTTTGAATTTAACCTTGTGAGACCACAGCTGGAGTTATGCTTCTGCGAGACATGTAAATACTGCGAGAAGGGGGGGATGGGCCAACATGCACCAAGTGGAGCAACGTGCAAGCTGATTGGTTGATGGAGTTTCTGTCCAGCATCTTTCGTACAATCATCGAGTTTCCAAACAAACGTGTTTCAGAAAATCTGCAAGAGAAAATGTTAATTTATGAGCTTCTCCAGGCAGCGACCAATCAAATCAGGTCAGACATCACAAGTCAGAGGAGAGATTGATCAGTGATCATTGATTGATTGGCTCAACCTGCAGCTGGGACCCGACCTCGCTCTGAACCAACCTGCTGGTTTGTCCCAAGCAGGATGTGATGTCATCCTTCACTGAATCTGTTTCCATTGAACCAACTTTAATATCATCTTTTACTTTTGACTCTTATTGTGTCGCCACCTAACAAAAGCAACATATCAATTCATTGAAACGATTTAAACTCAGAATTTTCCTTTTTAATATTGATCCTTCTGTAATTCATCCTCTTTTCTGCCCTGAGTCTGAATCTGTAACCCTAACCCCCCACTTCCAGTGGTAACAATAGAGACAAGATGAGTCAGAGACCACACAGGCAGCGGGCGCATCACACAATCACACCATCATAAACTGTAATTCAGGACAATCAGTCTCAGCTGGAGTCTGGTTCAGGATCACAGTTAATTATCAAAGTCTCCAACGGGACGCTCTCATTGGTGGATGCATTTAACATGGCCGCTCTAGAGCTGCGAACACACAGAGGCAAACTGCTGACTCATGATTCAGATGAGCGGCTCACAGAGCAACGGGTGTCGTCACGGTGACGGTGATACTTGATGTGAAAGACGCAGCTGAAAACAAGTTCTATCTGTTGTTGCCTTTTTGAAGAGGAGGGTTATGAATCTGGTGGTTACCAGAACGACTCCTGGTCAACACCATGAAAACACATTCTGATTCCTGCTCGGAGCTGATGCATCGGAGTTGTAGAAAAACAGCTTTTTCCTCCACTGTTGGCTCCATCAGAGCTTTAATAAGAATTCACACACACACACACACACACACACACACACACACACACACACACAAACACACACAGTAAATTACTCCTCCCAGCAGGCAGAGCAGCCAGAGTACAGATGTAGGCCTAATTATAGCGAGTCCTCCTGAAAGAAACTAATCCTCCCCAGTCCTGGAGAGCGTTCAGTCCTGGAGGAGGCTCCTCGACTCATCAGCCTGTAAATCAGCGCTGTTTGGCTCCAGCTCCGCTTCCTGCCCCCGCGGCCGGCCTCACACGCTCTGAATCACCGTGGATCCCCGGGATTGAAGCCGCGGGGGGGCCAGGTATATTTGCTTATCCTGCGCTGTCGGACACTCTGGAATCTGTGCAGCTTCTTGGGGGGTGATGTGTAAAACCTTCCAGCACTGACAGTCAACATGGAGAGTGACAGTGTGAAACGTGGCAGCGGCGTCCAGGAACTTTAGAGACGACAAAGACGATTGTATGTTTTTTAATTTAGTGGAAGTCTAGTTTGAATTCTGAGTGAGTTCCTGACTTTAGTAAGAAATCACTGCCATGTAGATAATTCACTGTAACTATAGATGGACAACATGAGGCTCTCAACCGTCCCCCTGGTGGCTGGCTGCAGTAAAGCCCATAAACCCCTTCTCCTCCTGGCGGAGACGTCATGATTGACAGCTGAGACTGATCTCCATCTTTTAGCACTTTGACGTGTTAGTAAAAGCACAATGTAAAAATACACATCCTCATAAAACTGTCTGAAGCTGAAGTCCAACACCTGACGGACGATGTTTGGTTTGAGTCAGTGGTGAAACGGTGGAGATGTCTCGGCTCGGACACGTCACGTTTATTTAGAGTCTTTGTTCGGTACTAAGAGCCGGGACACTGAGTCAGGTCAGACTAGTCTCCTCCTCGTGGTCAAAGAGTCACGACCTGGACACACATGCATCATTGTGATGTCATCAGTGTGATGTCATCGTTGTGATCATATGTGATGCTGTCTCCAGCAGTTTCAGTGTTTCCACCAGATGATGAAGCTGCTGCAGGATTTCTACTTTGTGTCCACATCCCGTCCATGTGCCAGGATAAAGTCAAAGGTCATCGGTTAATTCCCAGTTGGGAAAGTTCAGGCTGAAAAAGCTCAGACATGGATTCAGATCAAAAACATCCTTCAGCACGTGTAGATGATTGTTTGAGGTACGATCGACTCTCCTGTCAGTCACCAGTGAGAACAGAAGGTGGTTCAATCCCTCCAGCTTCACACCTGCACGTCAGACTCCATGGGACCGTCAGGGCAGAGCGGACGCACCATGGAATCTAACTCCTCTGAGGGTAATGCTGAGCTGTCAGGTGAAAGTGTTTGATGTTCAGGGGAGCGTTTGTTTCGCTGAACATGGCCATTGTTCCTGGCCGAGCGGCGGAGCAGACCATAATGACAGGGAGGCCGATGCATCCTGCAGCGGCACGTTGGCTGTTTATGATGTTTAGAAGAATTAAAGCAGACGACAGAGGGATCACAGTGAGGAGAGGTGGTCTGTGGACGTGGGGGGTGTGACTTCACAGCGGGGCGTTCACATGGTGGTTGAAGTCTAACAACATTTGATCATTGTGGTTAAAAGGACATTATCAACATAGACAGCGTTTTAATTACAGTAATGAAGCTTCATCTCAGCTGTCAGTCACCAGCTGACGGAGCAACGCTCCCACGTGTCATCGTCTGGACGAGACGCTCCCCCCCCTGACTCACCTCTGGTGTCCCCCCCGCTCGCTCTGGTTCCACCGTGACGTCTCCTCGGAGGCCGATCACCTCCCTCAGCTTCTGCTCTGAGCTGATTTTAGCCTGCGGCGGATATTTCTGCTCAGTGACCTCCTCTGCCTCCGAGCACCAGCGGCTATTGTTGCAGTGGATGTGAAAGTGGGGGAGACCTCGGTGGAGAGAAGCTGGAAAAACACAAGAGACGAGTAAATGACTGTGTGTGTGTGTGTTTGTGTGTGTGTGTTTGTGTGTGTGTCTGTGTGTGTGAGTGTGTGTGTGTCTGTGTGTGTGTGTCTGTGTCTGTGTGTGTGAGTGTGTGTGTGTCTGTGTGTGTGAGTGTGTGTGTGTCTGTGTGTGTGTGTCTGTGTCTGTGTGTGTGAGTGTGTGTGTGTCTGTGTGTGTGAGTGTGTGTGTGAGTGTGTGTGTGTCTGTGTGTGTGAGTGTGTGTGTGTCTGTGTGTGTGAGTGTGTGTGTGTCTGTGTGTGTGAGTGTGTGTGTGTCTGTGTGTGTGAGTGTGTGTGTGTCTGTGTGTGTGAGTGTGTGTGGAAGGCAGCTCTGGCAGCAGCAGCTTCTCTTTCCTGACACGGAGGCTTTTTATGACCTCTGTCATTTCGGTCTGCGGCCGTGTGCCTGTGGTCAGTCGCTGTCTTCCTCCACTTCTCCTCCATAATTCACCACTTAGAGGATCGACAGGCAGAACGAGCAGAAACATGAAAACTACTAACTGGGCTTTTATGGCAGGAAACCAAATGTTAAATGATGGAGTTTCACAGTGACAGAGAAGCTGAAAGCTGTGACGGGATGATGAAACCAGTCCCAGTGGAGGTTTCCCAGGGCTTTTCAGAACCATGTGGACCCTGATGAAGACGTGGAGTTCAGGTCCCTCTCTGAAGCCTTTGTGTGAAGCTGAAGGAGTCTCATAAAGCCCCCCCCCCTGCAGAAATACCTGCACACAGGTATGCACCACATGAAAGTAACGTCTTTACTGCTAACAGTGTAATTAAAGCTCGCCCGGGGCCTCGCTGCCACAGGAGCGTGTGCACGTACACACACACCAGCTGCAGCCGCCAGACACATGTTTACAAGAGGAAACTGCAGCGACGTGAAGCGTGTGCACGGCGGCTCTGTGTGGTCTGAACGCATCACACCCCCGCCGTACCTGTCCACCCCCGCCGACCAATCCCAGCCCAGAATTCCCCCTGCATGTTGTAATACGTGTTTTGGGTGTCTGTGGGGGGGTGTGATCCGACGCTGTCTGTTTCACAGCAGTTTTCACACATGGGACCAGATTCACTCTTTGACTATTAGATAGATCGACTTCAGTTTCAGACCCGTCCAGTGGAAACCAGTCAGCGCTGGTTCGTCACAGAACTAAAGAACAAGGGAGGAGCTGAAGCTTCGTGTTTCGCTCACGTAGCCCAGCAGCTGTGATCAGGACCAAGGTTTATCTAGAGTAATAATCTATAGCATGTTATTAACTTCAGCAGCAACATCACAGTTTCTTTTTCCTTTGCATTGAGTCACATCTGGTTGCCATAGTAACCGCTGTGTTTAAGAAGCCGGATATTGGAAAATCAGCTTCAGTTTTCAATCAGGCTTCAAAACCACATGTTGGTTGAACTCATGTTGACTCTTCAGCATCAGTCAGCTGGAGTCCTGACCTGCAGCGGGACCCCCCCACATGAAACAGGAGCTGGACCCTCTCTTCCTCCTCCAACTCCTCTTCCTCCTGTGGAGGTGTCAGGGAGCGAGGGCTTCTCCTGTAGAGCTTCTTCAGAAATGAACGAAAACAGGAAAATGCTGCCAAAACACTTTTTATATTTTCACTGACTGACTGCAAAGTTTGAGCTGTTTAAGTGATTTAGAACATTTAAAATATGAAGTAAACGTAAAATGTGGGTTAAATTTATGCATATGTGTCAAATAAACCCCATAAACTAACTAATGTGTTGAATTTCCTCGTTGCCGATATGTTGTTCTTGTTGAATGTTGAAAACAAATCTCTTGTGTCACAGATGAAACTGAAGTTTAACATCTCTGTGTCTTTGTCTCTGTGAAGGTGGAGATTTACATGTGAGTATAAAGCTTTTAGAGACGACTGTGTCAGTGTGTGTGTTCATCTCTGTGACCTGTGAGCGTTCAGGTGCTCAAAGCACAGCTGTGCAGCCTGGAAGACATTTTTATATCTGACTTCAAACGTTAAACAGCCTGTTACACATGTTCAAGTATCCCCCCCCCCCCCCAGTGTGTGGCTGTGTCTGTGCCTGTGTCTGTGTCTGTGTGTGAGGGATTTGTATTTACTCCCTCAGTTCATTCCAGAGCATTAACTCAGTGAGTGGGTGTATCTTCTGCTAACTGACGAGACCTCACCTCTTGGTACTTCGTGGAGCAGCTGAGCAGAAACGTTTCTGAATATGTCGGTAAATTCAGAATCAGTGTGATGAAGAGTGTTTGTATCACTCAGAGAAAATACCTCTCCTCAGATTGAGCGTGTCTTAAAATAACTGCGTCAGGGGAGCGTCAATTCATTTTTCCACACCACCACTGAACAAAACTTTCCAAGAATTATGTAATTTCATCTGAAGGGACTCACCCCTGCACAGCGCCCCCTTATGGAGGACAGTACAAGGTGCAGGCAGAGATTTAGATCTCTCTCTTCATATGAAACAAGAATCAATGAATTCATCTGTAATTTAACTGTGTAAACAAACCACAGACCTGACACGTGACTGTATTTACACACACACACCTGTGGAGCCTGTAGAGCAGCAGGAAGCAGGACATGACATGTACACAACATAGACCTCATGCTAACAAGGTTATGCTAACTGTCAATGCTAAAGAAACAGGGAAATAAAATGTACAACCAGATGTGGTAGATTTCACGTTCATTCACTCTCTGGCTCATGGATCAACTCTGACACGAGGCCACAGACCTGAACCTTTCTAGATCATCTTCTTGATGCTCAGTGGAGAAACTGGACCTGAACTCTCGTCTCGTCGCTCTGTGATTTCTGTAATATTTGAAATTTGCTGTGATTTATGACCAGAACCCATGTAAAGTGAGATGCAGGTTGTCGTGTGTACTTGTGTGTACCTGTGTGTAGCTGTGTGTACCTGTGTTGTTAGGTGCATGGGGGGGGTCTTATATAAACCGTCCTGATGAACAGGAACAGCTCGCCGCTCTCTGACTGATTATGTTGCTCTAACTTGTACAAATATTTGGAGGCTGATTATTTTGGAAGTGCAGTTTTCTCTCTCTCACCTGAAGTTGGATAAACAGAGCGAGGAGGACCTGTCTGTCTGCACTGTGACGGGGGGGGGGCTGCAGCGCTGCCGGTGGGCCAGGTGAGACAAGCGGAGGCTGACGGAGACCAGAGGGTCACGGAAACTTCTGGAAGTCGTCTGGGGGGGGGGGGGGGGGGGGGGGTCAGAGAGGCCACACACACAACATAGAACATGAAACCAGCCTCTTCTACTCAGGTTCTATTTCTATCTGAACAAGTCACCGCTTCAGCTTTTTAACATCACTTTATCTTTCATTGTTTTTCATTTCAATTAGTTTTTATTTACATTTTCATTTTTTATTCTATTGAATTATATTTTAAATACATCTTTTACTTTGTGTTTTTATATCCTCACATTTAAGATTTTATTTATTTGATTGAACGCTCGTCACAAACCAATCAGCAGCAGGATCTAAGTTTAATTTAATTATAAAATGCTGGAGAGGACCGACCATGTTGATCTGTTTAGCTTCTTTATAATTAGAATTGAATGTTTTACAATAGTTTTATTTAGTTGTTGCCAGCTTGTGAGTTTTCTTTTGCCTCTTTGGTCAAAGTTTGTCTGATATTCCTTCACATTGGAAAAGATCAGAGGACGAGTGAAGTCTTTACACCGCAGCTGTAAGTGTTTCCACATGAGGCAGGTTTCTATCAGAGGTGTTTTCTCCTCGTCGCACGGTGAAAGTCGGTCTGAGCCTCGCTCTCCTCTCCCTGAGCTTCACCTACTTTCTGCGCCCCACAGTTGGACACAATAACGTCTCTGTTGTGAGGGGTAATTATTTGGAAAATGGCTGGTGACCACACCTCGGCCTCCTCCAGCAGCCCCATTAAATGTGACGTGGGTGAGCTGAGCGCAGGAATAATGGCCTGTGTGGTTCACAGTGGGACCTTTAACCAGAGGATGTCACTCCACATTTTACCCCATTAACACATTACTGACACGTGTACACTCATGTGTGTTACCCGTGTGTGTGCGCAGCGCGGGACGGTCCCGATCCACTCGGAGAGCGGCGGCGGTTTCCCTTCCTGATGGCGACTCATTACATAACTGCTAAATGAAGAAAGTGGCTGAGGGAAATTGAGATTTATTTCAGCGGTGGAGCGGGCTGTGTGCTTTGGACCACAGGGTTATTTTCTAAACATGACGGGAGCATGTTGGTCAGGAGGAGGTGAACATTGGGCTTTTGTGGCCGGCCGCGGGGCTAAGTGTGTTTAGACTTGTGGTTTTAAAAAGAGGACGGGGGCCTTCAATGAGACGGAGACGATGAAATGGAGCGAACAATACGAGCGACCTGCTGCTGCACAGTCCTGCTCCGACACTCAGCGTCTGCTCATCTCACATAAACTCTGAGCTTCACACATTCGACTGCTGTTGATTTACTGCCGGGACGTGCAACATTAAACTTAAAGTGCTGCAGTTAAAACAAAGTGTGATCAGATACATGTACTTTGAGCAAAGTAAAAACACTTAAAGTACTTTCATTAATCCTGAATCCTTCTCTAAGAAAACACACAAACACAAACTGAGACCAAACCTCCAGAGACATGAAACCTCATCTTCATCATCACCATCACCACCTTCATCATCATCATCTTCATCACTGTCCAGACGTTAACACAGTGTGATTGTGCTAATGATGCGAGTGTGGAGCCGTTAGCGTAGCGAGCAGGAATGCTAACAGACACAGAAGCAGCAGGAAGAGGAAACAGTGGCTCAGGCCAGATGTTGGTTCTGGTTCCAGACGCCGGGTTTGGACGCAGGTTTGAGGAAACGTTCAGTAATTGTTCGAGCAGTTTGGCGGCGGCGCAGACGGCTGATAATTGGTGGATATCTGGTCCAGAAGTGACCACATGTGGATGTTGAAGCAGACGTTTGATCGTGAAGTGAAATCTGATTCTTGTTGAAAAAGATAAACACAGAGGACGGTTTCTTTTCTTCTTCTACTGAGTCACGTTGGACTTAAACCTTCAGAGAGCTGAGGACACCGGTGGCCGTTCAGTGAACTGCAGTCAGCTTCCTCTTATTCCAGACGATCATGGTTTCAGGGTTACGTCAGCGCTGGCTTCACTTTCCAGACCCAGAGTCTACGTCCATTTTTAAAGTCTGTTTGTGTTTGAGTCTGAATCGTCCACCGGTGTCACAACAGAGTAAAAACCAGAGGAAATGGAGTTCGTTAATCAACCCTGACGAACATGAAACATGAGAAATGACGTCTTACTGTGTGTGTGTGTGTGTGTGTGTGTGTGTGTGTGTGTGTGTGTGAGTGAAACAAAGTGACGCCTGCTCAGAAGCAGCAGGAGAAACTTCTCCATCATCAACTTGTCAAACAGAATTTAAACAAACTGTGCTGCAGACTTCATAACATTATTTTATAACAGGACGAATCTGTAAAGTTCAGCTTAAAGGTTTATTTACCTGCGTCTGACGTCTTTTATCTGCCAGAGGCGACAGATTCTGTATTTAACGTTCAGATAGCAGCCTCATGTTTTGTCACCGTGTCACGTCAGACTCCGTCACCCAGCCTCTGTGTTGCTGTTCATAAGGCCAACTGTTGCCAAAAGCCAGTGTTCGAGCCGCCGCTCAGCTTCTGTGACGTTAACGTGAGGCCGAGCGGCGGCCGCACTGAAAGGTCATTACATCACACGGTGGGGAAAACGCTCCTGCAGCTTCTCAGAGCGCCCGAGGGGACGACTGTGTGGACGTGATGTTGTCGTGGGAACATGTTCCACCGAACAAACCTACAGTCGACTCATTTCTACTTTTCATCAAAACAATTCCTCTGAAGATTCGACAAAACTACAGGAGAAACAAGCTGCTGCTGTCAAACTGTTTCCACTGGAGATATGAACCTGAAGCTGACCTTCTGCTTCGGAACACATTTGTCATCACAGCTCAGATTTTACTTCTTTAAGATCAGATTTTTCCTCATCATAGTTTAGAGTTACACATTTGATCAGTTTTTTCTAATTATTCAAATCTACTAAGTTTCCTCTGCCACTAAATGACGTTTATTCTCAACTAGACATAAAGTGTACTGGTCATTCTTATATATCGAGGTCCTGCAGATACACGTGCTCAACCAATCAGGAGTCAGTCTCAGCTGTCAATCATGACGTCTCAGTTCTTATATCATCAAATAACTGATTCAAACCAAACTGATGAGAAACACTTGAACAAACATTTATTTAACGTCTACTTTGATTCTTTAGTTTGGTTCATGTCCCATCTGCTGACATGGAGGAGGTTTATGACTGATGCTGCAGCCGGACACCAGGGGGCAGTCTTTTCAGACCGTGTCGACCATCTTTGTTTACAGTTGATGGTTCAGATTCCCTTGCCTCACATCTTCCTTTGTCCTTTATATCGTCTCTTATCTCTGATCTGGAGTCAGACATCTCCTGAATCTGGACGAGCGTCACTTTCCCTCCTCGTGCAGCGGCTCCAACATCTGCTGAAGAGCGGTAAACAAATCTGCGAGCGTCTCGTGGCTGGAGAATTTTCCGGTTGGTGCGGGCGTCCTCAGCCTCTTTTCCACAGAATCCGTTTATTTGGAAAAGACTCATCAGGAAGTGAGATTCCAAACAAAGTCCAGTGATTGTAAATCTGAACCCGGCTCCGTCCGGCCGGCAGGTCTGTGGCTACCTGCCTCCTCTCAGCTCTCACACTCACAGGAAGGTGTGTCGCTGCGTAATATGCCACCCAGAAGACACACACACACACACACACACACACACACACACACACACACACACACACACACACACACACACACACACACACACACACACACACACACACACACACACACACACACACGCACAGGTTTTACAAGTTCAGATTCTTCTTCTGAGTCATCCTGCAGCAGAACAACGAGTCCAAACTGTCTCCATCATAAAGAGGAGGACGAGGACGAGGCCTGTGAACCAAGCAGCAGAATTATTGTCTGACTTTCACTGAGCGTTGAGACGACGTCGAGGCGGCGACTCGACGTCGGATCACTTTTCATTCAGGTGATAAAATCCGATCATAGACTGTAAATAAAGAGCATCACTATGACAGCGTCTGGTTTCTATGTGAATACTTTACATAGTTCTCTGTCTCTTCCACCTTTTTGTCCTCAGCAGCCGCCGTAGACGTTCCCGTAACCCGCCTCGCCTCGTTAACCACGTCACTGACCCGGGAGCAGCAGGAACACGCACATTCCTCCACACTCACTTTCTATTTTTAGGATTGTAAAGTCCGGAGACGTCGAGGTACGGGGTCATCGCTCCCACCCCCCCACAGCTGCACAGATGTGTTTCCCATCTTCGTCCAAACAGACGACTGCAGCACATCCTGTTTTCTATTTAAAGGAACGTGTCCTCACCTCACTCACCTGTTTGTTTGACCGCGGCCCCTCAGGACCAGACCACATTTAAAACAGTGTTTAAAATGTTCAAACACGTGTTCGTCACATGGTTCCTCAGTGACCAGTGATGAACACGCAACGCAGACATGTGACCTTCAGCCGGTTCAGTCGTTTGAAGAATTGCAGCAAGAAAATATCAGTAAATATCACATGGTTTATATTCTTAATAAAGTTGTGTTGAATCCAGAGACAGTTGATGAAAACAGACGTAGACTCCAGGGACAGAAAAGGGGGTGAGGAAGTGGCTGAAACCCGTCTTCTCTCTCTGACCAGCAGGGGGCGACTCCTCTGGTAGTTTCTATAGAAAGTGACTCTTCTTCTCACTTTATAACGTCAGTAACATTCAGGAGTTTTTGTCTCAGTCTCTAGTTTCAAGTCTTCTTCAAACAGCTGATGTTCATTTAGTGAATTATGATCATTTAGAGTCAAACAGACCATAAAGCACTTGGGGGGGGGGATACCACAGCGTGATTGACAGCTAGTACCATCCTATGGGTGCAGGTGGCAGGTGTAGGTGGGTGTGTCCTCGAGCTCTCAGTCAGGCTCCACCCCCCTACAAATATGGTTACCTATGGTTTCATTGAACCAAGATGGCGCAGATCAAAAAGTCAAACTGAGGCTTCAGACCAGCAGGTGACAAACCAGTAGGTGGCGTCTCTACAGGAACAGGTTTGAGATAGAAGTCGTTTACTCACAGTTCAGCTTCTTCAGAAAAGTTCGTCCGAGAAAGTCGAATAAAAACTAGAGAAGCAAAAATCTGACGTCCGAACACAAGAGAAGAAGAAACACTGAGACACATGGACACATGGACACATGGACACAAGCAGGAAGGAGCTTACAACGGGGTTCACCAGGTGGGAAATGCAGGGACAGGAAACAGGTGAGCACTGGTAATTTGACCCAGAACCAGGAAGTGAAAACACAGGAAATGTTGGTGTTGACAAAATAAAACCACGCTCATGGACACAGACTTGATCTGAATCTGATCCAATAACTAAAACTACCAAGTGAAACACCATCAGATTAAAAATGGACTTAAATAAAAAGAGAAATAAAACTCACTCTGTCCTCGAGCTGCAGGACTTTAAACGTTGTCCCTTTTATGTTGAGACGTTCACAGACACAAACAGAGACGTGAGCTTGTTCTTTATTCTCCTCGTGGACGACTTTCAGCTTCTGAGTGACACACAAAACGCGATGTTCTGAAACCAGAGTGTTTCTGCTCGTGTTAGAAATAGTTTGATTTGTTGTTAATCAGGACACGATGATAAACACAGAAACTAATGACTCTGATTTATGTGTTTCTCTTTCTCTTGTGTTTGTAGCATCTGTTCTCACGGATCTCTTCACACAAAGACGTTATGCAACGTGCTGATGGCAGATGGCAGGAGTGCGAGCCAGTGTTGATGTTCCCGAGCGGCTCCGGGCGAAGGCAAACAGGCCGGCAGGAAGGCATTCAAAAAGATGTGGCGTTAGATAACGCTCCACCTGTCTGAGGCCAAAGCTCCTCAGGAAAGATACTAAAGCTTCTTGCTAATGAACGTTTGTTTTTACGATTTCTCTGCAGCTCTACGTCCAATCTCATTGAAGTGTGAACCGTCCTGACGCGTGGGAACGTTTCAGAGGAAGAGGAGCAGCGGGCCTGGTCACACTGGGGCTGAGGTCAGAGGTCAGAAACACTGAGGAAACCAAACAGTGACTATTCATCCACGTTGTGATGTCACAGTGAAGCTGACCTTTGACCTCTGCCCTTCTGGATTCAAACCCACTTTATTATTTTAACCCATTAAAGATTTATCTGAAATCTAAATTTCAATGTAATGAGGTCGCAGTGACCTTTGACCTCTGACCAGCAGTTCCGCTGGTCTACACAGACCATGAAGGCTGAGCTGAAAGTGGGTCGGATCAGGTTTCCACCATCACTGCAGCTTCTGCAGCTCAGTGGCCTCGTCATCATTGTTTTTGAATGAACTGATTATTATATAAGATATTATTGACAGACTCTGCTTGGTTACAGTCGATCGTCTCATCAACAACACGACACCAGCTCTGATCAGAACCAGCAGCTGCTGAACGCTGTCGCTCCAGAGGGTTAAAACATGAATTTCCCACCATGTGTTGATCTCAGCGGAGCTTTAGAAATAAATGTTATAACTCTCGCCCTGTGCTGATATATAAGATCAATAAGGAAACGCCCTGTGGGTAAACACTCGGCCCCGGCCCCTCGGCCTTCAGGGGCCCGGCCGCTCCGTCCTGACCCCTGCACCGTGAAGGTGAGCCTGTGGTGTTTGGCACTGCCGACGGAAATCAAACCCTTCCATTTATTAGTTCTCAGAGCTGGTGTTGTTGTAAGGATCAGAGATGAAGAACGAGTCGGGATTAATGCGACGAAAAGACAAACAATCGACGGCCGTGGAAGATGTAAATGCTCGGTGGAGTTTTATTTCCACGACTTCAAAGAGTCCGGCTGCAGCTGCCACTTCAACACACTCTCCTCTTTTTAAAACGCTTCAAACCTGCATTTATAATAATGTCTCTGATAATGAAGTCGAGTCTTTTTCAGATCATTTCAAAGACGTAATGAGAAAAATGTCCCCGTTGGTTTTTCATCCCTGATTTTTCTCTTCACTTCCTGTTAAATATTTTGTTATTGAAATAAAATAAACTGACCACTTGTCGCTGCAGCTCAGGGACACGCCCCCGTCTACCTGGCCGGGCTCCAGTGGCACTCTGGGTAATGTAGGCACCAGTAAGAGAAATACAGGTTTATCACAATTTGAACAATGAAGTTTTTCATCCAACAGCTTTTATAAAAACAATGTAAACAACAATGTTGATCCATTTGGAGACGTGTGAAGTGATTTATGCTGAAAGGTTTTATTTTGTAACTATTATTTTGTCAGATATATTTTATTTTTCGTTAACAGTGAAAATATCATGAACACTCAGACATTTATTAGTTGAAGCGTGCTGATTGGCCGGAGCCTCCTCAGTGGAACAGATGCTGGTTTTTGTTTTGGACCTGAACCTGGTTTAAAGTTCAGAAGATGTTTTCCAGTCAGTGGAATAAGATATAAAAAGCGTGGAGCTCAGACGGATCTACCTGTGAACCACATCACTGCTGCTCCTGGTGTGTGACGCCTCTACAAACCCAGTCTAAATAAACCCCTGTTACCCACAATGCCTCTGCAGCGCCCTTCTCTCTCACACTTCCTCAGTTTGTGATTTCCAAGAATGTTCTTTTCCACCTGAATATTCTCCAGGGAAAATATTCAGTCTGCAGCCGAATCACATCTGCTTCAAAGATGAGACAAACAAAAGTCCCTGTTTCGTCCTCGGGATCCGAACCAGGAGACTAATATAGATCCGTGGGAGTTGACCTATAAACACCTCTCAGCCAATCACATCGCCGCGTCTGTGGCTACGAAACAGGTCAACCAATCCCAATAAGCCATGAGTCATGTTCTCAGCTGAGGCTAAGCTAAAAAACAACTAGATCCAACTCATTAAGTTTGGTCAAACTGAACTAGGTTAAGATAAACTTAACTAACTAATAACAAAATAAAGTATATTACGTTAACCGAGACAGATAAACCCACTTTTAATTAAACGTAATGAATTCTAGATAAAATGAACTTCGAAGAAAAACTTAACAAAACTGCACTTAAAGTTAAACTAAACTATGCTAAGCTCATCTAATTAACTAACTAAACCAAAATGAAGGTTAATTCATATTAATTTATTAATTAATAAAGCTAAATTAAACTAAAATAATAAACCGTATTCAGCTGGGTTAAACTAAAGTAAGATAACAACAAGAAAACTAAGTTTATCTGTTTTCTTAACTTCTAGTTGAGAGTAAATCTATAACAGAACCGTGCAGATTCCCCGAGGTGCTGGAAGAGCTGAGGTTAAAACTGTTCCTTCTCTAATCCAGGAACACTGGTTAAACTAGTTAGACTCTGGTTTAAACCTGGTTTAAGAGCAGCGAGGGGTCACAGCTGATGAGTCGAAGGTCCTCGGTGTGTTTGGTACCTGCTCAGTCTGTGTGTGGTATTTTCAGTGGGTAAAGCAGCGTCTGCTCAGTGACTCACTCTGACTCCCTGTGGGATCCCTCCTTCACTCCTCCTATTTGTCTTACTCTCCCTCCTGAGTTTCCATCAGAGGATGATGTCTGACATTCTTCTTCTTCTGTCTTTAAAGCGTCTGTGTGGTCCGGCCCAGAGGACGAGTCCTGTTTACAGACTCCAGTTAGATTTAATGAGAACCTGAATATCAGGTGTGAAGGTTCCTCAGACCAGGGCCAGGACCAGAAGAGGAGGTCAAACTGGATCATGGTTCGGTGAAAACCCCTTTTGGGAAGAGAGTGACACTGGATTAGTTGGAGTTTAGTTTCCTGATGATCCAGACAGGAAATGAGCTGCTGAACCAAAAGAGGCTGGAAATCTGTCGTTCAACAGACATTTTATTACAGTTATAAATAAATTCTTTACATATTTCTCACAGCAACATCCACCTCGGCCTCAGCCGCTGGGGCTTGTTTTTAACTCCAGCTGTTTCCTCGGCCGCAGTGAAAACGATGCGACGCCTTCGGGGCCCTCTGCAGGCCGCCTGCGTCGCCATGACGATGTGCGGACTCTGCAGAGCCGTGTGGAAAAAGGAGGTAAGATGCTGGAGGGGAGCATGAATACACTTTTCAGAGGTTTTCATAATGGCTGCAGTGATTCACAGCTAAATTCAGCTCAGGGAAGCTCCAGCTTCAGGGCGGAGCTTGTATTCTCATTATTGAGACGCTGATGTCAGAGAACTGGAGCCTGGTTCAGAAGTGACTCAGGAGAACAGTGAGGACATTGATGCTGCAGCAGAGAGACGCCAGGAGCTGCTCACAATCTGTGAATCCATCCACACACATCCACCTCCACCTTCTGTCCACCTCTCCGACCTCCACCTCTCCAACATCCACCTCTCTAACCTCCACCTCCTGTCCACCTCTCCGACCTCCACCTCTCTAACCTCCACCTCCACCTTCTGTCCACCTCTCTGACCTCCACCTCTCCAACATCCACCTCTCTGACCTCCACCTCCACCTTCTGTCCACCTCTCTGACCTCCACCTCTCCAACATCCACCTCTCTGACCTCCACCTCCACCTTCTGTCCACCTCTCTAACCTCCACCTCTCTGACCTCCACCTCCACCTTCTGTCCACCTCTCCGACCTCCACCTCTCTAACCTCCACCTCCACCTTCTGTCCACCTCTCTAACCTCCACCTCTCTAACCTCCACCTCCACCTTCTGTCCACCTCTCTAACCTCCACCTCTCTGACCTCCACCTCCACCTTCTGTCCACCTCTCTAACATCCACCTCTCTGACCTCCACCTCCACCTTCTGTCCACCTCTCTAACCTCCACCTCTCTGACCTCCACCTCCACCTTCTGTCCACCT
This sequence comes from Verasper variegatus, assembly GCA_026259375.1. Lineage (NCBI taxonomy): Eukaryota > Metazoa > Chordata > Actinopteri > Pleuronectiformes > Pleuronectidae > Verasper > Verasper variegatus. The sequence continues at coordinate 414,059 of CM048058.1, forward strand.
CTCTAACATCCACCTTCTGTTAATATTTTAGACATTAATAAAATGATATGTTAACAATATAATATTAATGAATAATATTCAGGACAAATATCATCTGTATGTTGTGTGTGTATATTTTATATCTCTCATCCGCTGCTTAAAGGTGAAGCACAAGCGTCCTGGTGGCTGCAGCATAGATCATAAACCCTGCCTCCTCCAGGTTAGCAGATGGGACATGGTCCAAACTAACAGCAGCACAGGGATATTCACGGTCTCTTCTCGTTGTCCCGCGCTACCTGAGGCTGACCAGCAGGCGGTTTGATCTCCTGCTAGCTCGAGACATCGCGACATCACATCAAGCTCATTTTCAAACATTTCACTGACGGTTAACTTTACGTGCTTGTGTCAGTTTGCATCGCGCAGCATGAGTGAAGTGAACTTTGCATCTATTTACCTCTTTGCATTGACTTTGCATTTAATATCATTACATGAAAAGTCAGATATGCAAAGTCAATGAAAAGCCCGTCGGTGTGGACGCACAGGAGAGCGACAGAGGTGCAGAGGCAGAGAGGAGCTCTGCAGCGGAGGGAAAACTCTTGGCCGCAGCAGCACATGGACATGAAATTGGATTATAGCAGAATACCCTCAGCCAATATTTTCCCTTTCTGGTAAATTACCCTCAGCCGCTGCACAGTTCAACAACCAGATCTCAGATAAGGCCACAAAGTGATGTTGAACAACACGTCTCGGGAACCCGAGGCACCGACTTTCTGGTTCCTCCACAAGAAGGGCTTTGAGTCCAAACTGCATGGGAACCATTACAGAGAAACGTATACAGAGTAAATATATAGAGCGCAGTGTAAATTGTCAGCTGGCTGCAGCTCTAAGTAATCAGACGGGAACTTTGGAGCTGATGTGACCCGATACCTGTGTAATTTACCTCTTCTTTGTGTGTAATAATCCATTTCACGGTTTATGTTTTAAGTGGAGAATTAAGTAATTCTTTGCTTTCCCGCTGCACTGACTGTTTGTTCAGCAGTTCTGGGGTCAGTGCTCTGCTGCGTGTGGTCATTTTCTCCACAGTTTATAATACTCCCCGTATAAATCGCTCTTTGAAGCCTCCTTTTCCTTCCACAGAGGAACATTTCTCTGTATCCGGTTTATGAAGCAGGTCTCCGGCTTCTTTTGAACAAACGCCCCCCTTTTCTTACTCCCTCTTTTTTTGGGCTCAGGTTTGGAGCGAGATCTCTACTTGTGTCATGTAAACTTGGACATTCCCTGGGAGGTTGTCAGAGGAGGAAGAGGGAGTCAGCCTTTTCCACCAAGGCCAAGGCAAACATTTCCTTTATTGAGGAACAGTATCTGCTGATGTGAGTTCTGTTAGTTGCTCTCCTATAAAGAGCCACTGTCTGAATCAAAGACGTATTGATGCAGGAACTCAGACCGCCGGCTTGGACGCGCTCGGCCTTTTGTGCTGCTCATAATTAATCATTTCAATGCAGGAGGAAAAAAAGGGAAAACCCCCAAAACTGAGCTGGAGCGAGTTTACGGCTGAAAGAGAGAATTCTGTTTGTGTTCACATCCAAAGCTTCCACACGCTCAACATAAGGAAATTTCACTCTTTTACAACCTGGATCTGATTTTGTAGTTTTGGCCTCGGCCCCCGTTGGATTTGATGATATTTTACTTTCAGAGTTTATAGCTGAGATCTGAGGAAATTAAGGTGATTTACGTTTTTGAAATCCTGCAACAGGCAGCAGCATAAAGGATCATTAGCATTCAGCAGCTACAGCTCACAGGAGGTTTGACAAGCGGTGAACAGCTAAGACTCCGTATAAATAGGATATTACTGATGAATGCTAACAAGCTCATAATGTAGCTCAGCTGTTACTACGTAGCCAATATTAGCGTTAGCACATGTTTACTTATCAGACTGGCAGAAACATCAAACTTCAATATATCAACACTTCCTGTTGTTAGCAACAACAACCACCGGAAACCACGTTCAGCAGCAGAGACAAATATACTCCTCTAAATATCCAAATCAGTTCATATTTCTATTTAATTTATTATTATTTATGTTTCGTATGTTTCTTTAAGTACATAAACTTCGCGTGGGAAGTGAAGAACCTCTCCTGTGTTTTGTTGATCTTTCTTTCCTTTACGAGAACTTTTACGTCACTTCCTTGTTTACTCTTGTAATACTTACCATGGCCACTAGAGGTGACTCAAGAGTAACACAAAAAACCCAGAAGATCTTTAAAACGTTTGTTTGAAGACCTTTAACTCAAACAAATGTCGAGGAGCATTTTTCAGTTTTGGACATAAATAGAAATGAATAAATGAATAAATTCACGTTTGTTTGATCGGCTGCTGAGTTCTTTACGATCATTTCTGTCCACTATGAGCAGAATTAAGTTTAACAGGATGATTAACATTTGTAGATCATGTTGTTCAGAGTCAAAGGCAGAAGTCCAGATCAAGTATTCTCTGATTCTACCTTTGTCAGATTTCATTTCTGATTCACCTGCGGACGAAAACAGTTTGTGGATCTGAGGGTTGAGTCGGTGGGAACAGGGCGAAGATGTTTTAACATGAAAATCCTTCCCACCTTTAAGTCTGAGCTGTGTCATCAGTTTCTGCTAAAGCTCCTCCGCTCTCAGACCTGATCGAAGCACCTGGAACCGCTTCAAGGCTCCGGCTGCTTCTCCAACACCAATAAACAAACGGGCTGTGAGGTGAGCGGTCCAAGTGTTCATCAATCTGATAGGTTAAGGACATGTTACGCTGCGGCCCACACCCAGATCCGCTCTGCCCTCTGGACTCTGTTTCTCTGGACCTGCTCATCCTCAGCCTCCAACTTGGCCTCATTTAAACAGCGAGAAGCACAAACCGCTGACATCACTGCTCGTTTCCAAAACACGTTGGCAGCGGCAATGTTGGAAAATTAGAGAAACTTTAATAAACAAATTGTCTCTGTGGAGCCGAGTGCAGACGTTCGCTGAAGCAAGGACACGCATGTATTTCCTGAGAGCTTGAGCCAGGCAGCTCTGCAGCACTACAATGTGTTTATCATTACACTATTACAGGATTAAGGTTCAAGTCCAAATTTAAATGTGAGATTTTCACATGAAACCAAGCGAGTACTTAAAAGTCCTTCTGTTTGTGTTGCTTCTTGCTCAGAGGGATTTTAGAAATGCTGAGGTCATGAATCTTAATCCCCCCCGAACGCTAACCCATCCACCGAAAAATCTCCCAACTGGCCCCCAACCAAACTCTTTACAGTTTCCTGAGTATTAAGAAACATATCTGATCCTCGGCTGCAGCTTCGAGCCAAAGACCTTCTGAGATTTTACAAGAACATTATCTGTCAGGGTTTTTTCACTTTTCTTTTGTTTGTTCAACGGGACAAATTCTGTTCAGACCACAGACTGTAAATAAAGATGGACGACACGACGGCTCCACTAAAGAGAAGCCAAATCATCTCCATCGCCCCCTGGTGTCTGGCTGCAGCATAGCTCATAAACCTCCATGTTAGCAGATGGGACATGGTCCAAAGATGTTTCTGTCATTTCAGGTCGTTCTGATTATTTATGGAACACTAACAATGTCCATTTCATTAATACTTCTTTAAATCACACGAGGCAACAATCTGAACAGCATCACGACACCTGGCGGCCTCTGAGCAGAAATAAATGGGAGGAGCCTTAGTGATGAACTAGAGGAACAGCATCAGGAGCCAGGACTGACGAAGAATAAACCACTAACCTAGAATTAAAGCATAAAGATGAAAGTTTGGATTCTGACAGGATGAACTCTGAGAGTGAAGAGAACAAGATGGAATAGAAGCTTTAAGAGATCAGACAGGTATAAAGAGATCTGCTCCTTCAGGACTTTGTCATGAGAAGAACCTCAGAGTCTGATCTGATCTGGATGTGGCTCCAATGGATGGAAGATAAAACTGGTGTCATGACGTCAATTTGTCTGGATTTAGTTCAGGTTCTCACTGCAGCTCAATGAAAACGAAAACCTCATAACAATAATAAGTCTGAAACAAAGACGTGAATAAGAACAGAACTTGAACTGTTTCTTTTATTTGATCAACAACACGACTCAATGAGCAGCACGTCCGATTTCTCCGACTTCAGAAACAGGAGAAGTTTGACATCCAGACAATCTATTAGTGAATTGAGAAGCATCAGGAAGATGATTCATCAGTAAACTATAAGACATCATTTGGCCAAGTGATGAAATATATATAGAGAAAAGCAGAGGAACAAGAACAGAGCCCTGAGGTACTCCGTATTTAACAGCAGAAAAACACTAATGTTGTATTATTAGAGGAAACAAACTGTTCCTGTGGGAAGTAAAACAGGTTCATCAGTTGGTTTTGTGTTCTATGGAATCGAAATGTGCTCTGAGATCGATAAAGAGAAGCACGGAGACGGAGTCGGATCCATCGTGATCAGAAAATCATTCATCGCTTTAGAAAGTTTCAGGGTTTCTGCAGAAAGTGAAAGATGAAGGTTTGAAGGAAAAACTAATTTCATTGTTGTATAGAACTGACCCTGGATCTGCTGATGTTTTCTGTCGTCACATGAACAACATCCATTAAACCATCGTTTACTCCTCAGCCTCTGATTGGTTCATGGTGCAGAAGCTTTTACCTGGAATCTGGTTCTTTCTGCTCACACGTTTTCCTGCTGCTTCAATAATGAATTCTGGAGCCATGAATGTTACAGTGAACCATAATATGATCCTTGTTATTATTAATTTATGTTAAAAACTGTATTTTGATCTCCCCACAGACAGGATTCTGAAGCTATAATAAGTTTTCAGTACCTGGTCCGACCTGTTCCAGACCTTTTCACTTGTGACTCATTAAAACTGAGCAATGTCAGAATGACTGAGAGTTTGTGAGTCAGGAGTAAATCCATAGGAACGAGCATTTGAAGGATCATTAGAGTCAAAATACAAAAAACAATTATGTGTAACTTTGTGCAACATTTATTTTCTCGTTCCTCTAATCGTGTAATGACGCCTCAGATTTATATTTGGACTCTTGGGCTCTGAGCCGAGCTCCTCACCGGGAACAGGGACCTAAATCCCCGGTGTCAGTCCACAGCTCATTACAGAGCTGCAGCTCTGCGGCTAACTGAGTGTTAGCGCTCCGACGCTGTCATCATCCGTCACCCTGAGTCGCGCTGCCTCCACTAATTCACCCGGCGGTTACTTTCCCGTCAGAAATACACGCTGTAAAAACGCTGTTGTGTTTGCCCTGAGTAAATTATACATGTGCAGTATTGGAGCTGTGGTTAACCAGCGATGTAAAATCATTTTCTACCCAAAACCACGAGTGTCTGAGCCTCCAGCGCTCATCTCCCAGACTCTCTCCTCACACTGTAAATATGCACAACATCACTTTACTTCTCGGGGAATTCGACGCTCATGAACTTCAGCTTCTCACATTTGCATAAGTGAGCAGGAAGCTGACTGGCCGACGAACAAGATCCTCGTCTTCATCGTCGTGTGGCTGAACACAGACGATTAGAAACAAGAGGTCTGACGGCTCTGAGCTTCTTTGTACCTGCACAAATAATTATAATAAACACAAAACTAAAGTTAAAGTCCCATAAAAAGTGCAGATGAACAAATTCTACATTTTAGTTTTTTATTTTACGTCTTTGTGACAGACTCAAAGTTTTTGATAATAATGATCTTAATCTACATTTGTATGAATATGATGAATATAATATGAAGATATAGTTATGTTTTAATATATTTACTATTTTAAAATAGTTTTTGTCTGTGAACAGTATGTAGGAGATTATACATTAAACATATTCATTATTGTGTTTTTAATCAATTACTTATTTTTCTGCATTTGATCTGAAACCAGACTTGAGTCAGTGGAGTCAAACCTGCAGCTCAACACGACCTGAGGAGTAATGAGCGATGAGTCATCCTCCTGGCGCCATGACGACGATCAGGTCGTCCTAAATGTCACGCTCCTGTTCTCCTGCGTCCAGACAGCGTCTGTCTGCGGGGCGCTGGGAACAAAGGGCAACATCAGACCACGAATCTACATTAAAACCAACAGGAAATCATCAGGAAAGGTCAGTTTCTAATTATGGAAATATGAACAATAGATGTTGAGATAGTGAATCATTGTAAAAATCACGATGATATAAAGAACACAGTTTCATCAACCTGTTAATTAAAGCACATTTATTTTACATCCAGTCATTAGACTCGTGATTCTGCCTCTGAATTAGTCAAACTATTTTACAGATTTCTCCTCTTGTGGACTCGATGGATGTGAACTGTGATGAGAGTGTGTCTCTCCATCAGCTGCAGGCCTGGATCCGTCCCACCCAGAGACCCAGAGACCGGAGGGGCTTCATGAGTCGAAGGGTCTCATCATAACACAGCACATTCCCACAGTAGCACTGGCAGCTATTGTCAACAGGTCGGGGGATTGCAGTAAATCCTGCTCTCTTTGTTGTACTGCTGGTATGCGCTGACATCTGGATCAACACACCATGTGAAGGCTGGGTGGGACCAACCTGGGCCACTGCTCGCCTCCCACGGGTCTTAACACCAATACCAGGGCCGAGCGGCCGCAGGTGCACGAGGCCCCGTCAACAAATAAGCAGATAAGATGGGATTGAAGGGAGAAGGAGATTGGATTCCACCTGATCACCTGCAGGAGAATCTCAGCAGCGTGAGCCACGTCTGAGTCTCAGGTGCTGGAGGAGATTAGAAATGAACCGGATCACATCAAAGTTTACAGAGCGAAAACAATCTGGAGCCTTAAATTACATTTATTACACAAAACCTCAAAAGATCGAAGTGTAGAAATGAGGAGAGTGAAGAGGATTCTTCTTCCAGATCCAGATGTTGAGTGACTGCACCTTCGTGGAGTTGGTTATGAACAACCTCCGAGAACTTTCAATGACTGGACGTTTACATAAAGTCTCTTAATGCCGTCGATAATCATCAGTGTTGTTCTTCCAGCTGCAGCCTCTGACTCAAACATCTTTTCACACCACATTTCCGTCGGGGTTAAAAATCCCCTCAGGGTCAAATTAGCGTCCGGACCTCCCTGAGAAATAAACGCCTCATGGCGGCTTCACAGCGAATTCACAGCTAACGGAGCTTCCACTGATTAACACAGTGAAGCCGTTCACATGCTGTCAGACACAACCACTCGTCAACCAATCAGAAGAAACCACTCAAACGTTGTCTTTGTCTCCTGCTGCTCGATGAACAACCTGCTGGTTCATGACCTGGTGACTGACGTGAGCTTCTATACGAGGAGACGTGTGAAACCTCCTTAAAACTACAGGAAGAAGAATCTCTTCATGGCCTGAAGAGATCTCGGACGTGACTCTGCACCTTTAGATTTCATGCACATGATCTGAATGTGCTGCTAACGTTAGCTAACTTGACTTAAACCGATAATTAGCTTCGTCCGATGCTTCTCGTATTATTACAGAGAAACCAATGTTCTATGATTATAACTTTCCAGATGTGCTGTTTCACATCAGTTCAGCTTCATGACAAAAACTCAATGTCTCCTCACACCTGAGACGTGAGTAGTTGATGTAACGCTTCAGACGAGTGAACAGGAGGAGACGCAGTCACTCACTGAACTCTGACAACTTTTCAATGACCTCATCTTTGTCAAGAGCCAGAAGAATCTGCTTCAAATGTGAAATTTCAAGGCCTTTTACTTTGAAATTGTACATCACTGTCCCGATACAGTCCGAGTGAGACTCTGAGGTGATGAACTGTGAAGTGAAGAGAAATCTGTGGAAACATGTCGTTTATTTGAATATCAATCTGAATTCAGAGGGAACAGTTCATGACCTCGTCCTGAGTCCTGTCGTCAGCTCGTCAGCTCGTCTCGTGATGTCATCCAGTGAAAGTCCTAAAAAGCTCTTTTATAAAACCTGAGCTCTTGAGTCTCTGTGACAATGTGTGTTTTGAATTAAGACTCAGTTAAAGCTTGTTGCTCAGCCTGTCGCTGCCTCCATGTTTCCTTCCTCTGAAATGTTAACTCTCTTCAGTAAATTCAGTCCACATGGTTTGTTTGCGTGCTCGCCCCCCCCCCCGCTCTCTGTGTAAATGCCGGCTGACAGGAGGAGGTGCAGGACCGAGCCGTCGCGTCTGATTGGTGCAATGTGACGACCTCTCAGGAACACGCTCAGGAAATCAGACGACGATTTTCACTCAACAATCGGTCGAGTAAAACCAGTGAGAACTTAATCCTCTGAGGTCGCGTTCACAAATCTACTGGAAACGACTGGTTTGAGAAACGATTCATGGTCTGATTCTGAAAAACATCCCAGTATAACAGGTGTTGTTGGGACGTAACTGGGGGTCAGAGTCCAGGGGAATGAGTTTGTACCACAGAGACACTGAGCTGCTCTGGTGGGACAAGAACTGAGACAATAACAGAAACTGCAGGAAAACCAGGAAGTTAAAAAGAGTTCAGATTCCAAACCAAGGATAACTAATGATCGATGTTTGACCTTAAAGAAGTGAGTCCAGACGCAGTGAGAACATCTGATGAACTGATCGTTAACATGAACTAACGAGTCCTGACTCATTTCCCTGCTTCGTCCCTGGAAGACTCGTCTTCTGCTGCTTTCCTCCAGGAAGCGGATGTTTCATTACACACGTTAAGTGACAGCATTTAAAAGATTTAACAGATTCATTAAACTGTGTTTGTGATGTTTCTGCTTCGCTGGTCGAACGGTCGATGAGCCTCAGGCTCCTTCATCGCTGCAGCTTCACCACAGATTTACTGAAGCTAAAGAACTAATACGTGATTCTGTGTTTCCTTAGCTGCTAATAGGAGACACCTTCATCACATCATGTCTCCTCCTCTTCCTCACTCGTCATCTGAGGCCTCGTCAGTTTCTGATTCACGACCATGATGTTAAACATCAGAGATGAGAAATGTGCTGATGTGAGACGTGATGTTTGAAGGGTTCAGTGACGGACCAATGAGGAATCAGCCTGTGATGGCAGCAGCCAATGGAAAAGACTCTTTGTCCCCCAGAACCAGTGAAATGTCCCACTGGGTTCGTCATCTGCTGGAAGCTGAGAGCCGTCGCACGGTAAACAGAGCGTCCATGTGTGTGTGTTCGTATTCATGAGGTCATTGGGCTCAGGAATCCCACTGAGCAGCTGATAAAAACATTTGGGATGAGCGTCGGGGGCCCGGGCCACTCACCTCATCTGGGCTCAGGCCCTGAACGCTCTCCACAGAGCCGTTTGACGGCCGGTTGGACGACTGCAGGGAAAGTGTGGGCAGACTGAGACACGCGCAGATGAGCAGCTTCAAAGCTGCTGCTGGCCGCCGCGTGACGCTGGAAAAACCAGAGAAGAAGAACAGACGGCGGCGAGGGCGGGGGCCGTATTAATGATCCACTTTATTACTTTGTACTGTTTGAATTAAGAGCTCAGGTTTCATGAACACGCTGGAACCCTTCTTCTTCCAGTCGTGGTTTCAGTTCCTTTCATTCTGCAGCGACACAGTCGAGTGACGGGAGCGAAGCTGCAGAACACAGATCACATGCACAGTGTTGGTCCATCTCCTGTTGTCCAGAGTCCGACCTTCATGTTTTCATTGAGGACGAAACAGGTGTAAGATAAAATGTCACGTGATCAAACTGGATTTTATTTAGTTTCACGAGGAAACATTTTGGGTTTGAACCGGACTCAATGTCGGGACCCCAGGTCCTTTTCGCTCAAGGCCCCCAAAGCCCCTTGAAACACTCCTGGTTTGAAGGTTGAAGCTAGGCTAACATTCCCCTCTGCTTCCAGTCTTTATGCTAAGCTAATGGCATGTTGTTCAGGACACACAGATGGATCTCATGTCAAACAAGGTGCTAACAACAAAACCTCATGTCATTCATTTAAACGTCTGAACGTCTGGTCGTCTCTCGAGTCAGACGACCTCCTCGTCTTCCTCGTCCTCCGCAGCGTCAGGTGACTAATGTTCTTTAATCCTCCGGCTCTGATCCCTGCAGACATCCAGGAGCCAATCAGAGAGCAGTGGCGTCTCTGCTGTCGCTGAGGCCAATAAGTGAGTGTGAGGTGACAGTGAGCAGACTGATGGACTGATGACCCCGCCCACAACGCTGGTTTATAGATCAGTGTCCTCATCGTCACACACACACACACACACACACACACACACACACACACACACACACACACAACAACAACCTTCTGGTGCTGGGGGGGGGGGTTCCTGCAGGATCCTGAGCTTCTCTGCAGCTCTGGTTGAACAATGACTTATTCTACAGCCTCCACAGATTGGTTTTCACCTGAAGCTCCACATGTGGCCGCTCTGGCTCCGTCCACTCACTGACTCTGATTACTGTAATTGGCTGAGAGGCACCGAGCGGCCGCACCAGTAAGAAGGGCCCCTCAGTAAAGCCATTAACCCTGTCATAACGAGCAGCGGCTGAAGTGGTTCCCAATTAGCTGCATGAAGAGACGCCGCACGGCCTCTTACCTCCGTGTTCGAAGAAATAAAAGCTGAGAGGACGAGGCACAAAAGAACGTCTGTAACAGGAAACTGAGCGCCACCGCCGGCCAATGAAAACACTTTGCCTCATGTCCAAATCAGAAACACATGCAGGTGGAACCAAGCACAAAGAGCCGCAATCATCAGGAGGTTCCACTTCCTGTCCGCTGGGAATACAAGCAGCTGGGGGTCCGACAGCCAATCAGCACGCAGGTAGAGCAGCGCCACCAAGAAAAACAATTACATGAGGCAGTGTGTGTGTGTGTGTGTGTGTGTGTGTGTGTGCGTGTGTGTGCGTGTGTGTGCGTGTGTGCGTGTGTGTGCGTGTGTGTGCGTGTGTGCGTGTGTGTGCGTGTGTGTGCGTGTGTGTGCGTGTGTGTGTGTTTAGCAGATTGATGTAAAAAGTGTTAAGGTGAAAATAGTTTTTTATTTTAAAGTCGTCTGTTTAACATCATGATTATTTATTATGATTTGAGTTTGAGAGTCAGAACATCCTGTAACATGACTCCTCATATGGATCAATAAATCAGTTTTAGGAACTGGTTTGTTTGTATGTGAACTTTTAATTTAGTTTATTCAAACGTTTTCAACGTCACAGTCGTAAGTTCGTAACTGTTAGCGCCCTCCAGTGGTGGCGCACAGTTTCAGGTGGTTGCAGCTTTAAGAAACTGTGGACGTTGACCCTTGAACTCGCCGTGTTCAGGTTCAGAGTCGGAGCTCATGGTCGACGTCCTGTCAAACTAAATTTAGCTCTGTGTTGATTGATGAGCGTCTCTCAGGACGTTTCCCGTCTGAAGATACTCGTCCAGATGTCGGTGACGAGCAACAGGAAGAGACTGTTTCTGTCTTTGTCTCAAGAAATGAAAAGTTCATCTTCTTCGCTGATTCCCACGTTCACGCGGTCTGGCGTGCGGAGCTCGGACCTGCAGCTGTGCAGATGTTTATTGAGGCTGTCAGGTTTATTTTTAGGCTGCGTCGAGGTCAAAGGTCGGAGACGACGGCTGGAAAACCAATCAGAGGTGATGACAGAGACACAAACAAACGACCTGAGACAATGAACTTCACACATGAACAACCAATCGTCTTGTATCACGTCACTCGTCCACTGTGTTGTTTCCACGCCGCTGCAGCAGAAGCAAAGTATTCTGGGAAACCCCCCCCACTTCACTGTAATTACTCCAATTACTTTTCCATCAAGCCTGAAACACGTGTGTGTGGTCACAACAACAGTTTGAAGGGAGAGGGATGGTTTCTCTTCAGGAAAACAGCCAAAGAACAGAGAAACTCCCTGAACGCATCACGTACATATCTGATGTGGGGGGGGGGGTTCATGAGACAGACGACACGTTATCATGAGCTCGTTAGAACAACCAGGATAAATATAGACTTTGTTTTGGGGTGGGGGGAGGGGGTCTGTCAGCGCTCCTCACTAATGGACCCCGCCCTCTCTGATCGTTATCAGCCAATCAGCTCGTCCGTTAGGAACAATTCAAATCTGATTTCACCACAAACACAAGAGAAACAAACGTGAACACGTTTTTACTTGTGAGCGTCTGAAATGGGAAAAACAAGTTTTATTCCAAGTTCGTCTCAAAACATCAACTTTTAAAAACTCATTATTTGACTGTTTGTCCTCGGTCGAACATTTGGGCTCAAAGATTGTGTAAAAACAAAGATGAGCAATAAAATGAACTCGTTAAAGTATCGAGACAAGACAAGTTTGTGTGAGTTCTCTGACCTCTGACCTCTGACCTCTGAGCCGTCCTCGGCGCCGGGCGTATGTGCCTCTTGTTTCCCGCTGGGTGTGATCTCAGCTGTCATCAGCTGCTTATCCCCTCATCGACCAATCAAATCAGTCTGTTTACATGATGTCATCCTTTAATAAAGCACATGTAACTTCCTGCTGCGGACGACCCGCTGGTCACGTATGTCACACGTCTGACATCAGAGCTTCACGTCGTGTCACAGTCAAATATTCACACGTTTCAAACAGGCAGCAAACATCAACTCTTTTCAAAGCTACAGAGTCAATGGTTGATTGATTGATTGACAGATTGATTGATTGATTCTTCCTCAGATCAACTTGCTTCATGTCTGTGTTCAGCCTCTCCACCAGCTCCTGAAAGACACGTTGTCATTTCACCCCCCCGGTGATAAAGATCTCGTGTTTGGCCTCAAATAAAGAGAAAGAAATGAAACATGAAAAACAATTATTTGTTTCTTTGTTTGTTTTGAGGAAGAAGAGACTTCGACTTTAGATTCAATCTTTTTATTGACTAATCATCAAGCTTCTTCTTCCGGTAGATTTCCTGTTTTCCTCTGAGGAGAAACCCGCTCGTCCACCCGTCCCTCTTCCAGGCTCCAGGACGCCGTGTGTTTGATCCACCCGGCTCTGGTTTCTCTCTCTGGGTGTGGAGCCGAGCGCTGAAAGCTCCTCTTCCTTGTTTTGATTGAGGAGGGTGAGGCTCCGACTCTCAGACTCGGGCTCCGGGACGCTGAGGCTCCGTCTTCTTCTGGCAACGAGTCATCGTGGGAGACGACGTGGGAACAAGACGGATGAAGAAGAGAAGCAGAGAAGAGTTTAATGATGAAGAAGAGAAAGAGAGAAAACACACAAACCTCAGATTCAACTCAGACACATCTTCAGTGCAGCAGTTTGTCCTCAGGGCGGTGCTAGAGGACAGGTTCATCTTCTGAGGAGCAGGAACGTCCACATCCTGTCCTCTGCACTTTGCACAGTTTGGTTTTGTCTCTCATGTCTCAGTCATGTATCATCATTCGTTTCCTGGACTCGTCATATGTTTTGTTATAAAAACTAAAAACTCTTGAATCATGAAATGTGAGACGATGTTTCTCTAAAATCTTCTGACGTGACATCGAGTCTTTTCATAATAAATCACTTCACAGATTCTCGGAGCCAAACTCTGAGTCTGAAACTTCAAATCAAGCTTTTCCAGAAGATGTGAATCAGGTTCAGACTCAACTGTTTCAATCCTTTTTGTCTTTTGGTCTTTGTCTCTGTGAGAATCTGCAGCTTTTTACTGATTCGTTCCCCACAACAACACAACATGTGTCCCAAACATGAACACATGCCTCCTGATGAATAAATCAAACCCCCCTCGTCGTCCTGCAGCTTCAGGACGTTTCTCTTCATTTGCTCTGACGACGTCGAGCTGGTTTCGTCTTCTGATTCAATCTAAATTGATTTGTGCCACTTCCAGAACCTACTTGGACGACGTGCACTTTCTTTTTCTGTCTCTGTTATTTTCTCTGACCTCCAGCGTCTGTCTTTCCTCTCGTTGTGGAAAATGTCCTCCACAAATTAACTCTGCAAACAGGCCGCCCCAAAACGCACAAATTGAATAATTCGTCCCAATTAGCTGAACAAACACAGGTTCACGCATGTTAATGGGATTAACGAGCTGCGCTGAAGCGTCTGTTGACGTTTGTGTCCTAAAACCAACATCCTGTCCTGTAACAAGGCCGCGCTGATTAACTCCGAGCGCCACAGACGCTAACGTCCAGCTGATGTCCCGCCAAAAACAACCCGGATGGCGTTTGAAGTGTGAGCGAGCGTCCGACAGACCTGAACAACAACACGAGGTTTCCAGGCCACCAGAGAAGAAGAGGCGGGAGACAAGAGGACGATGAATTCATTCAGGGAAAGTGATGAAATGAGTTGTTCCTTCCTGAGGACGACAGAAGATGTGATGTAACATCTGAGTGAACAACTTTATATGAACTGCTGCTTTTATTCTGAAATATGAGAAGACGTCAAGTCTCCTCCGATTGGCTGATTTCCTACGTAAAGTCTTTATTCTGTTATTGGATTTTAAACATTATATTAATGTCATTTATATAAACTGTTGTACAACGTCATTATTCTCCAGCGAGAGAATCAAAGTCGTGATGTTTAACAACAGTAAACTCGTCATGACTCATCGTCATGGAAACCCCGTCGTGACTCCTTCATTTCATCAAACTTCCGTTTCTACAGTTTTTCACATTAAGGTTTCTCTAAACGATTATTTGTTTGAATCACCGTCTGTAAATAACGATGAACATGTAGCACTAACATCTGCATCGCCCCCTGGTGGCTGGTCGCGGTATAGTTCACAAACCTCCTCCATGTTAGCAGGAGGGACATGGACCAGACGAAAGAAACGTCACAGTGGACGCTGCACTTCCCAGAATCCTCAGAGATTCCTGGAGTTATTAGAAACCCTCTTGATTGTTGTGTCTCAAAATATAACATTTCATGGGAAATGATTCCGACTCCGTCAGAGTTCAGCAGGAAACTGTTTTGTATCTTTATAAAATCTGTCAATCAGCTGTTTCCATGGTGAAGAGCGTGTTTGCACTTCATCAGTCGTCTCCTTCAGTCCAGTCGAGAGCGTCTGGTCCTCGTGGTGTTGGATGTTCTGGATGTTACAGAAGTGGACGGTCGGACCACAACCTCTTCATTTTCCCGTCTCATTATCCTCTCCACCTTCCACCTCGTCCACATCCATCAGGTCTGTCTGTGCCAGCTGCTTCCTGACGCGCCCACACTGACGCCCTTCATGCTCGTGGATCTTGTGGCTTGAGGCTTTGCCACTCGGGGCCCGCGGAGCGTTCTTGGACCGCCGAGGATCCACAGAGCCTCAGAACAGTAAACCTGGCAGAGGACGAGACCAGACTGTGGTCGGCCCCGAGCCTCGGAGTCAGGACTCGTCTGTGAGGAAACATGGAGACGCCGTCAGACAGGAAGTCACTCCACAGATGAGTCTGCAGGGGGCAGCAGAGTTCAGCTTTAGAGTTTCACTTTACAACTAAAAGTCTTATTGTTCATTTCATTAACACTGTTCTGACCAAGAAGACGACGCAGGATCGATTCCCACGCGTCCACACACATTGACTCGGTGTTTCTCTGTGTGTTGGGATAGTTAATAAGGATTTCAGTTTAACGTCTGACGGCCTCTGAGTTTGAGCTGCGTTCACACTGAGCTCCACCAGGAGGCGCTAACGTCCAGACTGTGTTTCTAAACTCTGCAGCTGAAACTCAGCGTCTTGGTGTGGAGCGGATTTCTGGAGCTGTGACCTGCTTCCTGTCAGAAGAAATAACGGAAACTCTAAGGGTTAGGGTTAGTTAGAGTTAACCTCTCACCTCTAAGGGTTAGTTAGGGTTAGACTGATCACAGGAGACCAGTCGAGATGCTGAGCTGCAGAAAGACGTGATGACATCGTCTCCTCCACCAATGAGGCTGTTTACATCCCGTCTGTCTGTCTGATTGATTGATTGATTGACAGCAGCATCATATGAAACTGAACACGTGTGAAGACCGAACCGAGATTTTTTTTATCTCTTTCTTTAACTTGAACTCGTTTTAGTTTGTGTTTGACAGGAAGTTAGTTTGAGTTAACTTTTGACTCAGCATTAAAATAAGAACATGAAGAAGCTGCAGTGACTCGACCGTCTGATCAGTTTCACTCAAGTCAAAAGTTCAGGACAAAATATCAACGGCACATTTTGAAGTTTCTCAGATGTGATTTGATATTAAAGTGAAAATCTTTGAAACTAAAAACGATTTAAAAACATCTGATGGACAATTACATTAAATATATCTCCTCAAATAAAATGTAGAAATCTGTCATTTTCTTTAATGAACTTCACATATTATAAAGACCATTTGTGTTTTAAGCTGCAGTTACGAGTGTACCACCAGGCGGCGCCCAATGACCGAGGGGGAGGTTAATTACTTTTCAACATTAAGTATGTTAATGAACAGATTAATGACGTCACAGAGTGAAGCTGCTGGTTCACATCCTTCACGTCTGAGACAACACTGACACCGTGAGGACAAACTGCGCAACTGCAGCAGCTTCACAGACAGCCTTCTCAAACCAGTTCGAACAGAAACATTTGTAGTTTCACCTTCTTCCATTCCATGTTTAGAAGTTCATCCTGTTGAGATGTTAAAATCCAGTGAAACATTTAACTCAAAAGATTTAGTTTGAATTGTTAAACAAACCTGGATGGATAGAAAAACCAGTTTGTCAAATATTCAACCACTAAGACATTTAACAAGTCTTATGACTTTAGTTACATTGACCAGTTTTCTCTTTATGTTTTCAATCATTTACTCTGACGTCAGGTCAGTTTCACGGCTCAGAGACAAGAACAATGTTCTTTACAACAAAAACTCAAACCTTGGACTAACAGTTAAAATCATTTTTACTCATTAGACTCTGGAAACTACATCATTTAACTTTTACCATCAAACTACCTCAAAAGTTTATTTTTTCATTTGAATAAAGAAGTGAAAACCTCAGGGGACATGATGAAAATAACGAGTCACTGAAGCAGCTGCTCGTCTTCTACAATAGAAACTTTATTATTCCCCACACACAGTGAAACTGGTTTTAGAAGAAGGTGTTCGGCCTCTTGGTGGTGAAACGGGGTTTGTGTTGGCGACGCAGGACCCGGTGAGGGAGTGGGAACTTGATCTTTGAGTCCTGCAGGGGGCGACAGACACATTAAACGTTTATGTGACGTTAAAAACACTCAGTGATCAATTTAAACATTTTTAAATCATGTCGCCAGTTTCAAAACCGCCAGGTTTGAAGATGGAAGCTGGAAATCTGGAAGAGGAATCTGGCTTTTTGTTTAGCGGGTTTATAAACTGGAGCTGACTAACGCAGAGGCAGTCCAGAGAGAGACCCGCCCACCATGTGATCGCTCAGAACGCGACGCAGCGACGACACTTACGTGGAACTGCTTGATGGCAGGTCTGCGACATTTGTTGGCAGCGATGACTTGCACCTTCATTATCTGGATGGAGTGAGCGCGAGCACGATGGCGAGCGCCCATATCACGATCTGAAAGACAAACGGGTTTTAGAACAACTGGACGTTATAGCTAACGTGTTTATTACCAGTTCAGACTGGACTTTATCAACATGAGTGAAAATGTAAACGATAGAAAACCAAACGTTAATAAATCGATTTAATGTCGTCTGAGTTCAGATGTTTCAGAAAAAGTTAAACTGAGCTTGGATGTGGACCCTTGGATTCACTTTCAGAGTCACGGCAGCGTCAGAGAAAGGCGACAAGGATCAGTTAGTGTCTGCACACCTGGCAACATCTGCACCACTGACATGGTGGGATCTTTGGGTTAGGGTGCAAAGGAACCAACGATAATATTAAAACATAAAACATCTTCATATTTCTGCCATGACTCATATGGATTCATTAGACTTCTTCTTTAACGCTGAATATTTCTTCTCTTCCTCAAAGTGTTGACAGATTTAAATTGAAGTTGATCTAATGTAGAATTCATTGTTCACTTTAGTTTGAAAAGATTCACTTTATTAAACACTTTGATTCACTCATTGTTCTTTACTTTGTTTTTCACTGAATGTGACAAAAAACCCAACAAGTTAATTTAACACGACAACAAATCATCAAATGACTTGAACCAGTGACAAGAATCCACCTGTTGACTCGTGTTCTTCAGTAAAAACCTGAAACATGTTCCGTTGGTGAGAAACCACAGAACAAAGAACCACTGACGGATCCAGTTACTGACTGAATCAATCAACCGCCCCCTGCTGTGGGACTGTGACTTATTTCCTTATTCGGACACTTAGACACGTTTTGTGATTTGATGTTATTGCAGTAATAGTTCTTTGTTTCTACTTGAACACGATTTTAACCCTGACTCCAGATGTTTGTACTCACAGCACTGAGTGACGGCTCCAGATGTGGTCAGGTCTCTGTACTCTCTGTACATGTTGTGGGTTCCACTGCGAGAGTCGTAACGCAGCCAGATTCCGAAGTTCTTCACCTTCAGGGGGGTTTTCTCATGGACCTGAACAAGAAACAATTGATTTCTTAATGTGTTTCACTCAGTTTTCAGGATTTGTCTTCTCATCACTTCCACACCAGTCCGACACTGGACCAGTAGAACTGGGACACGTACCAGACCACAGTAGACGGTCTCTCCAGAGGCCTTCTTCATCTTCCTCAGCTGGGAGACGAAGTACCAGAAGCGGGATTTAGCCACAACATGGTTCGGGGCGAAGATCCTCATCCGGTACAGAGGGGGGGCAGGGTTCTTGGCAGAGGGCAGGAGACGCCCAATGACTTTGTATTCCCTAAGCTGAGAGCAGGACAAATATAAAACTTAACACAAAACTTCTGTAAAGGAACGTGTCCATCAGACAGAACAGGAGCTTGGATGTGGACCCTTGGATTCACTTTCAGAGTCACGGCAGCGTCAGAGAAAGGCGACAAGGATCAGTTAGTGTCTGCACACCTGGCAACATCTGCACCACTGACATGGTGGGATCTTTGGGTTAGGGTGCAAAGGAACCAACGATAATATTAAAACATAAAAACATCTTCATATTTCTGCCATGACTCATATGGATTCATTAGACTTCTTCTTTAACGCTGAATATTTCTTCTCTTCCTCAAAGTGTTGACAGATTTAAATTGAAGTTGATCTAATGTAGAATTCATTGTTCACTTTAGTTTGAAAAGATTCACTTTATTAAACACTTTGATTCACTCATTGTTCTTTACTTTGTTTTTCACCGAATGTGACATCATTTAAAAATAAACCTGTCGACAGTTTAACATGTTACAGATGAATATTCAATCTAGAGTTGTATTAATTCATTGTTAATTCGATTTATAGAAAGTTATTTTGTAGTTTATTTACATTTTTATTCATTTTTCAAGTTAAAGTCGAAATATTCACATGTTCCAGCTTCTGTTAAACAACCAGATGATTTGAGCTTGAAACAAATCAGTCATTAAATCATAGGAATGTGTTAATGAACCAAACGTTCGTCATCATTAGTTTAAGTCCTGACGACAGTTACACTTTCTGAAGATGATTAAACATTAAAACTAGTTTCCTCACATTTAAGATTTAAAAGTTCACTGTGATGAAGTTGATGCATTAAAACCAGGCAGATTAAAACCTTATTAATTTAGTTCACATCCACTAGAAGTCAGTTATTAATTTATTAATCTACAACAATAAACACGTGTCGGTGTCATTATGTTTCCACTGAGTGATTTCCCATGATGCTCAGCGCTGAGTCGGATTCACACGTTAAACATTTGATCTTTTAAATTAACGTTAAGTGAAAATGAAGTGAAAATGAACGTTATCCACAGATGACGTCCACACTTCAGAGCCACATTAGCAGCTAACGCTAGCTCCCTGCTCGCTCGGTGCTAGCAGACCGCTTCATCTCGGCGGTTAACGTCCGATGTGAACTTCGAGAAGCAGCAGATCAGATTTTAATCTTTAAATGAGGATTATTTTTAAAGGTCGGACAGATTCTCCGGGTCAGTGTCTCGGAGCTCGCCCCGTCCACATGGTCCGGAGGCCGCCATGTTGGGAGCCCCTACCGCCGCGGGAGAAAACGCTTTAAATGTCGGTTCTGACGCGACCTTCGTGCAACACGGAGACTCGAACCGTGCGAGTGGAGCTTCATGAGCGAGACGCTGCCGTCAGAGTTCAGCTAACGACGGGCGACATGTTGAATTCTGAGTTTCTTACTGTTCCGGACGCCTTCATGGTTCCTCTGCTCACCGCCGCAGTAAAAGAGGGAGCTGCAGGGGGCGCACTGCGCATGTGTACAGCGCGCAGGAAGCTGTCATCTTCAGCCCGGCCGCCCGCCCTCTGATTGGCTGAGGCTGAGGAGGAAGATTGACGATTAGCTGGAGTTAGAGTAAGAACATCAGGTTGAGCCAATCAGAGGAGAGAACTCCTGGAGGCGGGACAAGGAGACTTGTCCCGCCTCCAGGTGCAAATATATATTGTTATATATATTTAATAATAATATACACAATAAATATAAAGTATAAATACCACAACGTTACCACAAATATAACGATAAACATACAGTATATATATTTTACCATTACCATTAATATAATGTTTAAATACTGTAACATTATATTATTATGCATCCAGTACATGTGTATTAACCTTCTGTTTCATGTAAGCACAGTCTCTACAGATCTATTATAATGATCTACCTTTATAATTTATCATTTATTATATTTTATGTATAATAATGTTGTTCTCGTGCCCTATGAGGGAGTTCCATTTGAAACTCTACTCACTTTTATCTGGAAAGTTCTTGAAGCTTGAAGATCTAGACACAAATAAAGCACATACTTATACATGTTTTGATTATACTGATCATATATATATATATATATATATATATATCGTTATGTTTATTGTGATGACCGTGTTATATGGGTGCCGGGTCTCTTCCGGGTCAGCACGCCGGAAGGGACCAGGCGGACACGCCGCACAGCCGCTGCTGACTCTCCTGATGTTGAACCGGAGCAGAGACACGTGATGAGTTAAGTTTTCACGAAGGTGAGATTATGATGAATTGACTGTTTTAATCTGTTTTAATCTGAGGGTCCGTCAGCAGGGTTCAGATCCTACTGACCCAGCGGCAGCTCGAACCCCGAGCTCCGATCAAACCTGAATAACAGCCCGGAGACAGCATCACACTGTCCCCGGCTCCCACACCCTGTCAGCGGGACGTTTCCGAAGCGGCCCCCGGTGCTGCCCGCCGGTTCCCCCGGGGCAGGATCCCTCCGGCAGCCCGGCTCCGCGGCTAACTAGCCGGCTAACCGAAGCTAGCCCGAGTTAGCCGCTCTCAGCCACTTAGTATGGGAGTGAAGTTGTTAGCATGTAGCATCGCAGTGTGAACTTTTCACAGGAGTGGCCCGGACTCCCTGAAGCTGTCACCCACAAACAGAGAGGCTTGTGCGGCTTGTTGTCTCCTCACTTGACCCCTGGAGCTCCGGGGTTTGGGCCGTTAGCTGCAGTCACAGACCTGGGCGGTGTTGACAGGGGGTTGCATCATGTGGCTCCATCTTCTCTAACACCAGTACACACACCAGTACACACACCAGTACACACACCAGTACACAGCAGTACAAACAGCAGTACACACAGCAGTACACACACCAGTACACAGCAGTACACACACCAGTACACAGCAGTACAAACAGCAGTACACACAGCAGTACACAGCAGTACACACACCAGTAAACACCAGTACACACACCAGTACACAGCAGTACACACACCAGTAAACACCAGTACACACACCAGTACACACACCAGTACACACACCAGTAAACAGCAGTACACACACCAGTAAACAGCAGTACACAGAGGTACACACACCAGTAAACACCAGTAAACACCGGTACACACACCAGTAAACACCAGTAAACACCGGTACACACACCAGTACACACACCAGTACACACACCAGTACACACACCAGTAAACACCAGTAAACACCGGTACACACACCAGTACACACAGCAGTAAACACCAGTACACACACCAGTAAACAGCAGTACAAACACCAGTAAACACCAGTACACACACCAGTACACACACCAGTAAACAGCAGTACACACACCAGTACACACACCAGTAAACAGCAGTACACACACCAGTACACACACCAGTAAACAGCAGTACACACACCAGTAAACAGCAGTACACACACCAGTAAACAGCAGTACACACACCAGTAAACAGCAGTACACACCAACAAAGCCAGATTTCACCCTCAGATCATTAAATTACTGTAACTGTTGATTATAATTTTTACAGTATATTATTCATCTAACATCTGAGTGAATTTAATATCTTACTTCCTGTCACTGAGCTGTTGTGTTCACCTTGTTTACACCAAGTATTTCCTGTGTTTAAACTGTATTTGTATCTTATTTAGTCTTAAATCCTCTTGTTTCATCATCGGTCAAAAGTCCAAAGTCTTTTTCAGTTTACTGTGAAAAGAGAAGAAACCTCGTGAGTAATAAACTGATGGTTTCAACTCTCGTCCATAAACAATTCATCAGATTGATCAATACATAATTTATAAAGTAAAATGAAACGTTAGTCGTAGACACCGATAAATAACTCAAATCTGTGCAGTCTGATGCTGTGACTCCAGCTCTGTGACGTCACCCTGCCCCCCCCCCGTACATGTCACGATGCTGATCATGTAAAGTGTGAATAATGACTCGTGGTCTTTGCTCTGATCAGATGAGAGGAACCTGCCTGAGCGCAGCACAGACGTCTGAACCTGCCCTGGAGGAAAGTTAACACACCAATGGCCTGCCAGTCTGTCGCTGCAGTCATGGACGAGCAGGCCCTGCTGGGGCTCAACCCCAACGCCGATGCCCGCTACAGGCAGAGGGTGAGACGCTCGCACCGCCACACGGACGGGTCCCTTGTGTACTTAGTGAAAACTGCTAAAGAGAAAAACTCTTTATACTATGTTGTATGAAGTAGAACCATCGTGTGTGTGTGTGTGTGTGTGTGTGTGTGTGTGTGTGTGTGTGTGTGTGTGTGTGTGTGTGTGTGTGTGTGTGTGTGTGTGTGTGTGTGTGTGTGTGTGTGTGTGTGTGTGTGTGTGTGTGTGTGTGTGTTCCTCCAGGCGATGGCGTACTTCGAGCAGCTGAAGGAGTCTCAGGACGCCTGGGAGGTTTGTGCTGAGGCGCTCGCTAAAGGAATTTACAAGTGAGTTCACGAGGTTTTAATAAATCCCGTCACTGCTCATGATCCGTCCACGGTCGTGATGTCTGACGTTTGGTTTCACATTTGTCTGTTTTTGATTTCAGTGACGATCACGTGAAATTCTTCTGCTTCCAAGTTTTGGAACATCAGATCAAGTTCAGGTAACAAAGACGTTTCTGTTTGATTTGACTCGAGCTGTTTTCAGACCTGCTCTGAGCTCCTCGTATCCTCCAGAGTTTCTCTGTCAGCAGAATGTCACTGAGCCTGTGTACGAGTGCAGCAGAGAATCTCCTGCTGCCTTGTTAGAACTCCAGAGAAAGTCCAGACCCACTTGTACTTGACTCTCATGTCTGAACATGTGGAGTGAACGAACCTGTGACCCGTTGTGTTTCAGACACGCTGGTCTGAGCGTCGTCCAGCAGCAGATGATCCGAGAGACTCTGATGAAGTGGCTCCAGTGTCAGGTACAGTCACTCCTCAGGTTTCACTTCTGAGAAACACCGGCGTCCTAAATATAGTCTGAAAATGAAGATGGACGACATGACAGCTTCTGTTTCTCCTGTCGTCTCATTGGCTGCAGATGATGAACGCTCAGCCGGAGAAACCCTTCATCAGGAACAAGGCGGCGCAGGTGTTCGCCCTCACCTTCGTGATGGAGTACCCGACGCTGTGGCCCAAGTACTTCTTCGACATCCTGTCTCTGGTGGGTCTCAACCCGAACGGCGTGGACGTCTACCTCAGGACGCTGATGGCCATCGACGCTGAGGTGGTCGACAGAGACATCCTGCACTCGGCCGAGGTGCAGTGACACTCTCGCTCTCTTTAAGTTTAACCTTTACGTCATAGAAGACGAGGGACAGTCGTTCAAAATGTCAGTTATATGTAGTTTTATAAACCAACTCTTGATGAGTTGTAATTCTCTCGGCTGATCTGGTCGTGTCTTTCCTCCTCAGGAGACTCGGAGGAACATGTTAATCAAAGACGCCATGCGGGAGCAGTGCATCCCGAGCCTGGTGGAGTCCTGGTTCCAGATCCTGCAGACGTACCAGCGGTCTCACCCGGAGCTCACCTGTCAGTGTCTGGAGGTGGTCGGAGCCTTCGTGTCCTGGATCGACCTCAACCTCATCGCCAACGACCGGTGAGTCACCAGAGGGCGACTGGGAGCCGAGCTGATGTCCTTCTGTCATCCACGTCCTTCACTTCTGGTGTTCCCGTGTTCTCAGGTTTGTGAACCTGCTGCTGAGTCAGATGTCGGTGGACGAGCTCAGAGAGGAGGCCTGCGACTGCCTGTTTGAAATCGTCAACAAAGGAATGGACCCAGTGGATAAAACCAAACTGGTGGAGTCTCTGTGCCAAGTGCTGCAGTCGGCAGGATTCTTCAACGTGGAGCAGGTCCGACTTTAACCTTCTGTGACGACCTCGTTTCTCAGGATGTCCTTTAGTATTTAAAGGTGTCATCTGCGTCAGTCGACAGTTTATTAGGAACAGTCTAATAAAACTGATCCTCAGAAACTAATAACATCTTAGAGGAGGAGGATTCATTGTAGGAATGTTTAATGTCTTTTGCCACATCTCATGGACACATGGATGCTTATTCAAACTTAAACATGAAAACATATAAAAACAAACTGAGCCGATATATCGTGATCAGAAATGTTTTTCTCCCTAATATCAGCGTTGGCCGGACGAGTTACTTCAGATCCTCGTGTTTGTTTCTCACCGTGAGGTCACGAGCTCTTCCTGTTTCTCTCACAATGTTTTATTTTCTATTTCCTGTTTTCAGGAGGAAGACGTCGACTTCCTGGCCAAGTTCTCTCGGCTGGTGAACGGGATGGGTCAGAGTCTGGTGCTCAGCTGGACCAAGCTCGCCAAGTCGGGCAACGTGAAGGAGGCCGCCGAGACGCTGCAGGCGGTGGAGACCAAAGTGCCGCTGCTGCTGCAGCTGCTGGTGCACGAGGACGACGACATCTCGGCCAACATCGTCGGCTTCTGCTACGAATACCTGCACGTCCTCAAACAGGTGCCGAGGAGTCGTTCTCTTACATTTAGAACTTTGACATTCATTAGTTTTCTGTTTTCAAACTAAAATAATCAGAAATAATCTTTAACTTTCCCAGTTGGAAATATTAAAAGATGTGATTTGTTTTGTAGCTTCCTCAGTTGACGGATCAGCAGAAAACAAGCATCGAGGTGAGTCTCTGATGAGAAATGATCCAGACAAATTCATTTGAACTTGTTAGAGATGGAGATTTAAACATGGCTGCTGTTTCTCCACAGGCCGTCATGCTCGCCATCATGAAGAAACTGACGTACGATGACGAGTACAACTTTGAAAACGAGGTGAGTCTCGCGCTGCGGCTCTGCCTGTTGCACACTGAGGACGTAGAGACGACGTCACAGCTCCTGGTTTGTCTTTCAGGGCGAGGACGAGGCGATGTTCGTGGAGTACAGGAAGCAGCTGAAGATGCTGTTGGATCGTTTGGCTCAAGTTTCCCCTGAGCTGCTGCTGGAGGCCATTCGCCGAGTCTTCACCAACACCATGCAGTAAGAACACGCCGTTAGAGAGTCCACGCCACACGAGAGGCTCAGTCAGAACCAGAGGAAAAAGAGTCACACTTTTCTTAAACTGCCAGGCGTAACCATAGCAACTAAACGTGTGTCTGTTGGTTTTCATCCCAGAGGTTTTATCTCTTTGTGTTTTTCAGGAACTGGCAGACGACTGCGTTCATGGAGGTGGAGGTCGCCATCAGGCTGCTGTACATGCTCGGCGAGGCCCTGCCGGCGTCTCATGGTGCTCACTTCTCCGGTGAGACGGTGAAGACGAGTGCTCTGCAGGACATGATGAGGACGGTCAGTTACGTGACTCCAGCGTTGCATCTGTTTAACTCCTTGCATTTTCCCCCCTCCGCTCACGTGTCGTGCGTTTGAATCCTCAGCTGGTGTCGTGTGGCGTCAGCAGCTACCAGCACAGCTCCGTGTCTCTGGAGTTCTTCGAAACCGTCGTCCGATATGACAAATTCTTCCTCGTGGAGCCGCAGCACATCCCCAATGTTCTGGTGAGAAATGAAAACCTGAAGTTTTCTTTGCATCTGAGTTATTTAAATCAAATGTAGATGTGTAGATTTATAAAGACGTGTTAACTCCCGTGTTGTGTTCACTGTCAGATGGCGTTTCTGGACCAAAGAGGACTGAGACACAACAGCCCGAAGGTTCGAAGCAGAGTCGCCTACCTCTTCTCCAGATTCGTCAAAACGCTGCAGTGAGGACACACACACACACACACACACACACACACACACACACACACACACACACACACACACACACACACACACACACACACACACACACACACACACACACACACACACACACACACACACACACACACACACCTCTGACGTCAGTGATTTATTTATTCACGTTTCACTTCTCTCTGCCGACAGTAAACACATGAACGGCTTCATCGAGGACATTCTGACCAGGATCCAGGATCTGCTGGAGCTCGCTCCTCCTGTAAGTTTCAACACGTGATCGGTCACATGTCGTTTTACCCTCAAACACCCGGGATCATGCCACATGTTTTCAAACACACACTTAAAGGAGGAAATCAGTGATGTGTCTTCATCGTCTTCTCCATCCTCTGTCCAGGAGAACGGTTTCCTGGCGCTGCTGACCAGTGACGACCAGCTCTTCATGTTCGAGACGGCGGGGATTCTGATCGTGAACGGAGAGAGTCCCGCTGAGAGGAAACAGGCTCTGATGAGGAGTCTGCTGGCGCCGCTGATGGACGCTTTCCACCTGCTGCTCGCCAAACTGTTGCAGGAGACGGAGGACGAGAGACAGGCCGCCCTCGCCGACTGTCTAAGCCACGCTGTCGGATTCGCCAGGTGAGCGTCGGACAACCGCGTCTCCTTAACACCGAGCAGCTGACCTCGTCACTCATCTTCTTCCCGTCTGTCTGTTCGCAGTCGGACCAGTAAGGCGTTCAGCAACAAGCAGACGGTGAAGCACTGCGGCTGCACCGAGGTCTACAGGGACTGTCTGCAGACCTTCCTGCCTGCACTGAGCTGTCCTGTCCAGCGGGGGGCGCTGCGCAGCTCGGTCCGCTCCTTTCTGCACCGGATGATCATCTGTATGGAGGAGGAGGTGCTGCCGTTCGTCCCCGCCGCCTCCGAGCACATGCTGAAGGACTGCGAGGCCAAAGACCTGCAGGAGTTCATCCCGCTCATCAGCCAGATCACCGCCAAGTTCAAGGTAGGCGGGAAAAGACCAGCGCGAGAAGGAGGACGCTGTAGAAGCTGAGGAGGATACAATTTACAACAGATTTCATGTCGTTATCAAGCATCACCAGGTTTAACGGCCTTTTCTCCTGTTGCCATGGCAGCGGCAGGTGTCCCCCTTCCTGCAGCAGGTCTTCATGCCGCTGGTCCTCGCCATCTTCGAGGTGCTGGCTCGGCCGGCAGAGGACAACGACCAGGCGGCCGCTCTGGAGAAGCAGATGCTGCGAAGGAGCTACTTCACCTTCATCCAGACCATCACAGGCAGCGGCATGAACGAGGTGATGGCCAACCAGGGTGAGTCTGGCTAACGGGTTCCACTCGTATCCACTCTTTGTGCTAAGCTAAGCTAACAGTGACCTTCCACTGTCTCCAGGAGCTGAAAACATCGAGCGAGTCGTGTTCACCATCATCCAGGGGGCGGTGGACTTCCCCGACCCCATCGCGCAGAAGACCTGCTTCATCGTCCTGTCCAAGCTGGTGGAGCTGTGGGGTGAGAACATCTGGACAAACTGTTTTAATAACCAATGGTTCCTCACTTCCTGTGTCGTCCTGACGATGTTGTGCTGGACTCTGCAGGAGGTAAAGACGGGATGGTGGGATTCCCCGACTTCATCTACAAACACATCGTCCCTGCTTGTTTCCTGGCTCCTCTCAAGCCGACCTTCGACCTCTCTGACGCTCAGACCGTCCTGGTGAGTCTCTGCACCGGAGGTCCGACTGAGAGTCTCTGACATGTGGACACTTTCCCCTGAAACCTTCTTGTTTGTTTTCCAGACTCTGTCAGAGTGTGCCGTCACGCTGAAGATGATTCATCTCAAACGGGTGAAAACAGATTCTGTGTTTTTGTTTTGAACGTTTGAACTTGTGGAGGAGTTTGTTCTCACTGGTCCGTTGTTTTCTCTCAGGGGCCCGAGTTCATCCAGTTCTTACAGCAGGAGTACCTGCCCTCGCTGCAGGTGGCGCCAGAGATTTCACAGGTGAGACTCCTGCACTGCACCTCAAAGGCTTTGACATACTGAGGGAAAGGTGCATTGTGGGAAATGTAGTTGTAAAGCAGCGTTTCAGACAGTCAGTGATGAAGATACCGATGAAGAAGATTCAGACCCAGACGATGTTCCTGCCGACTCCCCAGCTTCATCTGTACTTTTTATTTCAACAGGAGCTTTGTCAAGTTCTTCAGCAGCCGGACGTCAAAGTCCTGAAGAACTACATCAAGGTACGAGTTGTTTTTAGCTCGTGTGATGGTGTCGTTTGAGTCGTGACTCAGCCGATGTTTCTCGTTGCAGGCGTTCTTTCAGCGAGCGAAGCTGTAGGAAATGAAACTGGAAGTTCACTGGGACTAAAGGACTCTCCACAGGAAGTGGGTGGACACGCTGCTGTACAACAAAACAAAAAATGGAACTTAGCATAGGAGCTGCTTTTGCACTTAAGTAAATGCATAACGAAGCCCAGTCCGTCTAAGTCGGGGGAAACGGACAGAAGGTCAGTGGACGGATCAACGTCCTCCAGCTCCCGAGAGGGACGAGCTGTCCACGTGGACTTGAGACGTGAAGGACGCTCGGAGAACTTTGTGGAAAACGTGGAGTTTGTGTGGAACAGGACTTTGAGACGTGAAACCCGGGTCTGAGGGAGAGGACGTCTCGTGGAGAAAGTTTAATGAAATCTTTGTTCTGGTGGAACCTTCACAGCAGAAAACACATTTCAACAATTTGAGGTTTTTTCCTTTGCTGCCACAGAACAGATAAAAGGGCCGAGTCGCAGCACGTCTTTAAAATGTGATGATTTAGTTTAACGTGCTGAGGGCCGGTTGGTTTTTAGTTTGAAGTGAAACGTTTCAGCTCGACGTGCGTCCGACTTCTTTTTCCTTCATTTAAAACTTACGTTAATCACGCGATCGGAAGCTACGTCAGTGGTGAGTTTACGATTAAATTTCCTGGAATTCTGACAAAATACTTTTGGCTGTTCTTATAATTTCAAACTGAACTTAAACGGAGGAACAAAGTGTAAATAAAAGAATACGATGTGGAAAATGTAAATAAAGTTCCTAGCTTTAGTTTTTTTTTTAAATCTTCACTCACATCTGGAAACTAAACGTTGAAGCTCGTTCTGCCAGAAAATGGAAAGGAATTAAAATAATGATTTAAAAAAACATCAAATGCTACTGAAAAAAATCCAGAAAGTATTTCACAAATATTCTGACAGATCTTTTTACCTTGAAGGAAAATCTCACAATTCAATATTTGAGACATGAATTAGATTCTCAAAGGGAAATTTACTATTTTATACTTATTTCGAATCTCAAAATGTCGACTCATTAAAATTGTAGCAGACTTAGTAAAAAATATATACGAGTTTCTGTTATTCAGAAAGTATTGACTCGTTTATTTCCCGACTAAATATCAAAACTGATTTTTTTCCTATTCTTGGCAGTAACGAGCTTCTTTAGAAACAAACTTGTTCGTAGGCGTCGCTCGTGCACGGCTGCTCTAGAAACAGGAAACTGCTCGTGCACGGAAGCAGTTCAGTGAATCTGTATCGAACACTTTTTTGCAAAGAAACTGAAGCAGCACGAAACCAATCAGACGACGAGATTCACAGATTCAATGTAACGACGACTCTGTACAGAAACTGCTTTTTTATCAATATCTGTTATTGAAAACACACACACACACACACACACCGTTTCCACCATTAACATTTTGTCGTGTTTAGTTCGTTTCTTGTAGTTTGGTTTATTTTTCTTAAGCTTTAGTTAAAAAAATTTTTTTTTTCAGAAAAGTTCAGAGAAAGAATTGATTTAAATTAAATGTGGTTTAACACGTTCAACATGTGGCAACGTTGACCCGAAAATAAAATCTCACCTAAATAACTGAACTAATGTTTTGAATGGTTCATATATTCGTGTTTCATACAGATTCAGTTCGTGTCTAATCCTGACAAAAGAAAAGGGACATTTTATTTTATGAAACTGAAAAAAAGTATTTTTGCTAAGTTTGTGACAGAATCTTTAAGTTAATATAATTTTACTTTAAAGAAAAATCCTCTGGGATAAAAATATACTTTGTTTTTCCTAAAATTAAAACCAAACAAGAGACGACAGCACGTTCGGATGTTTCAGGAAAGAACGCGTTAAGTTGAAGTGTAAAGTTGTGACATCGTATGTTTCATTGTGAAAAGCTGAAGTCTTTATGGTAAAGAACCAGGTCGACACTCGGTGAAGCTGCAGGTTTAAAACCTACTGGATCAGTTCCCTGAACAAAACTCTTCAGTTTCATTCTGTGACGACACTTCTGTAGAGAAACAGCGACACGTGGTGGTTTCTCATCTGCAACAAAGTTCCCTCATTTCACCACCAGGTGTCGCCATAGTTTAAATAAACACTTAAAACGATCATGTTCAGTTGAAGTTTATCGATGAATTTTGTTTTGTTGTTTCCAGCCGAACGAGCGAACGTTTGCTCGTATGTCAGAAAATTCGCCAAATGAATAATTTGATGGTTGACGCTGAAATGTTGAATTTTTCTGTTCGAACCAATAAAGTGTTTATTCATCTGAAACATGTTTGTTCTTTGTACTGCAACAGAAAACGTCTCAGTTTTCAGCGATCGTCTTTATTGGATCACAGATTTGGCAAAAATCTGAAAAATATGTTCATTCTGTTTCACAAATTAAATTAATTTTCTTCTCAAAAGAAAGAAAAAGTTCTTTTATCTTCTTCTGTACATTTCATGTCTCTTAGTGTTAAATTGTCTCTGAGCTTCAACCTTTAATCACAGCGATCGGTCGCAGCTTGATCGCCTTCTTACTGATTCCAGCGTCGTGACACGTGTTCACCACGTCCGTCACGTTCTTGTACGACTCAGGAGCCTGGAGGGGAAAGAGGCGTGAAACCAATTCAGCACTTTATACGAAAACTACAATATCATTAATAGACATTTACAAGAAATTAAAAAATGTAATATACAACTTCAAACATTAATAAAGAAACGGCAATGAATTGTCTTTATTCAGACGATTTTCAGTGTGATGTTAAACCTTCTCACCTCCTCCATGACCAGTTTGGGTGAAGCCACTCGGATGGCGATGCCCTTGTCGGCGAGCTTGTCCAGGACGTCCTGGAAGTCCAGGTTCCTGCGGGACTTCGCCCGAGAGAGCGCGCGACCCTGAACCGATACAAGAGTCGAACGAAGTCAGACAGAAAGTTCACAGTCATGAAACGTCCGGAGACAAACGTTTTACAGGACTTTAACACGAGGACGTGTAAATTAAAACATCGATCATCTGATGAGACGATGACGGGATCGGACTCTTACCGCTCCGTGACAGGTGGTACCGAACGTCTCTGTCATCCCCTTTTCCGTCCCCGTCAGGACGTAGCTGCAGGTTCCCATCGTCCCTCCGATCAGCACCGGCTGACCTGTGAGCTGAACCAATCAGACGAGGAGAAAGTCAGCGGTGGCACGGTGGACAGCGGAGTCGTACCGAGGCGGCGGTGCGTACCTGGTAGTCGACGGGGATGAGCGGGTGGTGCGGAGGAAACGCTCTGGTGGATCCTTTGCGGTGAACAAGCAGCGTTCTCTGTTTCCCGTCCACCATGTGCTCCTCCACCTTGGCAATGTTGTGAGAGACGTCGTAGATGACGTGCATGTCCAGGTCGTCCGGCGTCGTGCTGAAGACTTCAGAGAACGCCTGAGAGGAAGACCACAAGAACACACATCACCCTTCTAGCAGTGTCCATCCATCCTCTCCTCCGATGGAGTGATGAAGACTACCTGTCTGGTGAGGAAGGTCATGGACGAGCGGTTGACCCAGGCGTAGTTTCCCGCCGCAGCCATGCCCTTCAGGTAGTCCTGACCTTCCTGTGACGTGATGCGAGCGCACGCCAGCTGTCGGTCATTCACCACGATCTTATCCCTCTTCATCGCCTTCTCCATGGCAACCAGAGCATCTGACATCAGGCAGAAGACAAACCAGAGAACATCAGTTTTAAAAGTTAAAAGATTAATAGATTTTTAAAATGGTTTCAAATGAATCTGGTAATGAGCAACTGATTAACGATTGCAGTTCCTACCTGTGGCCACCTGGTGTCCGAGGCCTCTGCTGCCGCTGTGGATCATCACACACACCTGACCTTTGTGGTCGATGCCCATCTTCTTGGCGGCGTAGTCGTCGTAGATCTCGTCCACCACCTGGATCTCACAGTAGTGGTTTCCTGCTCCCAGAGTTCCCAGCTGCACGACACAGAAACACAGTCAGCTCGACCGTCTTCTGACCAATCTCTAGTTTCAGCTCATTAAGTAACTTCTGATGGGATACCTGGGGGAGGCCTCTCTTCTTGGCCTTCGACGACACCTTGTTGGGGTCGGCCTGCAGCATCCGGCCGTACTCCTCACAGTGCTCCTTGTCCTCGGCCCAGGCGTAGCCCTCCCTCAGAGACCAGTCCACCCCCATCTCCAGGGCCTCCTCCAGGTCCCTGTGACCCACAGGTAAACAGGTAAACAGGTGAACAGGTAAACAGGTAAACAGGTAAACAGGTGAACAGGTAAACAGGTAAACAGGTGAACAGGTGAACAGGTGAACAGGTGACCAGGAAGTTCCTGCTCTGATCTAGGTTGAGTGTGGGCGGATCTTTCCGTACTTGGCGCTCATGGGGATGACGCCCTTGGATCCGACTCCGACCGGGATGTGGTTGAACAGACTCTGAGCGAGCTGCTCCTTCACGGGCTGCACGTCACGCTCGTCCAGGTTCGTCCTCAGGAGACGGACGCCACAGTTTATGTCGAAGCCGACGCCACCTGCAGCAAAAAATAAAAATTGTTCAAGATTATTTCCATGAACCATTTAATGTTCCAACAGATTATTGATCACTAAACATTCTCTAGATTTCAAAGTCCAGACCAGGAGCTAAACGGGGCTAAAGGCTCTGGAGCGTCACGGACCTGGAGACACCACAGCATCAGGGTTGTTCATGTCGAAGGCCGCCATGTTTCCGATCGCAAATCCGTACCCGGAGTGTACGTCTGGGAGCCCGATTGACCTCTGAGGGGAAATAAAGACAAATCTAAACCTTTAGCGGTCTCACCCTTAAACTCTGAGGTTTCTTCTACGCATCACGTTTACTCACGTGTATGATCCCGGGCAGCGCCGCCACGTTCCCAATTTGTTTCATGGCAGGAAGGAAGCCGCCGAAGCCTGAGAGGAAGAAGAAGATAGACTGATTAATAGAGAGAGAGAGAGAGAGAGAGAGAGAGAGAGAGAGCAGGTGGCGAGCTGACCTCCTCCTCGACAGGCGTTACGAAGCTCCTCAAACATCAGTTTCTCCAGAGGATCGTTGACGTAGAAGATCCCTTCCACCTGAGAACGAGAGGTTTTACAGTTTATTCATCTTCAGGCTCATTTACTGATCTGGTATCAGTTCCTCTTGTTGTTCAGATATAAACGAAGCTGCTACTGAAGCAGTTTCCTTTACAGTTAAACATCTGTCTCATTAAATTATTGTCTCAAGATTTGAAATCATTATTTTACTGTATTTTCTTGCAGAACAAGTTGTATTGTTTTTATGTCGTTTATATGAAACTCCTTGTTTTTGTTCAACATGGCAGCTTCTCTTATGAAGAGATAATTATTTATTATCTATAAAAACGATAAAATCCTGAATTGATTATAAAGTAATAATCTGAAAGCTTTTTAAAGACCCACTTCTGTTCTTGTGCTAAACTCCATTAGAAAATAAAGGTATTCTCTAGTGAAACACTGTTTTCATCACTACTACAGGTCATGATTTATTATATTTCATATATTTATAATCTGCGGGATCTTCCCCTGAATTCGTCTCGTGTTTCTTCACTGACAGTTTCCTGTCTAAGCTTCAGCAGCAGATTTAAACTCGTCACTGATCTTAGTGACAGAGCGAGTTAGCCGACATGTGCTAACGGGGCTAAGCCTTGTCTCTGTACTCACCTGCATGTTGGGCACGAAGCCTTTTTTGATCCTCCAGCAGTTACTGGACAGTTTGTCCAGGAACTGCAGCTCATCGTTGTAGCTTCGGCTCATTTCTGACGCATAAACTTTCGGCTGTTACGGTTTAAACGACGCGTTTCTGCGCAGAAACTGAAGCTACGAGCTAACACAGCGCTACGGAAGCCTGTGAACGGTCTTACTCAAAAACGCGATTTATAATCAAATAACGTGACGCATGATTATTAATGTGAAATAAAACAAAATGGCGACTGAGAGTATTTTAAGAATAAAACTACAAAAGTCAAAGTGCAGCTGAATTTAAATTAGGACGTGTTCTCTCCTGCTCGCCGTAGTTGTAGTCATGTGACACTTTGACGTGTTCGAGGAAGACAGCGACAAAAACCCGGAAGTTTGGTGACTCGCCTCCAAAACAAAAGCATGATTTAGACTTTTCTTATACTTTTATCAAATGTAAAAAAATAAATGAATGCAAATTCTTATTGTTCGTTCATTGAAACTTTATAAAGTCGAACAGTTCATTAGTGTGACTCTAATAATGTTGGAGTCGTGTCAGTGGCGGTCACAGGGTGGCGCTGTAGGAGGCTGTTACGTTATTAGGACTGATGGATGGATGCAGGTGAACATGTGATCGACATGTGAGCAACAAACATCTGTTCAGGTTCAAACATGAAGATTATTTTACAGTTTAAAGATTCAAAATGAAGCAAATGATGGAAACTGTTGTTTAGTTGTTGTGTGTTTAAAAGACAAAAAGTTACCAAGAGATTTAAGTGTTGAATAAGAATTAAGAGTATTTCATGTTTTTGAAAAAATTTGCAGAGACTATGGACATTTTTGTAATCTTTGTATTTGTATAATAAATCAAGTTATATAGAAATGAAACATGTTTAATGGTCCTGGTTATACCTTAAAAAAGAGAGTTTCTAATGTCCCGCAGGAACTGTTTAGTTGTTTGTAATTTATTGTTTGTATTAAACAACATGTTTTTCTAAATCTGAGAAACAAGAGATTTAAATAAAGAATCAAATAAAGCAGCTGATGGAAATGTCCAGCTGTTCTTTGGGATTTTATTTTGAATGAAGCCTACAAACAAATGAAACTTGATTTATTCTGAAGGTCTAACCCGGACGTGTAGAGTTCGAGTGCGCTGTGTTGGCCGCTGGTTTCCGGTCCGAGTCCGTTTGATGTTTACAGTGAAATTTAACAGAAAAGTCTGAAAATCATCGGATTTCTTCACGTGGACTCGTCACGTGAGGGATTTGAACGTTCCCCGTGTTTCACGTGAGTCTCTGCGTGTTTCCGGTCTCAGAGCTTTTCACTGACGCTGTTTTCACCGTTGAACTCGAACAGTTCGTTCACATCTTGTTCTGAGAAACGAAAACGAAACATTTCACTTCTTCTAAAACTACGAACCTTTAATTCCAGATTCCTTCTTCATTCCCTGAATCTGCCTCTAAATAATAATAATAATAATAACAATTCATTCTATTTCGCGTTGATTGACTCGTGTGTTGATTTTCTTCTGACTTTAATCTTCATATTAACTTTAATTAACGGAACATTAAAGTGTTCTGCATCAAATGTTTAAGATCATTTATCATGTTAGTTATAAAACTCAGTTGTTTGAAGCTAAAGTTCTTTCAGAGAGAAAATGACTCAACAAAAAAAACTAAAAATGGTGAATTCCTGATGAGATTTGGTTCAAATGAGCTTTTAATTAAATTCAGGTTCAGTTGAAAATGATGTGATTGTTCTGAAACTCGTTGTTTTCATGACACTAAAGAATTTCCTGAGAATTAAACACAGAACATTAGAGTCTGTATCAGAACTATTCAACTCTTTTAAACGTGAACATGGTTTATTAAAGTCAATTTATTTCCCACAATCCCCCAGTTCAGATACTTGAGTGTCTTTCATGATGATGAATTAAGGCTCGAGCACCTTTTGCTTTTCGTTTGATTATTCACAGTTTTTGAAGGGTGAGTAGATAATGAGTGATTTTCATTTCTGGGTGAACTGTGCCTTTAATCTGAAAGGATAACACTTGTTTGTCAGTTTGCTTTGATGTCTCAGTGTCAGTGGTTCCTTTGATGTGAAAAGGCCGAAAGTATCTGGACACGTTCAGCAGCCGCCTGATGACGACTCTGTGTTGTTTGTACGTTGTGACGTGTGGTCGTTTGTCGCCCTCAGTATGAAGCTGCGGATCCGGGTCAACAGACAGACGAGCCGGGTGGAGCTTCTGGGAGAAGAATCGACGGTGAAGGAGCTCAGGGATCACGTCAGGGACACGGTGCTGACGTCTCATGGACTCAGGTGGGATGTCAACATGTCAAGTGTCTCAAAGGGAAATGATCCTTACTGTGTTGTTTCTCTACTGAGTGTTTTGTGTGTCTGTCTCAGTCCAGACACGGAGTTCAGTTTGTCTCTGAACAGCTCAGAGCTTCTGTCCGACACCGGTCAGACTCTGTCGTCCTGTGGCATCGTCTCTGGAGATCTGATCTGCGTCATTCTACCCGAGTCTGTGGCCGCTGCTGCCTCGCTCCCCTCCACCAGCTCCACCAGCTCCACCCGCCCCACCTACACAACCAGCAGCCGAGCAGAGAGCCATCAGCTGATGGAAGCCACCACCTCGAGTCAGGTGAGTGTTCGGTCTGAGGTGGAGACGTGATTTGAGTCTCAGCCGTTGCTCGTTACAATGACAATAATCACAAGACGTTCATGTTGGATCAAACTTTTAGAAACTGTTGATTAAACCTGCATTATGATCTGTACAGCAGCCAGCCACCAGGGGGCGAGATGTCTCTGCAGCTCATTGTGAAATGTTTGATCCTGATGGTTGTGTTTGATATTAAAGTCCAGCAGCAGCTGTGCAGCACTGACCGAGGCCCCTGAGGACCTGGACCCCGAGGCCCTGGACCCCGAGGCCCTGGACCCCGAGGCTCCGGCCCCCAGCTGGGAGCCGATGCTGTGCAGCGAGGCCGAGGAGGGGGAGGCTCCTCTGTCTCTGGAGCTGCTCCACCACAGCGCCTGCATCACCAGCCCCAGCGACGCCGTCATGGTGGCAGGAAACCTCCTGATGCTGGAGACCGGGTTCGTCCCTCAGGTGAGTCCATGCTCTCTGTCTCCCCCTGGAGGTTAAACTCTCAGCTTCATGTTTTTAAACTGGTTCATAAACTGATTCACACGAATGAATGAACTTGAATGAACACGTGATTCAGACTGAATGTTTTTCTGTTTGTGAGTCAGAAATCGTCTGTGATGAATCTAGATGTTGTTACTGAAGCGTTTCCTTGTTTCTCTCCGTGTTGAGGCGTCCGAGGTGAAGCCCGGTGAGATGCCCGGCGGCTGGAGGTCGACCGGCGGACTCTTCAAACTTCCATACACACACCCTCTGTGTGAAAACAGCCTGGCCGTGGTGGTGGGCGTGGTCATGGGCCCTGTGCTCGTCATCAACGGTGAGTTGGAACACGACTCGAGGAGTTAAACTCAAATCGGTTCCTTTACAGACACTTCACTTTGTAAAGCTGAGACGTTCACTGACGTGTTTCTTCTTCTTCTCTTTCAGCCACTCTGAAGCTCAATGACTCGGTCGACACGATTCGCAAACTGTGTCTGAATCCGAGCAGCTACGTGACCGACGAGTGGCCAGGTAGAGCTCTGATTGGTCCGTTTGACTCCTCCCACCGGAGCGCCGTGGGGGACCTCAGCGTTAACCTGTCTGTCGTTGTGTTTCAGGAGAGAGCGCAGCGGCAGCGTTCAAGAACCTGAGCAAACTGTCCCGACTGTTCAAAGACCAGCTGGCGTACCCGCTGATCGCCGCCGCCAGAGAAGGTAGAGACGACCTCAGCAGATTCACACATTCCTCAGTTTATCGTACAGAACATTTTGGTTCTTAGATCTTCAGGCGCGTTAATGAAAGCATGAGTTCATGAGCAGGAGAGAAATCCAAAGCTTCTGTAACAAAGCAACCACCTGTAGTTCCTCTTTACACCACATGACCAGTGGATGGTCACGTGACCACGGAGGTGATGTCAGAATCACATTATTTACTTTATCGTGATCCTGTTCCCAGCGATGGCGCTGCCGGCGGCGTTCGGTCTGGCGGCTCTGCCTCCGGAGCTGCTGCTGCGAGTCCTGCGGCTGCTGGACGTCCGCTCGGTGGTGAGACTGTCGTCCGTCTGCCGACACTTCAACGTGGTCACATGTGACTCGACCCTGTGGAGACACCTGTAC
The DNA here is from genome assembly GCA_026259375.1 of Verasper variegatus. NCBI lineage: Eukaryota > Metazoa > Chordata > Actinopteri > Pleuronectiformes > Pleuronectidae > Verasper > Verasper variegatus. The sequence continues at coordinate 452,645 of CM048058.1, forward strand.
CGCCGAGAGTTCCCCGGTGAGCTCTCCGGGAGAGAGTCCAGCAGAAGCTCCGACTGGAGAGAGGTGAGAAACTGAGATTCTGAATAATCGGATCATATGAACTTTGTTTTCACTTTAAACACAAACACATTGAATTTATTATATGATTATGGTATTTAAATTAGATTAATTAACTACAATGAAGTTAGAATTATCTTCATGGTATCAGGGGTTTATAAGTGATTAAAAAACTTAAACTTAATCCTGTTGAAAATCAATTTTAAATGTCCTTAATCTTTGAATTATGATTAACTTAATAACTGTTAGATTTTGGGTGAACCACTGAATTTGTACATTTATTGATACAAATTAAAATAATATTAGTGATGTAAACAATTTAAGGGGTTTTAAAAGATTATCTGAACAGTTTAAGGGATCAGGTCAAAACATATTTACAAGTTAATGTATTTTACAAACTCTCTGTTTAGTTGAGAAAATAAAAAATAATGGGGTTAAAATGTGAAGTTAAAAATTTTAATTAGTTCTTTATTCAAAGTCTCACTTATAAAAATCGTTTCTACCAAACTGAGGAATCTTCAGACTTAACGTTTGATTTTCATGTTTTTTACGTTATTCTGCAGCTTTATAAAAAGGTCCATCAGATCCGTGAACAGAGACGCGCCGCTCGCCGCCGCATCCTCCCCCCCAACCACCGGAACCCCCGAGACATCTACAGGTTTGTGCCCCTCCCCCTCACGCCTCCGCTGCCCGGCATCATCGGAGGAGATTATGACCAGAGACCCAACCTGCCCCACGGCCTCCTGCCCCGCCCCCGCTTCGACCCCATGTTCCCCCACCGACACCAGGACCGAGCCCTGAGAGGTCGACCAATGGGAGGACGAGCTGCGGACGTCCGGCGAGGATTCATCTGATTATTGAGACTCTGAGAGAGACGAGTGTTTGTTTCCTGAAACACTAAATATGAATATTATTAATAAAGTATGACGACGTGTTCAGGGTCTGAGGAAAAAAGACTGTTTCAGTTTGTGGTGATTTTATTAAAAAAATCAGTTTAATAAAAAGTAAATTTATTTTTCAGATCTGATTTAATCTGGTTTCAGTTGAGTTCATCAGATCGACTTCTTTAAATGTGAATATCTACTTATAATAATAAATTTAAATATATTAACTTGTTCTGTTAACTCATTTTTATATGAATCTCAGATGTGTTGATTTTATTTTTGATGAAACTTCATAAACTTTTTAGTTTTTGTCACAAACTTAATGAAGATATACAAATATTTCTGACTCAATGACGTCATCTTTTGTCTCAGACAAAGGGTGGACTCGTTAAAGAACCCGGGTTTCACCGGCGGCACAGCCTCGTCCGGGCGGGCGGGGTTTAGTCGGTTAAACCAAATCAAACACTGCGGGGTGACGTGACGGAGTCTGGACCAATTAAAACAGGATCATTTTACGTTAAATTCGTTTGATTATTATTTCACTTTGTTATATTTCCTCGTACTGACCGTGTCTCCGCCCTCCTCCAGCCGGGCGGGGACTCTCCTGCTCCTCCTGCCGCTTTTTGGTCACGCTAACCGGGGTGCGTTTGATTTGTGACCCTCTGAGAACCGGAGGATCCAGATTAAGAAGAACATGAGAATTTTAAGTTATGAGCTGATATGAGGCAATAAATTCAAATAAGTTAAGTTTCCATTAAAAGAGAGAGGATCACAGAGAGTGAATTATGGGATTCGAACAAAGTGTTTATACAATAAATAAATAAATGTAATAAAAGTCCAACCACATGCTCTGTCTCTTTAAGAGCCTCGTGTTGATACCGGAAGTGTGAGGACCGCCCCTCTGTCAACACCGCCCGCCCGGGCTGCCCCGACCTGTCCTCCCCGACCTGTCCGCTCCGTCCTGCGGCTCCTCAGCAGAGACTCAGCCCGAGTCCCGGATCTGACCCGGGACCGCAGCAGGAACCAGGCGGGGGCCGTGAACCGGGGCCGTCGGTGGTGACACCGGACTGTCATGATCCCGGTGCGGAGATGGCGTCTTTCCCCGGTTTGTGTAAGGCCGTCGGGCCCGTGGAGGAGGACGGAGACAGGGACGAGAGGGACCAGGGGGACGGAGACAGGGAAGGGTCCCTGCAGGAGATGCTGAAGGCGATCACCGACGAGAGGAACCGACTGAACATCCGCCAGGAGATCAGCGGACTGGGTGAGCAGAACCGGACTGGAGGGACCAGAGAGAGAGAGAGAGAGAGAGAGAGAGAGGGACCACTGAGGGGCCAGAGAGAGAGAGAGAGAGACCATAGAGGGGCCAGAGAGAGAGAGAGAGAGAGGGACCACAGAGGGGCCAGAGAGAGAGAGAG
>CM048058.1:457500-477500 GCA_026259375.1 Verasper variegatus
GTTGGTTCTCATTGATGAGGCTGTAAGGATCCTGTTGGTGGTTTCTATTTAATATGGTTCTAGAGGTTTATATTTAGGGAGATGCTGTTTATCTCTGGAGTTCCACAGATAAGGAGAAGACGTTCTGGAGGTTAATGTGAATCATGACTGTGGAATTCAAACCTTCAACCTCAGTGTCCCAGTCGCCTCTGAAAGTTTCTCTTCATCCATCGGTTCTTTGTTCGTCTTCTCTTCCAGGTCAGTGGAGCTTTGACTGAGCGCCACTGATCTAGACCCACAACTCTGTAAGTGTAGTGAAGAACCCGACAGTCCGAACCTGACTCACTGTGACACATGAGGAGTCAACGTTCTCCAGACTTCATGACACATGCAGCTATGAATGGATCAGGACTTTCTCTTAGTCTCTGAAGCTGAACCGAACCGCTTCACTCTGAAAAACAAGAAATAAACAACTGACAAACAACAACCGACAATAAGGAGAGAATTTAAATAAAGCTGACTGGAAACCTATAGAGGTTCCAGAGGTGCTCCGGTGGTTCTGTGGTCACTGAGGACGGTGGTCCAAGTCCTCATTAACATGGTTCTAGAGGTTTTAGGTGGTTGTGGAGTTTATTAGTTTTTTTCTGGACCTTTTTAGAAGGTTTAAATGATGCAGTGGCTCCTCTCGGTCCCTGGTTTCATGTGGAGCTCCTGCTCAATAGAAAGGTTCTCGGGTCATTTGGGTTCATAGAGGAGGTTCTGAAGATCCTGGTTCTGTTGAAGCTTCGTCTTGTCGGTGGTTCTCGGTTCTTTGCTGATTTTAGTAACTTCTTCTCCTGCCGGTTCTGGTTCACTGACTCTGGTCAGAGGTCAGAGGTCATGTCCGCTCCACTAACTGAGCTCTGATTGGCTGCCGGCTGGACTCATTTCCAAAAGCTTTTACTCTGAAAAGATCAGATAATAAAAAGCAGTGGACTGATGGACGGACGGAGCGTCAGGGTGTCGACCACCTGCCCTCGCCACCTCAGGGTGCTCTGCTGCCTGGTAACTGTCGCCAGGCAACCAGGCAGAGGATGACGCGGCGTTACGGTTTCACTTCCTGTCGGAGCAGCTTCCTCCTCAGAAGAGTGATGTTTGTTTGACATTTAAAAGATATGAACCTGTTATGAAAAATAAAATATCAACTTAATATCAAAGATATGAAAAATAGAAACTCTAATGTTTATTGTGTTACTGGTGAAGCACCAGTGGAAATATATTGTTGTTTTTAACTTTTGTGCATCACAGTTTAAGTTTGTTTGTGTTGAATGAAGTAAATGAACAGTTCTATTTGTCGTCTTCAGGCTGTTTTAAGGACGACCGCATCGTGTTCTGGACCTGGATGTTCTCCACCTACTTCATGGAGAAGTTGGCTCCTCGTCAGGACGACATGTTGTTCTACGTCCGCAGGAAACTCGCCTACGTCAGCACCGACAACGCCGACGGCAAAAAGGTGACAAGACCACTTGTGTTTAAAATACAGACAAACTGAATTTAATATAAATAGATTCATGGGGTTAAACTGAAAAAGTATCAAATATCATTAATAGGATTAAAATCATGTAATTAGTAAAATATTTAGACAGATTTAAAGAGTCAGAATATACATTTCAAAAATAGAGATTGTGGATTAACCAAGGACGTCACGTGTCCCCAGAGTTTTTGTGGCTTCATCCCTCTTCCTCTTCCTCTTTTCCTCTCCCGCCTTTTGTCCTACATCTGTCCCTGGTCGCCATGGTTACACATTATTGTTCTGTGTCCAGGTTGGTTAAACATCCCCCCTCATCTTCATCTCTTATTGTTCAGATACAGATCAGATGAAGAACGGATATTTCCCATCGTGCACATTCATATTTTAACAGTGTTGCCATGGCAACCAGCCCTGTGCTCTTACACCACTCGTGAGGGATATGAATCTCGACATGTGGCGACTTCACGTCTTCTCCTTGCAGACGTTTAACCTCTGAACAGTCGAGGAGGCGACGGATTTAATATCTTTAGATTTAGACGACAGCACCACACACGCACGCACGCACACACACACGCACGCACACACACACACGCACACACACACACACACACACAGAGGGAATATGAACAAACTTTTCATCTAAACTCTGATGTTAGAGTTGAAGTTAAACCTCCGACAGATCGAAACGTATTCATTTGAACAAGATAAGACCGTGTTGGGACGTAGGGGGCATCACTGAGTTCAGGGAGGAGCATCTGATACAGCCTGACCTGCTGCCTCCTCCATGTTCCTGACGTTCACCTGAACTGACAGGTGACCTCCACAGTCCTGCTTCCTGTTCACCGCCTTTCTCTCCGACCCGTCAGCTTCCATCCACGCATGAATCAGCTGCTCGCTCACCAGGCGCCTGCAGCTCAGCCGATCACGTGATGTAGGTCAGGAGCGTCATGTTGTCCTCTTGTCTCTCCAGGTGGAGGTGGAGGTCTACAGGAGGGACTCCAAGAAGCTGCCCGGCCTCGGTGACCCCGACATCGACTGGGAGGAGAGCGTCTACCTGAACCTCATCCTGCAGAAGGTGACGATGGAGAAACATCAACCACCTCGCTGCTTGCAGACTGTCTGGATATGAAATATACAGATGGTCCCTAAACGCATCATATGTAGCCGCTGCACCTTCCAGATGTTCCCTGACCTGGCTGAAGTTTACGTGTCTGATCTCTTTCTTGCAGCTGGACTACGTGGTGACCTGCGCCGTCTGCACACGCTCAGACGCAGGAGATATCCACATCCACAAGAAGAAATGTCAGGTGAGACACGACCGCGGCTGAAACTCGTCATGTCTCACAGCGGCATCCATCTTCATTCTCTAACTTCCTCCTCCCACAGGAAGTGTTTGCCTCCCCCAGCAAACACGCTATGGACAGTAAAGGGGAGGAGTCAAAGATGAGCTACCCGAACATCTTCTTCATGATCGACAACTTTGATGAGGTAACAGCTTTTTATTTTGTGACCTGTAATGCAGCCCGCCACCAGGGGGCGACTGAGAGGATTTTGCTTCACTTTAAGGAGCCGTCATGTCGTCCATCTTTATTAACTCTGTGTTACCTGCGATGTTTGTTCTGTGTGACGCATGTTTTTGTCCTGAAAATGAAAATATAAGAAGTGAAATAAACAGGATTAAATGCTAAACCAGCGGCTGAAGCTGAGAGAACTCGTTTCCTCGGTTGAGATTCATGTGGTGAAATGTGACAGTGAAGGTTTTCCTCTCTGATGCAGGTGTTCAGCGACATGACGGTTGGCGAGGGCGAGATGGTTTGTGTGGAGCTGGTGGCGAGCGACAAGAGCAACACGTTCCAGGGCGTCATCTTCCAGGGCTCGATCCGCTACGAGGCGCTGAAGAAGGTCTACGACAACCGGGTGAGGAGGTTCTGCTCGTCTGAATCTGGGGCTCCACCTTAAACTGAACCACGTTAGCATTTTAGCTAAGATGTTCGTGAATGAGATGGAGGCTCGTTTAAATTTGTTGTCCGACTTTGTGTTTACGAATAAAAAACGAACGATTAAATCGACTGAACTCGTTTGTTTTTAACCAACATTGTGACATTTAAACACTGGACTCCAGTTTCCAGCTGAACCCGACATGTCGTCAAAAGAAACTTCTTCATACGCTTCATTTTCATTTCTTCGTATGCGTCCCTGCAGGTGAGCGTCGCTGCTAAGATGGCCCAGCGGATGTCTTTCGGCTTCTACAAGTACAACAACATGGAGTTTGTGAGGATGAAGGGTCCACAGGGCAAAGGTCACGCAGAGATGGCCGTCAGCAGAGTCCCGACGGGCGACACCTCCCCCTGTGGCACGGAGGAGGATCAGGTGTCCCCCATGCACGAGAGGGTGAGGACGAAAAACATCAGAATCTGGGTTCACACATAAAAATATAATTGTTAACGTTAAAGTGTCTCAGTTAATCGCCTGAAGTGGATTTTATCACCCGCTGAGTTTACGATAAAGCTGCAGGAAGCTGTTGCTTTCGGTCGATCGCCTGTCGAGCGACAAATATTTAATACATTTAATTGTAAGGTTTCGTTCATCATATGTTCAGTGAAGCAGCTGCACCTTTCTGATGTGGGCGTTCCTCAGGGCTCCGTTCTGGATCCTCTGCTCATTTACCTTCGTGACATTTCTCCTTCTTCTATGTTCGATTTTAATTTTAATGTAATTTATTTGCCTGGATTTTTATTTTATTTTGTGACATAAAACAATGGAATCTTATTATATAATTATTTAACGCAGAATGTTTTCTAGAGTTTTTTCTGTCTCACTGTTTGTAGAATTCAATTATGTAAGAAAAGGCTAAATTTGTATTAATTTAATTGGTTTAAAATCGTTTTACTAAAAAGTCTCTTAATCCTCTGAAAACAGGAAGTCCAAATATAACAATGTTTGTACGTGGAGCTGGAGAAGTGGTTCTCTGTTCCAGTTTAGTTTCACTTCCTCTAGTCTGTGATTCGCTGAAGCAGAAGAGAAACGTCGGCGGCTCAGAGACTCGAACACGACTCACGAGATGAAATCAGGTCACGATCAATAATAAATGAAGCTGCGCTGGATTATTCAGCGTTTCACAGTTCGTCCTCCAGATGTGAGTCAGACTCCTTGTTACCAAGGTTACCAAGTCAGCTGGTCACTGGCAGCTTCTCAGGTAGAAGTGATTGGTTTTGTTTTTATTGTGAGAAGTTTCTATTCACACTTTACTTAACAAACCAACTTGATCAATAATAAGTAGTTTTCAGAAGAAGACGTTTCTTTTCGCTCTGAGACGAACACGTCAGCTGGAAAGATTCATCAGGACTTTAGAGCCAATCAGGATTCAGAATGAGACAAGCGTCACATGTCACAGCTCAAGTTCTCAGACTGAAGTCAAAGTACTAAAGTAAAAGTACCTCTACACCTGTGTACAGTTACTGAAGAAGCACTTCATCAATTCACCATGAACCTGATCTCCGTGTGTTTCTGTGTTTGTCCACCAGGTGACGTCCTTCAGCACCCCCCCCACCCCGGAGAGGAACCGCCCCTCCTTCTTCTCGCCGTCTCTGAGACGAAAGGTTCCGAGAAACCGAATCGCTGAGATGAAGAAATCTCACTCGGCGAATGACAGCGAGGAATTCTTCAGGGAGGAGGAAGACGAAGGTAAAACAAGAAATCATCTTCATCACCGTTTATTTGATTAATCACCCGAGTTTAAAATCAAAACATCTAATGAACACGTTTCATCAGATCTTCACACGACCTCGAACCTTCGCTCGCGCTCGCTCTCGGGCACCGGACGCTCGCTCGTCGGCTCGTGGCTCAAACTGAACCGGACCGAGGACTACTTCCTGTTGTACTCGCACCTGACGTACGTCACGCTGCCGCTGCACCGCATCACCACAGGTGACAACTTTACTCTACTTTTTTACGTTTTTAATTTTTTGAATGTCAGACAGGAAATTTAGTCTGAACCTTCGGGGCTGATGGGAAACGCAGTTTGTTATGATAAACATATTGTGTGTGTGTCTGTGTGCGTCAGACATCCTGGAGGTGCGGCAGAAGCCGATCCTGATGACGTAGCGGCGGCGGCGGCCGGTCGAGACTCTAAAGTGCCTCCTGTATCAGGCCCCAGAGACACAGCAGCGCCCTCCGGTGTCCAGAGGGAGACACCACACACACCTGCTTCAGCCGGAGGGACAACAACAAACAAACAAACAAATAAACAAACAAACCAGCCATTCAGGAAGTGCCTCCTCCTCCTCTTCTTCTCAGTTCCTGTTGTGTGGATTGGTCATCTCCATGGAAACAGGCCCCAGCGACAGGATCACATGACCTCAGCGTGAGCAGGCATTGGCTGAACTCTGATCAGGAAGAACGTTTGTTTCTTGTGTAAATATTCTGCTGCTTTTGTCACTGAGACGCCTCGACACACACACACACACACACACACACACACACACACACACACACACACACACACACACACACACACACACACACACACACACACACACACACACACACACACACACACACACACACACACACACACACACACCTTTCATGGTCACTGAGGCGACGAGACGTTTGATGAGGTCACTTCACTAAGGAACCAATCACAGCTCAGTTCCAGTCACTTCGTTACATGTTCATCACAACTTTAATTCAAGTTGATTCTTTTGTTCAAACTAATTAAATATGAATTCAACTTTCATGTTTTTAGTTTGTCCCTCAAACTGTTTGATGTTTAACTCGATTTAACCTGAATTTATTAAACAAAAAAATTTGATCATGTCACTAATAATTAACTTATTCACAGTTAAAATATTTACTTACAAATGTATTACTAACATTCATTTGTAAAGTCTGTACAAAGTCAAACTTTATCATCACAGTAGAAATTCACTTTGAAGAACAAACTAAAATTCATGTTTCGAGAAGAAAAATCCTAAAGTTCTAAAAACGTGTTGAATTGAAACCAGGTTGTTCTCAGTGAATAAAAACAGGACTCGGACGACGTTTGACAGAAACCTCACTGACGTGGTTTGTGTTGAGTCATTGGACTGAAAGTTGTGATGAACTTTAAATCAGTTTAAACTTTAGAAACACGTCACTGACCTGGTTTCATCGGTTCAGCTCAGATTTGCACTCGGAGACGAAGCCGTCGTCGGTCAAAGTGTTTTTCTTCGTGTCGTATTTAAAGTGAAGTATTGATTTATTCTTGTATTCATGGTTTCTCCAGCTGAATGTATCCACGCTGATCGATACAAAGACGTCCACCGACGACAGTTTGCACTGTAAAACGCTTTTAGAACCTTTTTCAAGCCGTTTGTTAAAACCCTTTGTTCCTGCGTCACTTGAACGCATCGTCATGGCTTTCGTACACAGACAGTCGTTGTGCACGTTCTCAGATTCTCTTCTTTTACAAACTCTCTGTACTTTCCTGTTTATTTATTAAAACACATCAGAAAAACCTGTCCCTGGTTTCTATGACGACACTTAAAGGTTCATTTACATTAAATGTTCTCTTGCTCATGGTCGTAAACTTTAGTGTGGCGCCCCCTTCAGGACAAACTTAACATTTTCAGTTCTCAGTCGAGAGAAATTGTCAGTTTCACATCCTGATATTTAAATTTTATGACTGCTGTAATTTATTATTATTAACAAACTCAACTTAACATCTGAAATGAGTCGTACATGTGTGGGTGTGGTTACATGGTTTGGTCACACCCCTTAAACACCAGCAGGAGGCTGGTGCAGCGCGTCTCAACACACGTATCGTCCCCACGTGTCAAACACACGTATCGTCCCCACGTGTCAAACACACGTATCGTCCCCACGTGTCAAACACACGTATCGTCCCCACGTGTCAAACACACGTATCGTCCCCACGTGTCAAACACACGTATCGTCCCCACGTGTCAAACACACCTATCGTCCCCACGTGTCAAACACACGCATCGGTCTTTTGTTGCCTGATAAACAGAAGGAATCAGACACGTGACACATTTCTCTGATCGTAGTAAACATGTTAAAGGAACTGAAACTAACTCTTTGATCCCACACGAAGTGGAAGAATGACGACGCAGCGAGTGTTCGTTTCCTTTTATTCCTCTTTACAAATGTTCGATGACAGCATGACTCACCAAGGCCCAAACCAAAGGCCGCACGAAGGACACTTAGAAAACAACAGAGTCCGTGTTCACAGAAAAACAGAGAAGTTACAGGTCCTCTCTGCAGACGCTCATCAGAGGAAACATTCTCACCAGATCCACTCGGCGACTTCAAGAAGCCGCCGACGCAATAAATAGTTTCCAGAGCAAAAAAATTAAAATGAACTGTTACTGCGAGTGTTTAATTTGTAAAACCAAATCGACTGGACTTCGTTTGGAGTCCCCCCCCCAAACCCTCGGTGGTGACGATCGAAGGTGTTGCACGATCCTATAACTATAATTATGATGATTCTCCTTGATTCACACGTTCAGTCGCTCGGGACCCAATTAAAACAGTGAAGCTGATCAGACTCATCGTCCTGTTCTTTAACAGCAGCAGCGTCCGAGCGGAGGAATGTGGCGGATTCGAGGAGCAACGACCTGCTCTGTCGTTTCAAAACAGAAATAGTTCACAGTATGACGAACAATTCATTGTGGTGAAACAGCTGATTTACCAGGATGAGTTATTTACACTGACATGCGTGTGTTCAGTGTGTGTGTGTGTGTGTGTGTGTGTGTGGGGGAAACCGGCGTGATGAGGAAATCTGAGGACGACCAAGGGAAGCTGTTAAAAGCTTGGTGTGTGGGGGGGGGGGGGGGGGGGGGGGGGGGAATTCAGCCCTTCTTCTCCTCCAGCGTCTTGTGGAGCTCGTCGGCTTCCTCTGCAGTTTTCACCCGGATGAGGAGCGGGATGGGGCAGGTCGGGTTCTTGTCGTCGATGACCGGGTTCGGGACGCACACCACCATCACGTTGTTCTTACCGACTCGAGAGCACGGCATGGAGGCCGACACCAAGATGTTGAGCAGGATGTTTCCTGATGAGCAGAGAAAGGGTCGTTGAAGAAGAAGAAACCGTACAAACAAAGAAAATCTGATTTTCAACTTCCCAGCTGTTCATGTGTCAGGAAAACTAAAATGTAAATGAAATAAAAATCACTTTGTGTCTCGTTTAAATCTTTTTTAAACACTTGCACATGAATCAGATTCTGTGACAGAAACACGTGATCTGGTCAATCAGTGGAAAGGGTTTAGTTTGTTAAACGTGTGGAGATCAGCTGTCAAACATTGGTTCATGTGTTTTACTGCACTGGCTCCTGTTGCTACACAATCAGGAGGCAGCAGTTCCTCTGATTCACCAGCAGGTGGCGCTGTTGGTTCATTTCAAATTGAATTACTTAACACCTTCATGTTTAAAATTTATATCATTTACTATTAAATGAAATCTTCCACAGAACATGGTCAATGTAGAGAAATATCTTTATTTTTCTTATTTTTAATTTATAATTAGTTTGTCTGGTTTCAGCTGAATTAACAACTTTACTTTATCCCGAGTTTCCTCTCACTTTAAAAATAATTCCCTCCAATGCTGAGTAGAATCATCATTAACAGTCGTTCAGCGTAATTCTGATGAACTGGACTGAACTTGACTTTGTATCGTCAGACTTCACTGATCCTGTAGTTTGTGAGAAACTGACGTGAACCCGTTGATTTTCTTCATCAAACCAAGAACAGATGAATTCTCACCCAGGTTGGTGTCTGCCCGAATGACCATCTGAGTTTTCCCGTCCTCGATCTGTTTGAGGTGCAGAGTTCCGACTCCCTTCTCTTTAAACTCCGAGTCCTTCTTGTAGAACATTTTACACCTGAGGACACAAACAATCTGATTAATCTCCAGCGTCTGTGCGGCAGATTAAATCACAGTCGGATGGTGAAAATCTATATTTAGTGAAGTTTGGTTTAACAATTGTCCTGATGCAGAGAAAATAAAACAAACATCTTTCCAGATATTCACAGATATTGTTAGATTCTCCTGTCAAAATGTGTTATTATCCTTTTAATAGAAATGAAGAAGACGTTAATAATAAGTCGTACGTACTTCTTGGAGAAGAAAGCATCTTCCTCTTTCACCTCCTTGACGTCGGGTTTCGGTGGCTCCTCCGACTCCTCCTCTCCGTTCTCCACTGAAAGATAAAACCAAAACATTTCATCAAGCTTCAGTTTCACATTGAAACTAAGAGTCAACGTGTGTCGACGTTCTGACAACAGAGATCTTTATTCTTATTCTTTTCCGTAATGCGACAGTTAAGTGAATTCAAATCTGCTAATTTTCTCATATTTAATAAAAAACGAATAAAACCGTTTTTAGTACCAAACAAAAAACTGTGGCTTTAAAATCTTGTATTTCATAAACCCTGATTTATCATATTTCCTCAGAGCAGAAATAAAGTCAATGTATAAACATTTCGTCTCAGAACAAATCGATTCAGAGCTTCTGTTTGTATCATGTGATTTTCTTATTGAATCTTAAATAAAGTGCTCGTCACAATGTCCTGTATCACAAACGGAGGTTCTGCAGACGCTTGTGACCAACTGTTAAAAATGTATTTAGCTTTGTGTCTAATACCAGACAAATGAAATCTGACAATCTGGAAACACCGAATATTTAACAATTTATTAAATTCTGTCACAAATCTTTTTTTCCAATCAGCTAAATGTTTAATCTCTAAATTTTAAATGGAAAAGAATAAATGTTCGGCTGCAGCTCTGATCAGAGACGTTTGTCTGAAGAGACATTCAGGGACAAATCTAAATGTGGTGCCGTACCTGCAGGCGGAGCGTCCTCAGCCTTCGTCCCGCTGAAGGACAGAGGAGCAGCAGATCCTGGGGCTCCGAACATGGAGGTCTGACTGGAGGAGGCGCTGGAGGACGAGGAGAAGGAGAAGCTGGGGGACATGGATTTGGACCCCAAGGATCCGAGGACAGAGCTGTCCACCTTCTTACCGAAGTTAAACGTGATGCCGGCGGGGATCGGAGCGGCGGTGGAGCTTTTGTCTTGGGTCGAGTCATCTGTGGTTTTTTTGGCAAAGGAGAACAAAGTGGCGGCGGCTGGAGCCGGAGCCGCCGGGCTGCTGGAGGAGGAAGATGAGGGAGGAGGAGGGGTGGATGAGGTGGTCCCTGCCTGCTTCTTCTCCTCCGAGCCTCCGTCAGCCGCAGCAGCTGATCCGGCGCCGTACTGCCGCTCGATGCTGGCCAGGTGTCGCTCATAATCCCTGAAGATGGGGTTGAGGTCGCACAGAGGGTTGTCGTTCACGTGTTTGGTGATCCAGTCGCGCACAGAGCAGTTGAGCGCCGTGAGCTGCCGGCTGTACTCCTTGTTGCCGACACTGCTGCCGCTGCTGATGCCGCTGATGCTGCCGAAGCTTGGAGCCGGACTTGGGGAGGAGCCATTCGTCTGCTTGGCGGTGATTTCAGCAAAGGGTTTTGCGGAGGAGGGGCTGTTGAACGTCAGACCTGAGATGATGGAGGGAGAAACGTTACACATGGATGAAGCAGAGAGGAAGAGAGACCCCTCCCCCCGTAATGCAGCAGCAGCACCCCCCCCCCCCCCCCTGCCCTGCAGCTACACCACGACATGAACGAGCAAACCCACAGAGCGACGCTGATTCAGCTCCATTACACACCAACGCCAAAACAGGACCCTCCACAATGAAGCATTTCACTTCATTACACGTCGACTGAACGACGTCCAGCGAAGCAACACTGACGAAGAAACTGACTCAACACGAGGCAGAGAAACCACCCGACTCTGTTCAAACTACAGCAACACAAAGGTTCGGGTTTGTCCCTGAATACAAAAGACTGAAGAACAAAGGATGATGGGAAAAGCTTCATCAACTGAAACCAACAAATCTGTTTTTAAATCTCACTAAGACAAATATGAATAAATCTTCATGATGCTCATTATGTCTGAACATAAACAATCTGATCATTGAATCAATTGAATCAAACGTCAACGTCTCAGGTTCAAACCCGAGCTGCTTCTTCAGGTTGGTATTTTTCTGTCAGACTGAACATGAAAACGTCGCTCAGCTGATCAGTCTGATCATAAAAGACCAAACTGCTGTTTTCATCATTTAAAATCCGTCACCGCAGCTTCACCAGAAAACCTCTAAACCGTCCGTGTCGTGACAACATGTGTTTCACTGCTACACATCTACGACCTGAAATAAAACCATCTTCATGAATTATCACGTAAAGGAAAATCCACCAGTACGACGAGACCCTGAAGTCGTCGTAACAGACGACGCTCTGCTTCACAAAGTGAAATGTGTTTGTAACAACACAGAACATCAACACAAAGCTCAGCGTGTCCTGAACAAACGTAAGCGAACGTCAGCTGTAACCGTTTCTTCTCACCTGGCGTCACGGTGGATGCAGCCGGAGACGAGAAGCCTCCGAACGACGGACTGAGGCTGTTTCCGTTGGTCAGACCGCCGAGGCCTTGAAATCCTCCTCCGTTACCAAACCCAGAAAACATCGTCGAAGGCGAGGCTGTGCTCGCCGCCGGCTTGGTCAAAGAAAAACCTTTAAACCCTTTGAACGCTCCGCTGTTCTCGCCCTGAAACAGGAAAACGTGCTGAACGTCACTTTACCACAAACACATTTATAAATGAAATCACAGACCCTGGTGTGTTTAGTATGTTTTTCAGTCACAAGCTGTATTAAGTACATGTTGATGTTTGTGTTTACCTCTGCTCCAACGTTGCGGCGTTTGGCCCTTTTAACCACTCGGCTCTTCAACACATCTTGACTCGCAATTGAAAACTGCCCGGCCTATAACCAAGATTACACCTACAGGTTAATACATCACAGATCTGAACTACACTGCAGATGGACGACATTATAAAGGTTCAAAGGTTCAAAGGTTTAATAGTCATATGCAGAAATTAACAAGTCATCAATGCAATGAAGTTCTGAGTTCTCTTGTCCCTGCCTGGTGCCGTCAGTTATTAAAATACAAATATGACTAAAAAAGATCCAAACAACCAAAGAAAACTAGACATTTAAATACAGTGTGTATGTGTATATATGTGTACACACACACACTGTATGTATACATACATACAGAAAACTTAAGTATAATAATAAATACACACACACACTTTGTATCATTAGTTTGACGAGGACAGTTTGTCATGTGACTCACCTCCTCTCCCTCCTCCTCCTGATCCCAGTTCCTGTCCGTTAACTCCTTGTCAGCGATCCTCTTCGCCATCCCACCTGCTCTATAACACAGAAGAGCAAGCGTCACAGTTCAGAACTTCCATGTAGAAATGCGTCAGATAGAAGGAACCATGACAGAGTAGTGATGTGAAGGACCTTTACTGTTCAGCTCAAATACTTATTCATGTTCCTATGGAGATATCATGGCTAAAATGTGCAAATCGTTTTGAATGTATTTCTGTAGATCATCTCTCAGCTTCTTCTACACCAGAGTGTTCCTCATCTTCCTCATGCTGCTGTCTGACACCTGATGGAGGACACATGTACCTCATCTTCCTCATGTTGTATGTGCTGCTGTCTGACACATGTACCTCATCTTCCTCATGTTGTATATGCTGCTGTCTGACACATGTTCCTCATCTTCCTCATGTTGTATGTGCTGCTGTCTGACACATGTTCCTCATCTTCCTCACCTGGCTGCAGGTGCGGGCCTCCTCTATATAAATGGCCCCTGACACAGATCCTTGTCTGACCCACCAGAACCAGACGCAGCTTTCAGACGCACACTACACTAAGTTGTGTAGAAACGTCCAGAACATTTAAAAACCCTCCCGCTCGTTAAACATCTGATTTAAGTTTCTCTTTAGCTTCATGCTAAGTCTGTAGCGAGTTAACAACGGACGTTCTGCTCGTCGGCGGTTAACTGGGTCAGTTAACTTTGTCTCTACCCAGGGTCGAGGGTCAGTTAACGAGTTGTTTAGCCTCCATGTTGTGGCCGTTAGCCGGTGAGCTAGCGGCGGGTGTCGATGCTAACCGGGCCCGGATGCTAACGCTAGCTCGCCGTTAGCCGGCTGGTCACGTACCTGGAGCGGACTTTAGTTTCCTGGAGACGCAGAGACTCGAACCTGCTCCGGGCAGAAGCTCCGGTTCACCGGCCCCGGTAACAACTTGGGTTAAAAAAGAAATGAACCGAATAAACCGAATAAAGCTCAGAGTTTGGATCGAGTCTCGCTCACGCCGCCATTTTACGCAACGGAACATCCGCATGGGTTCTCGCGTCCCGCCCTTTTGCGCATGCGCAGCACAGGGAGCAGTGGTGCATCATGGGAAGTGTAGTCCATTCATTTCGCTCTGATTTTATTTGATCTATTTTTAAATCAAGTACATTTTGACCATGACGTCAATTATGTTTGATTTAAGATGAATTCTTTATATTTACTACATTTTAATTTGGATGTTTTATCCTTTAAAGTTTAATTTCTTCATATTCAGTATATTTTAGTGAAGCTGAATTATACAACGTAGGCTGCACATTGAATTGTTAATACATCAGATCAGAAGTGCAGTGAAAAGTCACATGTTTTTGAAAGTAATAATGTGCTCAATATTTGAAGAGTTAAATTTACCCTTGTTCAAGTTTCTTAATTATTTTATTACACACAAAATAAACCTGAAACACAGTAATGGATTGAACTTGACCCTGATAATGTTAAACTATTAAAACTGGAAACGTGTTAAACAGAACGTGATGAGTTATAAAATCTGATTTCACGTCCTCTGTTGCCTTGTTCTTTTGAGACTGAAGGTCAGAGTAACTTTGAGTGATGTAAAGTGACGGCTCTCAGTCAGTGAACCTGCAGCTGGTAAATCGTCTGCTCTGCACACAACCATCTTTGATTTTAACCTCAGCTAAACGATGACTCTGGGATTTACAGTGTTTCACTTCCCCTTCGTCTTTCACAGCCTTGTGTGTTTGAGAGGAAAACTAATGGATGCAGGCGGAGGCTCGGGGGAAACTGGGGGTAAAATGGTGCAGAGTTGGGCAGCAGATGGCTCGTCTCCAAGCTTTCAGGATCCTGCTCGGCTTTGCCAAACAGGAACAGGTGCTGGAGAAAGTAGGAAGTGCGCTGTGGGCCCTGGCGGCAGCAGGAGACCCTTGACCAGCTGGCGAGGAGAAAATGGAAAGAGTTGGCAGCGGAAAAGATAGAGAACCTGTATAATGTAGAAGGAAGAGGCAGAACCAACACAGCACAGTGCATGATGGGACATTAGGTCAAATCTTATTGAAACCACGTTTGACCATTTAAATGTGTATGAAGGTCCCAGGAAGCAACGGAGGATTTCAACTATCAACCACATTTAGAGATATATTTATACTTTCTCCCCAAATAATTTATTACAAATGAACATGTTTTTGATTTCAACCCTGAAATGTCTTAAACTTGATTCAACAACAAAGACTATGAAGCACTTTATATTTTAAAATACAAAGTTTTCTCTGTTGAGATGAATGTGTCGGATGTGTTTAGCCTAGCTTAGCATAAAGACTGGAAGTGGAGGGAAACCGTGGAAAACTGAAACTGGTGTTTGTCACTATTTTTAGTTTATTTCTTAGATAATGAATTCCTGATTGAATGAGTGTGTAGAAGCTTCTGTGTTGAGAACTTGTCGAGCAGCTTCACCATCAGAAGCGGCTCCTCCTGCTGTGTACAGAGAATTACTGTGTGTTGATGAGATGGAGAGGGGCCCTCAGCTCAGTGTGGGGGGCCCCTCTCAGCGGGGCTCCTCTGATGTCTGGAGCAGCTGCTGGGCTCAGGTCGTGTCGAGTCGGGCCCTCGGAGCTGGAAGCAGAATCAAAGCCGACGGCTCCCAGAGAGGAAGAGAAACAATAAAACTGTTGATCAGCAGAGAGAGAGAGAGAGAGAGTCACTCTTACATCTGTTCATTCATTCATCACAATCCCTGATTTATTCATTCCTTCAATTATTTATACCTGTTTGTTGAAGAAAGAATAAACGAATGAATAAATAATACATTTTACTTTAAAACATTTTAAATGTTCCCTGTAGCTCTGTGGACATTTATCTTCTCTGTTTGTGTAAAAAGGAAACATCTCTTCTTCTCTTAATAATCATCGTCGACCTCCACATTTACTCTCTGTCGTCTTATTTCATGCATCTCGTCTCTAATTGGCCGTTGAGCAGACAGATCTGTGTGTCAATTAGGCCTCAGCAAATGAAGCTATAATTAGGTTGAATTAATTGACAGTAATTAGTCCAGTGACAAATTAAAAGGAAGCAGAACTGATGTTTCCTAATGATCCCAAAATACCATCTCCATTTTGAAAAGGTGAGATGACAAGTTTTAATCATCTGACGTATGTGTTTTTAATTAATCGTCTGAGTTTGTGGATTAGAAAAAAAACGTAACGCCTCCTAGTGGCTGAGAAATGTACTAAACTGACTTCACCCATAATAAACCAGCGCTCACATGCTTGTTACACTGGACCTGTCGGAGGTCGTTTTTTATATAAAGATATAAAGAAGCCTGATTGGCTGTGAAATGGTAAAAGGTGGTGACATGTTATTAAATCTTGGTGGAGGTCATAGAAGTAAAGGTCTCATAGTTTCCATCTGGAATCAGACGTCAGAGCAACATGGCCGGCCGTGTTGATTTGGTGACCAGCATCGTTTCACCCGGTTTTCTTTGAGATTTTCAAAGTTCAGCTCCAGAGACCAACCTGAAGGTTCAAAGGTCAGAAGTAAGGTGTTGCATGCTGGGAAATCCCCAAACCCGCCAGCCTGCAGCTTAACTGCAGAGTGGATCGATGAACCCTGACGGACCAGCGGCCTGTTCTGGTTCCTCACGTGTGATCCATGTATGAAGCGTGTGATGTCTCCCTGCTGGAGGCGGAGCTGCCAGCTCGCTGCTTCCTGCTGCTCAGAGCCTCTCACAGTCTGTGACGCTGCTTCTTCACCTGGGAAATCTCCACGTGATCTTTAAAATCGCCTGATTGCAAACGGTTCGGCTTGATGTGAAGCGGCTCGGCCGACACCGAACAGAACAGTCACACTGAGATGACTGAATTATACTGATTAATAATTGAGTCCTATTAAATCCTCTCACTTGCTCCAGTGATCGGCTGCAGAGGTTTTAAATCTGTCAGTGAGTCGTTGTAAAAACAACAGAATCCTCGTATCAATCACTGACCACTGACCACTGACAGAAAATGAAGACTTGAAATATGACTTCTCTTAATGTTTTCATCCTCACGCTCATCTACTTCCAGAGGATTATGTTCAAATATCATTTAATCTGATCTTAATTTCACAAATATAAAACTCGTCCTGTTTCACTCGACCTCTTAAAATCCAGCTCGAGTTTAAAAGTGTAATTTTTGTCTATTTACCCAAATTTAGAGGCTCATGGGAGAAGAACTGTGAGTTCACAATACACGTACGAGACATCGTGTGATCGGTAACGTCTTCATGTTTCTTGTTTACATGAGACTAGAACCTATGAGAAATCATATTTTAATTAATAACTACCACATTATAGAAGAACCTAAAATAACAGACACCATCTTTTACAAACATTTATTTCACGTCTACTTACGTGTCCCCTCTGCTAACATGGAGGAGAAGGTTTTGACCTATACTGCAGCCAGCCACCAGGGGGCGATCCACACTCTGGCTTCACTTTTGAGGGCCATCATGTCGTCCATCTTTATTTACAGTCGTGTTGTCTTCTCTCTTCAGATTGAATCAGTAATTATTCAGCTGTTTTACCTGATAATTAAATTGTTCCTTGATCAATTGACTAATTGATTAATTGTTAAACTCTTTAGACGAACACCATAAAGAATGATTTGAATGATTCTTACCTAGTTTGTCGCTGGTGTTTAGAAGTAGATTCCCTGTTATGTTGGGGCTGACAGTTGTTTTGATGACTTGTCGTGTGGAGCTCCTCTGTTCATTCATTATAGTTCAGCAGATTTTCTCTCCATGTTCGTTTTTCTTTGTGAATCTTTGCAGCTTCTTAAAGTAATAAAACCAGAGATAGTCTTCAGTCCTGCTGCCGTGCGTG
Source organism: Verasper variegatus (assembly GCA_026259375.1). Lineage (NCBI taxonomy): Eukaryota > Metazoa > Chordata > Actinopteri > Pleuronectiformes > Pleuronectidae > Verasper > Verasper variegatus. The sequence goes on from CM048058.1 coordinate 475,096, forward strand.
TTTCTGACACACAAAAACACAGTGAGTCATTATTATGTCAGCAAATTATCTCCGCATGACAATTTCCGGCTGAACAATGAATGTTTCTCCCGTTCCCAGGAGCAGAATGGCTCCGCCGCCGCCTCCTTTCTGCTCAGATCCGACTCGTTCAGCAGAATCGCTCGAGTCCAGGCTGAAAACTTGTGTTTATTGTTGTTCAGTTGAAAGAAGCTCTGCTCGAGAAAACTGGGTCACAACCACAACGACACAGCAGCTATTGGTTCAGAATAGATGAGTGTTTAGAAAGAGGCGACTCTCAGGGACGGTGCATTAGACAACGGGCCCCTGGACTCAGAGGTGTGAAGGGCCCCGAACCCTCCAACAGCGACATGTTGAGACTATGTTTGTGGTTGTTTTGCATCACTTTGCATCTTAGCTTTGTTTTGTCTCTTTCAGTGTGAGGGCCCTGCTGTAGGGGCCCCTCTCTGTGTTCAGGGGCCCATAGTTTCATCATGCTTTTCTCCACATTCTAACAGCAGGCCTGTTTTTTCCTGGGCGAGGAATGCAGTGATTTCTCTGCTGCCAGCGCTCTGACTGCTCTTGGCTGACATTTATGTCAAAGCTCTCTTAAGCCCAAAGACCAGATCCTCACAAATGTCACAGTATCTTCTCATCAGCAGTGAAGGAGGAGTTCTTGGCCGCGGCTGCGTCTGCGAGCTGCAGCGATGCAGTTTGCCAATCATCCATTTGAAGGAAACAAATAAAAGTGTCAGCTCTACAGTGATGGAGTGTGTGCTCTGATATCAGGCCTCAGCTGTGGACCTGCTTGTGCCACATGTTCATACAGAGTTCTGTGTGCAGCAGGTTCCTTCCTGCAGCGAAATGACATGACGAGAAGGTTCATTTGGAAATAAACACACTGCCTCCTTCCTCCTCATCTTCATTCATCTGTGAGACTGTGCTTCTATTGACTCTTAATTATACTGCAGCTCAGAGCAGAACATATTCAGAACAAATAATGAAGAAGCTTCTAATCTCCATCCGCCGGCTCATCACGCTGACAGCGAGCTGCTCGTCAGTGAAGAAGATCCACTGCTCCACGGGGCCGGGGTTTCTGTTCCAACTCCTCAAACCACCTTTATTCTATTATTGACTTTATATATGGTTTTACTTATGTTTGTGTCTGAGGAGAGAACTCATTAAACTGCAGAGCTGATCTTTCTCTTTCTTTCTCTACATTGTTTCCTGACATTTCCACAGATTTCTCAGAGAATAATTCAGGGACCTGATATAATATTTGAAAGACTAATATTTATGAGAGTATGAGATTTGGTGCGACTTGGATCGGAGGGACTGTTATGTGCTTTTAATCAAAAGAGAATATAGAGACTTGTATCCTGTAACATACCAATAACAACACAGATCCAGCAGTTTAACTGTGTGTGTGTGTGTGTGTGTGTGTGTGTGTGTGTGTGTGTGTGTGTGTGTGTGTGTGTGTGTGAGGCACCTGTGTGTGTGTTGATCGTTTGTGAAAACCCAGTCTCTCCAGCTATTCGTGGCTTTACGGTAAAGATCGTGGAGTGAACTTGGTTTGCGCAGTGGAACCTTCTGAAGCTGACTTCACCTCCGGATCCATCAGGCGCCATGTTGTGTCCACACTGACTGAGCTTCATCACAGTTACAACCTGGTTTCTTCTGTTTCTCCTCTTCATCAACTCTCACACTGCTGCCTGCGGCCCCGCCCACACTCAGCATCCACACGCGCACTGGTCCTCACACCCGTCACTCCGCACTCACAACTCCTGATTGGCTCATCCCTCCTCTCGCGCTATGAAGCAGTAGCTTCAGCCAATAGCAGCTCAGCGTGTGTCCAGAGGGCGGGAAGAGGAGGAGAAGATGAAGAAGGAAACAAACTGAAAGATGTTTCTCTTCTTCATGGTTTTATTTCTTCCTCATCCCCTCTTTTCTTCTTCTGTTTGCCTCAGTTCAGTCTGAAGCTGCCATGTTACTGTTCCATGTTCCTGATGTTCCATGTTCCATGTTCCTGATGTTCCATGTTCCTGATGCTCCATGTTCCTGATGTTCCTGATGTTCCATGTTCCTGATGCTCCATGTTCCTGATGTTCCATGTTCCTGATGCTCCATGTTCCTGAGGCTCCATGTTCCTGATGCTCCATGTTCCTGATGTTCCATGTTCCATGTTCCTGATGCTCCATGTTCCTGATGTTCCATGTTCCTGATGTTCCATGTTCCTGATGCTCCATGTTCCTGATGTTCCATGTTCCATGTTCCTGATGCTCCATGTTCCTGATGTTCCATGTTCCTGATGCTCCATGTTCCTGATGTTCCATGTTCCTGATGTTCCATGTTCCTGAGGCTCCATGTTCCTGATGCTCCATGTTCCTGATGTTCCATGTTCCTGATGT
>CM048058.1:480000-547500 GCA_026259375.1 Verasper variegatus
CAGGACGCGACCTGAATATTTATGAGGACTCTGGTTGTCTGTGGCCGTCAGCCCCGCTTTGTTTCCCCCGCACACACACACTAAACTTCGGGCACTTTCCCTCGGAGCCTCCCCGGTTCCTGAGCTGGTTCCCCCGGCCTCTGCTCCGTCAGGCCCGTGAACTAGTTGCACAGATGAAGCAGGACCCACAGGTAACATGGAGCCAGGAAACTTTACCAGCATTAATCTTCATCCTCCTCTTCTTCATGGCCACTTTGCTGCAAACGTCAACTTTTATTATTGTGTTGAAGCCAAGAGGAGGAAGAGGAGGAAGAGGAGGTGTTTGTCTGAGGTAGATTCACCTCCTGCTTCACTGTTGTGTTGTTGTTGTGTTGCAGCTTCTTCCTCAGCTCAAAGTTGTGTAATGTTGAGAAATGTTAGCGTCCATTTTGTGTGTGTGTGTGTGGATCAGCTGAGTGTGACTCCAGCATCATGGCTGAAGTTTGAAGGTGACGCTCGTCGCTTCGCTTCTATTGCATCTGAATATTTCTTCGTCTTATTCTCTGCGTTAAAAAGCTTCGTTACTTCGCACTTTGCTGTTATTTCTGCTCGGTCACATGATCGCTTCGGTGCCTTTGGATTCGCCCACATTACGCTTTCACTTTTTTCCCCCTTTGCGTTTTACCCGCACGGCCTGTGAGTGTTTCCGGGAAGTTTGCAGCCGGTGCCTGGTAACGGCTCCCGGTGCCCGGCTCCCGGTGCCCGGTGCAGGTGCAGCCGGAGCCGGAGCTGGAGGCTGGATGGAGGCTGCGCCAGTGTTCAGCACCTCGGTCAGCTCCTCCAGCTTCCCCCGCTGCACCGCCCTGCTGCACCGCCCCGCCGGTCGGTCCCGGCCCGACAGCAGAGCACCCAACTTCCCCTCAGCTGCTCTTAGAGCTAAAGCGACTCGTTTATTCAACAGCCGTCGAGTTGTGTTGGATCGGAACCGCTCAGGCCCAGCTCGCTCTGCTCCACTGGAGTCGAAGCCATTTCCTGTGGAATGCAGTTTGTTGCTCTGGATTTGCTGCAGTTAAACACATTAAACTCGCTTTCTCTCTAAAAGCTGCAGCTCAGCCTCTCATCCTCTGTTCTTTTATTATTCTTTTACTCTCCTCCTCCTCCCCCTGATTCCTGATGTTTGTGTTGTAGTATTTTCTCCTCATTCTTCTTCTTTCACTTTGGTAGTGGAAGCTTCCATTTTGAGAGAGAGAAGGGGGTGGTCCTGTCCCCCCCTCCAACATGGAGAGGAGAAAAGTCTGCAGAGTTTCGTGCAGGAGGAGGTGGAGGAGGGGGGGATGGGCCTCATTCATGCCGAACATTACCATTTTGATTGCTTTGATGCTGTTTTTGGTTTGGAGGGGGGGAGGGGAGGCAGGCGGAGAGAAAAGAGAGAGACACAGAAAGCCCAGTCAGCAGCAGCTCGGCCACCTCGCTTTGAATCACTCCTCCTGGCGTCTTTCTGCTCCTTCTGTGGTCGCAGCAGAACATGTGACCTTTACTGTTCCTCTGCACATGTGTGAACGTCCACGTCCGACAACAACCTCAGATTCATCAGAAAAACAGAAACTGAACTCTCCTCCAACTTTCATTAGAGAGCGAGTGAAAAATAAATAATTAGACACGTGTGACGAGGGAGACGAGGGAGACGAAGGCCTGGAGGTCGTTTCATGGTCACAGTCTGAGGCCTGTGATCGAGGGAAGTTTCTCCCTGAGCTTTGGACGTGGAGTCCATGTTGTCAACCATCCTCCTCCTCCTTCTTCTTCTTCTTCTTCTTCTTCTTCTTCTTCTTCTTCTTCTTCTTCTTCTTCGATCTGTACATGTGACACTGAGACAGTAGAGTTAACATTAGTTTCTTTTCCGATACCGCTGCAAAAAGAGAAAAGCACGGTTAACATCAACAACATCTTTTATGTTGTGGAAGTTGAAGTTTGAAACATTAACTGTGAACAGTTCCAAACAAACTTAAATATACAAATGTTAGTATACATTTCCACTAATACCAGAACTGAGGAAGCCTCTGGGATGAGAGGTGAGTCCAGTCTCCTACACTTGTACAACTTCTGAATAATAAACCAACAACTGCAATAATTTAACACAAAATAACAGTGTAAGTTTTGAACACAGTGCTCACACCCCGGCCGATGTGCTCGTCACGTGAACAGTGAAACACGGAGCGTCGCTCTGCTGTCAAACGTTTCTCTGTCTCCAGATGCTTCATTAGGTTTGTCGTGTTTCTCCCTTTTCAAACGTTTGAGTGTGTCTGAATCCTGTCACGTGAAATGCAGACACACTTCCACCGTTTAGCTTTGGGTATTTTGTTGTGGTGTCGACTGGAGTTTGTTGTGCTGCTAGTTGACTGAATGTTAACATCACAGAACCAGAGCCACGTGGAGAGTGTGTTACCATCTGACATTTTACCAGGAGGCTGCAGGAAAAGTTCCAGAAAATGTCCAGAGACACTGACTCAGACATTTGTTCTCATATACAGAACCTGCAGAACAGGTGAGGAACATGTGAGGAACATGTGAGGAACATGTGAGGAACATGTGAGGAACAGGTGAGGAACATGTGAGGAACAGGTGAGGAACATGTGAGGAACATGTGAGGAACATGTGAGGAACAGGTGAGGAACAGGTGAGGACTTCTGTGCAGCTCTGAAAACAGTTTGAATAAACTGGAGCAGAGTAGAAATAGATGGGATGTGGTGTTGAATCTAGTTTTGTTCCTTCTCCTCCTCATATGTTCAGATTCACTATCAGGGTCTCTCTCTTCCTCTCTGTGCTGTACGGTCTAAATCGACCTTCATCCTTGATCGTCGTGTTCTTGGCCCTTGAAGAAGAATGGATTCATTGATTCTTTTTCATTCTGCTCCACTTGCTCTCTGTTGCATCATGGGCCCAGTTCTTTACGACTCCTCAGGTGGAGAGAGAAGTTGTTTTCCTCCTTTTTCTCTTTTAAAAATCGTTTGTGCTCTGGTTGCAGTTTGTTCGCAGGCGTCTTTTTATTCATTCCTCAAGCAGATCATCATCGATTAGTGTGTTCGCTGCTTCTTAAGTGAATTTAGGTATCAAAACATGTTTTTGAAACTAGTTTTATTCAGTTTCTGGAGTAAAGTCGTTGTGTTTCTTGTGTTTAAGAGCTCAGGTGCCTGACGTGAAAGATTTCCGATGTCGGTAGTAAAGTATCAGAGGCAGTATCTGTAACCATGGATACGCCTGCTTCTTACACATTCAGAGAGTAAAGCTCATTAAAGCTTTCTTTTATATATATATATATATATATATATATATATATATATATATATATATATATATATATATATATATATATATATATTTATGTATATATGACATGTGAGCAGTGCTGAGGTGTAACTCACTCAACAAGCTTCTCTGCAGAGGGACTCAGTGGAATTCATTTAAACATTAAAAGCTGCCTCTGTGTGGATCAGGAAAACAGCCGTCTGATTGGTGGAAGTTGCCCGTGTCAGCTCATGGTCATTGGTTCTGAGACGGTGTCCAGATTCCATGCTGTTTTCAGACGCTCTAAAGCACAGATATGTTCAGTTTCACAAAAGTGATTTGTGTTTCTTTATTTTCCAGCTGTGAGCAGCTGCTCTGCTTCCTTTGTGTGTCGCTCTGTGGGACGTCAGCCAGCGTGTTCACACAGGAAACCAGGTCAATGCAGGATGAGTGAACATGAACTGAAGTAACGTGGTTTATATGAAGTTTATCTGCAGGTCATCGTCTCTCTGAGAATTATTCAGGATCTGTGGCAGGCGTCAGGAAACTGAACGCTGACGGATCGTTTGTGTTTGTGACGTTAAATCTGCTGCAACGTGGACAGTTTGCAGTGAAAAGTCGTTTCAAGACGACGCCTGAGCTCATTTTCTTTCTGCTCCTACGTTTTTCAGTAATGTTTGTCTGAACCTCAACACTGTCGTACATTTGCTCTTATTATCTCTGTAATTGGACGTTTGAGAAGCTGCTGGTCGCTTCCTGCTGGACGAGGGGTAAACGTTACAGGAAGTGATGTCACATGCAGCCGCGCAGACGTAGGAGGAGCTCGTTTCTCATGGTCGCTAGTGAGCAGGTGAACTTTCTCTGCGACTGAAACCAAACTCTAATCCCAGGACTTGTCATTACTGGCTCCTGCAGTGCTGATTAAACCAGCAGCAGGTTCAGGGATTTGTTTCTGGACTAACTCCTGGTTCTACAGAGCGGAAGAGTAAATTACCCAGGATCCCTCCAGGCACACGCACACACATACACATACACACGCACATAACAAATCTTCCTCTCGATTCAGACTCTTCTTCTTCTCATTTAAAAATTGAAGGAAAATAACCTCAGTTAGTTAAAGTAACAATACTGCCACATATTAATACTCCATTACATTACCGGACCATAGAAATATTACATTTTTACACAGTAAAAATACTTGATTACAAGGAAAAATCCTGAATTTAAATGTGGTACAAACGACAAAATCAAAGCCACTTTGTTTGCTGTTGGATACTTTGAAGTCATCGTCATATTCTGTGAAGTATTATTGTGAGAAGCAGCTGGTGTCCACAGAGAGATGCTGTGGAAGAGACAGTTTGTTGTGCTTGTTTTAGATGCAGCAGTTTCAGGACAGAAGGATAATCGGTCTGAATGTGGGATTTTGGGGATTTGGGGACTTTCTCTTCTCGGACCGGTCACATGTCGTCCAGGCCTCGTTCACACCTGCTGTTTCCATGTGGGTTTGGTGACCCGGTCCCAAGTGGACAGTTCTGAGTTCAGTTCTCCTGAGACTTGTTATTACAAAGTGTAAAAAGAGCCGAGGAAAGTTTCTGCCGTTGTTAGATGCAACTTTTTAAAGCTGTTTCCCTGCTGAAGGTTTTGTCTCATGGTCACAGATCGTGTGTTTATCTCCAGCATCCGACTCCGTTCATGATTCACAAGAAGCTTCTTCGACAGTCGAGTCCTTCTGGATCAATAATGATTCAGAAGGAATCAACTTCTTTTTGAGTCTTTTTAAAATATAAAAATACTAAATATTTCCTGATCGCAGCATCTCTCAGTTTGTTTGTGGCTCATTACACTGACTTTTCATTTATTCTTTGGACTCAAACACAACTTACTCACTTTTAAACTTTAAGCTAAAGAGGAGGAGGAGGAGTTTAAAGTTCTCTCAGACTGGACACATGACTGACGTCAACCCTGCTGTTTATCATCAGCTCATGAACCTGCCCAGTCTGAGCTCTGCTCTCGCGGCGGCAGCGACTCATCCTCTTGTAGTTTTTTTTGTTTGCAGACTTTCTAATCATCACTGGAGGCGCGTTCGGCTTTAATTAAGAGCAACGTGGCAGGAAACCCTGCGATGACTTCCTGAGGGGGGGCAGCGCTGCTCAGCGTCACGCTGTCGGCTGCTGCTGCTCCGTTTGCTCACGACGAACACGACCCGCGTCTTTACATCCAGTTTAAAAACCTCACAGGAGGAAGAAAGTTTGAAAACTTTATTTCCAAAGGTCGTAAAGACGTTTTCTTGCGTCTCGTTAAATCTTCAGTTTGTCTCTCTGATGTTTGTTCAAGTGTTTCTGATCAGTTTGGTTTGAATCAGTTATTTGATGATACAAAAACAGCTGAGACTGACTCAGGATTGGTCAGGTGCCTGTGTGGGCGGGACCTTGATACCATGGCTCCACCCCACGATCACTACTGCTCAGACTCTGACTTCAAATCACGACAAAACACAAGATGGCGGCGCCTGTATCCGAGGTACTTTGGCGTCATATTTGTGGAGCAGGAGGAAGTCCTCAGTCTTTATTTACAGTCTGATTCAAACACTATAATGACATTGACAGAAGATTCAGATCTTGAATCGTTAACGTACCATCAGGTCGTCGGTCCGTCACCAAACGCCTGACACGTCACTGAGTGTTCAGTTGTTGGTGAACAGGTTGCCGAGCCCCTCCCTCCGCGGGTCGGCCTGGTTCTGTGTCTTCCTGCAGCCGTCGTGTGACAGCTCCTTATTACCCAACAGCAAACAGTGATTTCCAGAGACCGAGAGGAAAGTGCTGACGTGGCTCGGGCCGCCGCCGCAGCAGCAGGAGCAGAGAGGCTGCGATGAATTAACCCGTGTTGACTGCTGCGCTGCTGCTTCCCTCTAAACACTCTGTCATCTTTCTGCTCACAGCAACAGTTTGGAGAGAAACGGGGACCAACACTAAATCTTCTGTTTTTAAATCTGAGGAAGGTCATAATTCACGCGCTGCGCAGACGGATGGATACAACATAAATCACAGTGTCAGTCGCTCACCAACACATTTACATGTGATGTATCATTTCCCAGAGAATTAACCTCAACCAGGCTTCACACAGCAAATCCTTTAAAATACTACATTTAACTTTATTACAAGTGAAATCTAATCTAACACTTCCTTTTAAATATTTCAGCTCATGTTCTTTTATTCTTTTACTGGACAAACACCGGAGACTTTCTACATTCATGTAAAACAAAGAAAGGACTGTTCTGTTTTAACCTTTGACCTGTGATGTTAACTAGTACTAATTATTTTTATTATCAGTTTGAATCTGCAGATGATTTCCTAGTCTCAGATTCAGAGGAAACATCAGCAGATAATTAACATGAAATACAAATAACTTTAACCACAACCTGTAGCTCCGTGTATTTTATAACTTTATCTCAAAATTATCAACATATTAAATAATATAATGACTTAAAACTATTAGGAATTTATGTTGTAATGGGACAATTTGACTTTCCAGCTAAATGAAAACCATATTTTCTAAGTATTTTGACTTTGTCATATCTCTTCTCTTCACCCTAATAATTAGTTTGACATTGTTATATTAAAATATTACTTTCTTTTGTAAAATATCTTGACTTTTTTCTTTTAATAATGCAAGTTTAAACAAGCATTACATCATCTAAGATGTTTTAATATCTTAGATGATGTTCATCGGGACCACACGTGTCTCCTGGTGTCGTGACACCAGCAGCAGACTCACACTGATGCTGTGGCCTCGTGTTCAACTTTCTTCTTCACTCTCTCGTCTCCAGAGAGTTTAGTCTTCGTCAGGTGGAAACATCCTCACCTTCATCATTTCTCCCTTCAGGAGGTTCAGCGGCCGGATTATCTTCCTCAAAGAGCCATGAAATCGTGTAATAATTCAGCAAGTGCACGGAGCCTGTTCCTCTTTCTGAAGACGAGTGTTGGTGTCCACAAAGTGATGCTGGGGCTCAGTAATGTGCAGGTTTTGTTTACGGGCGTCGTCTTCTGCCCTTTGTGCTGCTGCTATTTTCAGCAAGAGTCCGTGACATCGCTCAATTTCACGCAGACCTGAAGTTAATTGTTGCAGTTTCATGGACGTCAGAGTGTTTTCACTGTCAGCGGACACACACGCACACGCACACACACACGCACGCACACACACACACACACACACACACACACACACACACACACACACACACACACACACACACACACACACACTCTCTCTGCTGTAGAGGGAGGGAAGTTACTCGAATTCTATTGGTGAAGGAGCCTTCGAAACAGGATTAGTTCTGTCAATGTAACGCAATTACAACCTTTTGGACTCTGGCTCCGCCCATGAGACAAACTGTCATGTTTTTATCTCCAGTGTCGAACTTCTGTTCAAAAAGCTGAACTCGTTCATTCAGTCTCTTGTCATTCACCTAATGAACTTCCTCACATGTCTCTGTATCGTAGCAACACGTTTAATTACTGTCCAGTCACCTTGCTCTCTCTGTCTCTGTGTGTGTGTGTGTGTGTGTGTGTGTGTGTGTGTGTGTGTGTGTGTGTGTGTGTGTGTGTGTGTGTGTGTGTGTGTGTGTGTGTGTGTGTGCTCTGTACTGTTGAGCTGCGTCTACATGACCCTTGTTTCTTTAGATAGGAGGGTTAGTTTGAGGGTTTTACTGTGGCAGAGCCGTGAAGAGACTCGATCAGAGACTCGGCTGGTGACTCGTTTAAAGCCTCAGACTTGTTCAGTGACTTGATGAACTCACCTGCTGTAAGTAAAAGGGCAGTTCTGTCTTTTTCCTCTCAGATCAGAATCAGCTACTTGTTGAATCAGGTTTCCTGTAAAGGTCACGTCATCAGCAGCAGCGGCCGTATTGACTTTTCTTCTCTCTGCCCTCAATGAGGTTTTCCAGCTCGTCTCTGTGCAGATAACCGAGCAGAGCGGCGTGCCGAGGCTTCGGTCAGCAGCCGACTGCGCCGCTGTGCACAGTCAGCAGCCCGACTCGGCCAAAAGAGCCACTTCATCATCAAATGCTGAGCTGCAGCATCTCTGCCGCTGTGGGCCACGTCGTTCTGACAGTTACCATGACAGCAGCGATGAGAAGAGACATCCCTGGTAGTCAGACCCCGACTTTTAGATATTATACAAAATTATCCCCTGAAAATGTTATTTATAAGTTACGAAATGAACATATGGATTTACATCATCTTTACCACACATAAAACAGAACTTCAGCAAAAGTATTGATTAATGAACTAAACTCTCCCTAAATAGAAGATAATAATCAGACTTCCAATAAAGAAATGAAGAAAGTTGTTTCCTGAGCAGGACAGGAAGTGAGGTCGTTGGGTTTGTAGCGTTCCCCGGAGCAGCAGCTTGATCAGATAAACAGAATCCTGTCCCGGGACACAGAGAGGGGGGGGGCGTGTGACCCGCCTCATCTCCATCTGTCTGACAGAGTCATCGAGCTCCATCCTCTCTGCTGCTGCTCTGGATCCTGACTCTCACCAGAACCTGTCCAGACCTTCTTCCTCCTTCGTCTGTCATCGTCTCAAACTGAGCTGAAACCTGAACCATGTGAAACGTGGGTCTCCCCTGAACCACTTTCATGTTGAATAAAATAAATCAGAGTTGGCGACGCTGCAGCTACGTCACGTCGCTCCTTCACCGCCCTGTCTTATCTAACAGGAGCTAAAATTAGCTGTTAGCTGAGCTTTGTGAAGAAACTGAGGCTCCACCAGTTTGTTGCTGAGTCGACGTCTCTGAGCGTCTCCCTCGTCTTGTCTGATGTTGCTGCTTCTTGTTGTTGCTGTAGTTGCTCCTGTTGCTGTGGATCTGAGTCGTTGTCTCGGAGTGTCAGACTCCTGCAGTCGTCTCTGGTTGTGAGTTCTCTTCTTCTTTAATTCATCCTGTGATTTAAAGAGCTCGTCTGATGAACTCTGAGCAGGTTCCATCTTCAAAAGAAGAAGAAGACGTGTCAGAGCCACAGGAGCAAAGAGTTGTTGAGTTGATCAGTTGTTTCGTTCAGAGACTGAAGGTGAGAAAATGTTAAAGGAAACTAAAGACGAGCATCTTGATTAACAAGCTGCTGAATCAGCTCGCTGAGCTCTGATTGGCTCAGATGTCTTTGTTAAATGGGTAATTAAAGCAGGTTAACAGGTTAACATCTTACAGGTTAACATCTTATAGGTTAATAGTTTAAGTTTTTAATTTAAATAAATATGAGAAACAGGTCATATTAAAGTTAAACCTCTTCCTCTTTCAGTTGTTTTACCTTCAAGCACCTTGTTAAGAAGCACATGAACAAGAAGTGATTCAAACTCATGTGCATGTAAATGTCTTTAATTATTAACTATTAAACTGAAATTATGTCGACAAACTTATTTTACTCACGACAACGAGAGCAAACAGTTTTTAAACCTTCACACGGGTCAGAGAGTTTTTCTCTGTGATGATGTTTTCAGTGTAAACATGTCGGAGACGGAGTCGGAGTCTCTGCAGCGGCAGTTTGTCTCCACAGGTCTTTGTCTTTGTGAGACGTCGAGCGGAGGATAGAGACGAATGGTCTTTCCCTCAGCAGCTGGTTCCCTCTCAGCCCCTGCTGCTCATTCACTGCTCTCTAGTTAGCTGTGTGTGTGTGTGTGTGTGTGTGTGTGTGTGTGTGTGTGTGTGTGTGTGTGTGTGTGTGTGTGTGTGTGTGTGTGTGTGTGTGTGTGTGTGTGTGTGAGTGAGAGAGAGGAAGTGCTTCTTCGTCAGGGAACAAACAATGGACTCGCTCAGCCAGCTAAACAGAAAGAGGTCAATTATGAAAAAGGCCAAACAAAAGCGAGATGTGTGAATGTTGCGCTGATTGGTCTTTGTTCAGGAAACTGCTTCAGACTCTGGCTCCACGCCGCCCTCTGATTGGACGTCTGGAAACCTCAACCACTGCTGATCTTGTAGCTTTGTGTGAAAAACACAAACTTCAAACTGAGTGAAAATCCTCATGGACTCATTTTAAACCAGAATAACATGTGGGAGGAGTCCAGTGCTTCGTTTACGTTCTCCTTCGAGGCTGCCGTCCCACAATGCCCTGCTTCCTCTTAATGCATTATTGAGTCTCCTAGTGGCGTCCTTAGGAGGGGGAGAGGTCCCGCCCACAAAGGAAGTAGGACTCTGTGACTTCAAAGATCTGAAGTAGATTCAGGTTGATAACATGAAAACAGAGAAACCTGGTTCATGTACATGAAGGAGAAGATGGTGGAAATTATACTTTATATTATATTTAATAATGTAAAGTGTAGAATTCCTCTAGTGCTGTTTTTACAAATGATTTCTACTTTAAACACGTTATTTGTTTCTTTAATTTAATTTTAAATTTAGAATGAAATGAGAAGTTTATAGCAGCTTCTCACATGTGAGTGTTTGCTGTTGTTCTGTCGTGTGACGCTGACGTGATGCTGTGATAGAAACTAAATTATATATTCTAATTAAACTGAATACATATATAATAATGAGATGAATATTTCACAACATGAAAAATTACTTTCAAAGTTATTTAAAGTGACAGAGAGTTGGATGGATGGAGGGATGGATGGATGGATGAATGGAGGAATGGAGGGATGGATGGATGGATGGATGGATGGATGGAGGGATGGATGGATGGGGGAATGGAGGGATGGATGGAGGAATGGATGGATGGATGGAGGGAGGGATGGAGGGATGGATGGAGGGATGGATGGAGGGATGGAGGAATGGATGGATGGATGGAGGAATGGAGGGATGGATGGAGGGAGGGATGGATGGATGGATGGAGGAATGGATGGATGGATGGATGGATGGAGGGAGGAATGGAGGGATGGATGGAGGGAGGAATGGAGGGATGGATGGATGGAGGGAGGGATGGAGGGATGGATGGAGGCATATCGGCAGCGTCTCTGGGATCACGCCTTCCTAAGCTGTGATGAGCTGTCAGGTCAACGCCTCTGTGCGTCTAATCCTGCCGTCCCTCTCAAATCTGATCTCCTCCTCAGATCTGCAGCTCGAGGCGTCGCTGCTTTAAGACTGATAATGTGTTTCTGGTTTGTGGGGAATATAATCTTTGAAAATCCCTTTAATCAAAGCAGCAGCGACACAAACAGCGTCTTGGAAAACGGCCGAGCGAAGAGTCAACGCGGCAAAATGCCAGCGAGTCTTTCTCCTGCTGCTCGGATGTGACGTCTCAGGATAAATGTCTAGAAGTTTACTTTATGTGGAGGAAATGAACACTGTCATCAGGAAGTTCACTTCCTTTACAAACAGGACGTGTGTGTGTGGCAGGAAGTGATCTCATGATGTTATTGATCTTTTGGTCTGAGTGACGTCAGCGTCTGTGACTCAGACATCAGCTGAGCTCATCTTCATCTTGACTTTAAGTCTCAGAATAAATCTGAATTATTCAGAAGTCGTCGCAGTTTATGAAAAAGCTTTTTTACTGCCACGTAAAATAAATCCAATAATCTTTAAAGTTTAAAGACCGAGTGAAGGATCATGAGCAGCAGGATTCATCCTCTGAGGATCATGAGCAGCAGGATTCATCCTCTGAGGATCATGAATGTTGTTGAATCTCCTGATGTTAAACTCTGACATCTTATTTAGTTTCTATGGAAGATGTTAGAGGTGAGGTGAAGTCTCCTCTCTGATCGCCGGCTGCTCGGTGGAGTTTCAGTCAGAGACGCCGTGGAGCTGTGGCGGTGAGGCTTTGAAGTGAGGCGTGTTTTCTTACTTGCGGCCGTGGATGAGCCTCTAGGGAGGCTCTCAGCCTTCATCCAGGCCCCTCCCACCGCCAGCCGCCGCTCGGCAGCGTCCCCTTCAAAGTTCAGGACGTTTCTGAGCTTTGAAGTGAGTGCGGAGCGACAGTCACAGAGAAGCAGTCGAACAGACGACACTGATATCCAGGTCTGGTATTTCCACTCGCTGCCCGCAGGTTCGTCAGGAGGCGAGCGCTGAACTAACAATAGCGGCGTGTTCTGCTGACAACACACACGTCTGTGAAAGTGAAAAAGATCTGCTCAGTGTCTGCAGGCGGAAACGTAACCACGTCTTAAAAACTGGTTTCTGATGTTGAACAGGTCGCTGAGAGGTTTCAGATTTATACAGAACAAGAACAACTTCATGTACTGTATATACATTATTATTCTGTATATACAGTGTGTACAAATACCTTGAATGTACCATTGTACCTTTTAAATCCTCATATTCTTCCTCATGACTTCAGAACGTTGATTCTCTGAGTCTTGTAATGAAGAAGCAGGAACAGTGAACATTAACATTTAGAGAACAGGAACATACAAAGTGGAACATGGTACATGTAGGACTATGAATACACAACATGGAACATAGAACCTGGAGCTTGGTACATAGAACATAGAACACAGAATATAGAACGCAGTACATTGCAGTCAGGGGTTATCTAATGTTCTTGGAGAGAAGGACGCCTGGAACCTGTTTGATGTTTTATTCTCTGAGAAAAGAATCCTCTTAGTTTCATTTTAGTTTCTGGTTGTCTGAGGTGTTTTCAGTCTGAGGTGTTTTCAGTCTGAGGTGTTTTCAGTCTGAGGTGTTTTCAGTCTGAGGTGTTTTCAGTCTGAGGTGTTTTCAGTCTGAGGTGTTTTCAGTCTGAGGTGTTTTCAGTCTGAGGTGTTTTCAGTCTGAGGTGTTTTCAGTCTGTGTTCATGACGACAGGAGAACCAGACTCTTTTCACTTCACGAAAACACAACGGAACCTTTTCATCCTCGTCCCTGTGTTCACTCATTACTGCTCCACTTCTCCGCTAAGACGTTAAGTCAAGAAGCGAGAGAGACGTGTGTGTGTGTGTGTGCGCCTGCGTGTATGTGTGAGTCACACACCTAAAAATATCGTCCATATTCCTCTCGCTGCCGGTTACACTGACCCGTGAGTCACTGCTCCAGCTGGAAACGTTAGGAAGCAGCCGCCGTTTGGGGGGTGATGATGTTTGTCGGGGGGGGGGGGGGGTGAGGTCACGTCACTGTGGCGTTCAGACGCTGAGCAACTTCCACAGGCCTGATACAAAATGGTCGCTTTCTGTGTGTTTGAGACAGGGGCTGAAAAGAGGAGCTGCAGCGATGGTCAGTCTGAGGAACCTGATGTTTTCTGAACCTTAGAGCATGAAAACCTTCTACAGTCACTTTAATGAGCTTTGACTTGTTCTGACGATGGAGACGATGGATCTGACTTCTGGTTCTTGTCAATGTTTGATGCGGTGGAAGAGTTTGGTTCAGAGTTTTGATCCTGGTCATGTTTATTATCTGCCGGTGATATCCTGGTGAATGTGTTGGTTGATTCCTCCTCCTTGCTCCTTGTCTCTGCTGCAGCCAGGAGATGGCACGGTTCGTTTGCAGTCTCCTCTCAAGTAGCGAGCTATTAATATCTGTCGTTCTCTTAAACGTGTGAGTCTGTAAATAAACTGCTGCTTCTGGGAACTGTACGAGAAACAAACGTGCACACGCAGCAACATGACAGTTTATTGCCGTGTTAGTGGCTCATGATCGTGATTAAAGCTGAGAAGGGATTTCCTGCTTTGAGCTGAGATTCAGGCCGTCACCTTCTCCTCTGACGAGACGGTTTTCTGACACGTTTCCTCGGCTGCAGGGCGCCATCGACAATACTTTATTTTATCATGCGGTCGCAGTCCCTGGATAAAAAGGGAATTAAGAGCAGGAGTAACAGGCTCAGGGCCGTCAGAGCGACGGATCATCACGCCTCATGTACAAAAAGTGCAGCCAAGTTGCCTGGTAACTAACGTGGAGCGGAAGTGGTTGACTTAAGAATAATGATTTAACAAAAGCAACAGGAGTCAAGGCCTCAGAAACGCAGCGGCGTGCTGAGTCTTTCATCAGATTTCCACCTGATGAAAGACTCAGAGACGGGAGCGGTTACATCCGTTTGGTTTGGAAACATCTTTGAACACGTTGATGTTCTACATTCACATCAGTTGTTTTTGTTTTTAAAATGTATCAAGACAAAAGCATTTTCTGATTTCATGAGTTATTGACAGTTTTGTTTTTAGATATTCAGTATTCACTTAAATGTTGAATTCAGGTTTAAATTTGTTTATTATCAAGCCTGGATTTATTTATCCTGGTTTAAAATATAACTGTCATTTATTAGGTTTAATTTACAAATGTAAATCTGGGCTAAAGTGTTAAACTTGTTGTATTCGTCACTACTTTCTGTTGAGATGTGACACGAGCAGCTCAGACGTATGAATTGTTTCACCCATTTCGTCTGTGGACGAGAGGTGACGAGAGTTTACAGCCGCAGACGATCAGACGGAGTCACAACAAAAGAAAGTGGTTTTGGACGTTTCATTTCTTACGTTCAGGGTCAGACAGAAGAAAAGGGAGTAAAGCACCAAGGCCTGTGAGATGCTCAAGGGTCTCCATGGCAACAAGGCCTGTAAGGTTTATGGATGTTGTAGTTTTTACAGCAAGAACCAGACCAAACTAGTTTTTTATGAGTTTCCTGAGGTTTGGACCAAAGATTGTGTCACATGATCAAACGCTGGGTTCTGTGAGACGAGCGTCTTCACACACGGACACTTATTGACCTGGATCTTGTTTTTTGTGGCTCAGACTCTTCAGTTAAATCTTGATGCTACAACATCAGGGAATCATGTTTTATATCAGGGGTTCACACATGTGGCTCGAGGCCCTCAAGGAGTCACGAGGTGAATCTCCGGGGCAGCGGCTGCCTTGTGTTTCTATTCCTCTAAGTCAGTGGGTCCCAAACGAGGGGGGGGGGGGGGACTGAGATGTTTGGGGTTTGCAGGACGATGGAAACAACACTTCTCTTCTCCAGAGGTCGTCTCAGCTCTTCCTGATAAAATCTTGATTTCTGCTCATGAAGCCTTTTCCTCTCCGGCTCTGACTCTGTGGGACCGACCCCCCCCCCCCCCCAATCCAGACGGCTGTGACTTGTCCTCTTTGCCCTCTCTCTCTCTCTCTGACTTACACTGTGTTTACATGTCATCCGTCAGGGACGCCGGCTGCTCCGTGAGCACGTGTGTGGAAATCTAAACGCCGTGCGGAGAAACGAACATACGACCAGTTTTATTTTAGAGGTTACGTCTGTAAATGTATTCAAATTAATTTCCCATTATTGCTTTGCTTATCTGAGGCAGCGAGACGTAAACAAAGATGAGGACAAACGCTGAAAAGCAATTAAAAATAAATGGAGTCTGGACAGAAGAGCCGCAGAGAAGCAGATAGAGGCAGAAACAGTCCGAGCCGCTGCCTCTGGTTGATGTTTGTAGTCGTAAAGGAAGAGTTCACCACATGATGAGCTTTTATTACGTCTGAAGAATCGATCACCAGTTACTTCAGTTGTATTGGATTCTGCTGCAACACTGTTTTCCCCTGAAACTCCAGAGGTGCTTTGTGGACTCACACTTCACCCCCCCCCCCCCCATCATAGTGGTGAGGAGACAGTGACTGGAATTTCCTTTTTGGGTGAACTGTCCCTTTGAAGCTGCGGCGGACATCTTTTGAGGCGCCGTCCTGCGGCATCATCGCAGTAAATGGTCAAGTTAACCCAGTTACTCGGAGCGAGCTGACGCGGCGCCGCGGCCTACGGGCGCTGTTACTTCTGAGGCCTGAGCATCCATATTGTGTGTCCACAGCTTCTGGTCATGAGTGTGTGTGTGTGTGCACATTAGTCAACGGTCAGCTGAATCTCGGGAAGCAGAGTGATTACTGTGCGGCTTTGCTTAATGAAAAATAATGACTCGGCCGCCGCAGACTCTTTTCCTTCTGTTTGTTCTCGTCGGTACCTGAGCTCCATGTCAAAGAGCCACTTCATAAATGAAAGAAAAGCTCAGCACAGTTTGTTCTGCCCTTCGCAGGAGAGCCAACAATGGTTCTTAAATGAAGGCCAGTTTCCGTAGCAACACGCCAAATATAACAAGGCTTGTGCTCGCATTATAAATAAAGACACACGGGTGCAGACGAGCGGCGCAGCAGAGGGCGTGAGGACGGAGGGCCTCGTCTCATTCAGACATGGAGCCGCAGAGTGACCAGCAGACTCTCCTGTGACAGTAAATCACTGGTTTATTCATCCCAGATTATGGGATGTCAGTTCGTTGTTCTTTATTCAACCTGCAGACACTGTTTATTTCTCTGGCTGCCACTCTGCAACATTTCGTCTTCACTAATTGAAGATTTGACCTTTTGACGTCTTTTTCTGTCTCGGTGTTAAGTCAAGTAAATGTTTCGGTTCTGGCTGAAGTCAGAAACTGCAGCTGAGCCGCGTGCGAGCGACCAAGGAGACGTTTCCTGTGTGAACACGGTTTAAAGGGTTCAGGCTCCAAACAAGAGAATCTGTGGCACAAAGAAAAGAGACAGACGAGCTTCACAGTGGAAATTGGAACCTGTGGAACATGATTTACTGGAGCATTACACTGAACTGATCAAAGCCTGAAGAATTATTCTTATTATACAAGTGGGGAACAAAGAGCTGATTTTACTGAGAAATCTTCTCCCTGCAGAGAAAAGACGAGACTCAGCCTGAACGTTTACATTTATGTATATTTATATATGTGGACTTTGATAGAATATTCACCTCGAAACTCTCAAAGCTGCCGATTCCAGGAACTGTTTGTTTTTCGCTGAAGTATTTTTGCTGTTCCTGTCGAGAGCAGACGAACATTTCGGGTTCATCACCTGGGAATCAAAGAGCCGGTGGTTGTCGAGTGTCTTCCAGGCAGAGGCGCTCTGCAGAGGAGATAAAGAGTTTCTGAAAGATGGAAATGTAACGCAGGGAAAAACACAGAGAGACGAGGAAATCACTCCTTCCTGTGAAGTTAGATTGTGGAGGACGAGTGTGTGAGGCTGAGAAAACAAGGACAGTTTGTCAATGAAGAGTTTGATATGAGGATCACAGACGTAGCTGCTGCTGCTCATGAATCTCATCAACTGTAAACCCATTAGAATCTGGACTGTACTCAGGCCACAGCGAACAGAGCGAGTCTCTGCAGCTGCTGGATGTATATTAATAATCTTGGTGTCTATATAAAGGAATAGATGCTACTGGGTCAGAGGAAATAAAGAGTCTGGAGGGTTTTGAGATGTTAACCTGTAAAATATATAATGTGACCCAACTCTTCAAGATTCAGCCTGAAACTTCCAATATTTGCATTATTGATCAATCAGTCGATGCCTCTTGATCTATTGTCTCATCTATAAAATGTGAGTTATAATTCACAGCAGATGTCTTGTGTTATTTAACCAAGAGTCAAAGGTCAGAGATGCAGAGGATGAACCGATATGAAGCTGGAACCAGAGAATGTTTAATACTGTTCAAATATTAGATAAACCTAATGAATCATTTGTTTTCTAAACAGTGGAAAATGTCCAACAAGTCGTCTGCACATGTAGAAATCTGAGATATTCAGCTTCACGTGATACAAATCATCATATTTGAGACGGATGCTTTTGCTTTATTTGATTTATCAACTGATCTGTTTATGATGAATCTAATTTGAGACCCTGTGCAATGATAAAAGTCTAAAATCAGACGAGGAGACACGATGAACAGAGTCTCTGAGACGAGGCGGCAGCGTCAGAGGTATTTCCTCGGGGCAGCGGGTTTCCGTCTGACGCTCGTCTGTCGAGGTTGATTCTGTGTCTGGACATAAACAACGTCCGTCTTACATGTGAAGCAGCAGCAGAGACAATCTCATTTACCTGCGTCTAATGAAAAGCCAGTTTGTTGGAGGAAGTGATGGAGTGAGACGCTGTCGGTTCAGAGTAGAAACAACCGACTGAGTCGTCTGCAGCTGCCGGAGGTGAAGTGAGAGGCCGCCGCTCAGCGACGTCCGACAGGAAGAGCACGGCGAGCAGAGCCCGACCCGTTTCAGAGGAAAACACATGTTTCATACAACAACACACAGGATCTCTCTCTTTTTGAATGTTTCTATTGGTCGTTAACCAACAAGAATAACATGGTGGATGAGTGCTGTTGTTCACAACGTGGCAACCTTCAAGTTTTTTCTTATTTATGTCTTAAGATCTGAGCTGTGAAACTAAGATAAATATTTATTAGCTTTGTGATGAAGCTATTAGTTGTGTGGAGTTCCCCAAGGCTCCATCCTTGGCCTCCTTTATGTTTATTATTGTAATATTTATGTGTAGAGCTGCAACAATTAATTCATGAATTGATCCACTTGGAATGAATAACCTCAAATTGTTTCCTCATACACCTCATTCCTCACTAACTATAGTTGCTTTAATATAACTAGATGTTTAAATACATCAATTATAATTTTTGACTATTAGATACAAATTTAATATTACTTGAGGAAGTAACCTCAGAGAGCTTTGGATAATGAAAACAATTGTTATTTGCAGCCCTGTTTACATGTCTCTGTAACAAATCATTTGTTCAAAATAACTTTTGAATAACTAAATCTGTACAGCTCTGCTATATTATTTATTAACCATTAAACCCATTAGGGTCGTAAAACCCTCTGTAAACGGTCTGTTATCAGGAAACAGCTGCTGTCGGAGAATCCTGCTGCTGAAGAGAAAAATGTATTTTCTGTAAAAAGTGACGAGCAGCTGGTGAATGGAGCTTCCAGGAGCTTCCTTTAATTAACATGTAGAAACAGTATCCACAGGCGTCCTCCGCGATGCTGCTACACTCAGCTGAGGCTCCTTCTCCTGCTGGAGCTGTGGAGATGTGAGAGCCACACCTCTAATTGAACACTGGCATGTCGGAGCATGTTTCATCCGCCGTCACCGTGAGGACCAGACTCCTCCTCCTCGCTGGGCCTCCACCTCGGCCTCACCACCTCCTGACGCCTCCTTTTGCTCCAGACAGTCAGACGGTCCAGACCCTGTAAAACTAGTTTACCTGCAGAAACATTATTTCTGGATATTCGTTATTTTGTGATCTCTGTAGTTGCCGTCATTTGGATACAGTTTTTAAAACTTGATCTTTTCCTTATTAGAAAATACAAATTTTAAGTTCAGATTGCCCAAACATATTCATGCTCCCCAGAGGAAGCCCTCTTTCTATTGTTGTTCTGTTGCCGTCCTCAAATCAAAACATATCAATGACATATTAATCTTTCTGTAGATATTCTCAGTTCCCAGAGGACGAACTATTTCTATTTTCAACACAGGATCATCCTCTGTACGAAAATGAGACTGAATTGCAGAAGTTAATCACTGTGTGAGTGTACTCATGCTCCTGAGGGGATACACATTGTTCTCTAACCTTTTAATCCTATTTAATTCGACCTTTGACCTTTGGTTGTCATTCCCTGGAAACCAAACAATCCTCTTCTGTTTGTCAAGAGTAGGATTTTCTGCCAGCGCAGCGATGGGAGGCAGCGATGGCGGCTGCTGGGTCGGTGCTGGTCAGCTGCTGGGTCGGTGCTGGTCGGTGCTGGTCAGCTGCTGGGTCGGTGCTGGTTGGCTGCTGGTCGGCTGCTGGGTCGGTGCTGGTCGGCTGCTGGTCGGCTGCTGGTCAGCTGCTGGGTCGGTGCTGGTCGGCTGCTGGGTCGGTGCTGGTCAGCTGCTGGGTCGGTGCTGGTCGGTGCTGGTCAGCTGCTGGGTCGGTGCTGGTTGGTGCTGGTCAGCTGCTGGGTCGGTGCTGGTCAGCTGCTGGGTCGGTGCTGGTCAGCTGCTGGGTCGGTGCTGGTCGGTGCTGGTCGGCTGCTGGTCGTTTCCCATGAGTCTCCACGGCTGCAGGTTCTGAGAGATGAGCCGGTCACAGGAAAACAAACAGCAGAAATCCTCCTGTGCTGAAGCTGAGGAGGAAACAGACGGAGGCTGTTTGTGGGATTTGAACAGATGCTCAGGATGTAAATATTCAGGGGGGGGGTAACATTTGTTTTCATTTTGCTGCGTTCAGGTGCTGGAGGGGGGGCGGAGTTGTGTTGTTTGTGTTGTCAGATCTGATTCTGATGTACAAGCTCGGGTCTGGTTGTTGGCACGGAGGCTGCTTTAGAATCTTTATCTCAACTTTTCAACTTTTACTAAACTCTGCAGAACATTTTACACACACACACACACACACACACACACACACACACACACACACACACACACACACACACACCCTGCACTGCTGCGTCGCAGAGGTCACTCTCTTCACTTATTGGCTGCTGACGAATGAAGTTACACCAAACTGAAAACTAGAAAATCCTCTGCAGCGACACACACACACACACACACACACACACACACACACACACACACACACACACAGATGTAACAGCCAATGAGTCGACATAGTAAACTGTCAGATTCAGTGTCGACGATGTAAAACATTTGCAGGGCAGTAATATCTCTCTCTCTGTCTCTCCCTCACTATATATATATATATATATATATATATATATATATATATATATATATATATATATATATATATATATATATATATATAATATCTCTCTCCCTCTCTGACGTAACGCCGTTGAACGCCCGGCGTGATTTGGAAACTATCAGCTCTGAGCTTATAAATTTCCCCAGTGTGAAAAGCAATGCATACAGAATGAATCCGCTTGTTTATCTGCCCAACCATCCTCACACACACACACACACACACACACACACACACACACACACACACACACACACACACACACACACACACACACACACACACACACACACACACACACACACACACACTTACTTCCTGTCCTGCTGGAGGGAATAAAGAAATGAATGCGGTGGAGTTTTTCCTCTCCAGACGTTTGAACACGTATGTGTTAAATCACAGGTGACAGATAAACACACGTCTTCCTCTGCAGCGTGGCAGTGTCTCCTGAGGTTTCACTGCTCAAGGTGCATGCTGGGTAAAGAGGAGGAGTCACCGCAGTGTGAAGTAGATCAGACTGAAGGATGAAACAATCTGCTGATGATAAGTGAAAGAGCTCTATACAATTTAGTTAATTCAATGTTCACATGAAGCTGATTCTGAATTGAAAAGGTGGTTTTGACTTGTTGTTTATTGTGTCGTAGAAGTTTGGTTGTTAGTTTGAATATAAACAGGAAACTGTTTCATCGACTGAAGATCAGATCAGTTTTCATCTGTTTCTGGGAAACAAAGTTGGTTGTAAATCATTTTGCAGGTTTCTACATGTAAACAGTTGATTTTTAAGATGTTGAAGCTCTGTGACTCGTCAGTTGTGTAACTGACGTGTTGTTGTTGTTTAAATCGGATCAACATGTGGTTTGACTCCTGTTCTCTTGTTGCTCTTCCACAGAACCAGACGTTGTGTAAAGGCCTGAATGAGCTTCAGAACGGACAGGTAAGAGACACACACCGGATCTGTTTCATCTGTGCACAAGCACACAAACACACAACGACACACAAACACCAGCGTCACACATAACAGAGCTGAATGTGTCACAAACCTCCTCACATGAAGCTTCGTCTAAAGACACAGCATCAGTCAAATCAGACGTTAAGGTTCTGAATCGGAGAGTTGTTGATTCAGTTCAAAGCCGCAGGTTTCAGGCTGTGAGCTGGTGTTTGTGACGTCTTCATCTTCTACGTGTTTGCCTCCTCTTCTTCATCCTGAGATATTTGTGTTCTTTCATGTCCGCCACGTGTTAGAAACCTCATCAACACGTCCACTCGCTCACTGGGAAGCTTCAGCTGTGGATGTTTGTTGCTGCAGGTAAAGTCTGAAGAGTGGAAACGATTCCTGTGGTTTCATCCAGAGAAGAAGAGACAACATCTGTCCATCAATCACATGTTCATCACATGTTCAATCACATGTTTAATACACACACACACACACACACACACACACAGGTTGTTGTGTAATTGAGGCTGAAGTTTGACTTTGAACAGTAGTTTGTAGCTGGACTCTCGTCTGTTTCAAACCTGTTGCTTGTTATTTGAATGGTTTTATTCCCGTGAAGCAGATTGAAGCTGCCTCTGAAGACTCACTTCTCTGTGTCGTCGTGTGGATGTGAACTCAGATTAACACGCCAGAGAGACACAAGTTGTTTAGACTCACTGAGTCGTCCTGCAGCACCTTCGCCTGTTTCCTCCCGGAGACTAATTAGACTGAAGACGAGATCAATGGTGAACGTCTTAATAGGACAGAGTGAAGCTGTTAAATGAATCTCAGGAGACGTTCAGGAGCTTCGTGCTGTTAAGCAGCTCGTCAGCGTCGACCGAGGCAGACGAGCTTCAACGTGGCAGCGAGCAGAGAATCAGCGCATTAAGGATCGTTTAGACCTCTTGTGTTCTGCTGCTGGATATCTGATGGAAACAACGGGCTCGGATTCTGCTCCAAGTCGTGAAGACGCTTGAAAAACTGATATCTGCAGAAAGTCGACTTGTTTTGAGTCCTGTCTCCTTCGTGGTTGTTCGTCTGTTTTTTACACTGTTTGTTTATTTGTGTTCTTTTTGCTTCTCTTTTCCTCGTTTCATGAAACTTTATGTTTTGGGTTTTTCTTGGTTTTGAGTCACTATTAGATTTAGTTTTTGTCGTCTGTTGTCGTCCGATCCTCTTAATGTGTTTGTGTTGTTTTCCATCTTTGAAATGGACTTTCCTCGATGTCCCTCCTCGATGTCCCCCCCCCTCGTGACCTCAGTCGTTGTGTTTCCGAGGATCCACCTCGTCACCGTCCAGCTCTCCACCTGCTTTGAGCAGATTAAATATTGACTTCTGGTATCGACTGGTGGATCTAATTTGAAGTGATTGTGGATGAGCAGTAATGGTGGAGAAGTGAGTGGAGCTGCAGCCACTTGCTGTAATTGTCTGTGTGCTGCAAATCATAGAGACGCACAAGTCAAACACCTGTATTTCATGAACCAATCAGAGCTGCAGAGCGTTGGACTGAATCAAAAGGACGGAGCAAAGAGAGCGATTTTAGAAACTTGTCTCAAGATGAATCAGAAGCAGCGGAGGTGACGGCAGCTCGTGATAATGTGAGGCCTCACGCTGCCACCCGGATTTCCTCCATCCTCCTCCTCCTCCAACACCCACACTTCCTCCTCCTCCGGTGGTGGCGAGGAAAAGTCTTCTCACAGGCAGCGCTGCGGAGCCGCCAGCGTCTTTCTCTCAGATCCACTCGGTCAATATTTACTTGTCGGCCTCAAACCAAATACAGCGATATTGAAAGTCGTCACGCGAAGCGAGAAGAAGAAGAAGAAGAGGAGGAGGAAGCAGTGAAATAAAGAGACGGAGCTCCACGCCTCCTCCAGAACAAGATTTAAAGGAACAGTGAACGCCGTCAAAGTCGAGCTGAAACACTCAATCAGTGAATTACTAATCAGCGGCCATATTGATCCTTGATTAATTATTGAAAGTCTTTCTTAAAATAGAATTCTTTGGTTTCTGAGGATTTCCAGCTTTTGATGTCACATGATGAAACGGAACATTTGAAGATGACATCTTGGCTTTATACCAGAAGCCCCTCCCACAAATCAAACCATTAAAAATTAACAAACCTCTGCTAGTTAAATCCAACTACTTCAACTTCATTTATACACCCATCAGCATTTCCCTCCCCCTCTGTTACGTGACATTGAACAACAGAGAGAGACACACACATGCACACATCCATGCATGAAGGGGGGGAGTGTTGGGGGTTGGGCAGGGTCTTCTTTGTCCCCCTCAGAGCCGCCCCCCCCCCATATTGTTCAGAGATTAACTTCAGAGCCTGTGTACATTTTACCACAGGCGCGTGTGTGTGTGTGTGCGTGTGTGTGTGTGTGTGTGTGTGTGCGCGTGTGTGTGCGTGTGTGTGCGTGTGTGTGCGTGTGTGTGTGTGTGTGTGTGTGTGTGTGTGTGTGTGCGCGCGCGTGTGCGTGTGTGTGCGTGTGTGTGTGTGTGTGTGTGTGTGTGTGTGTGTGTGTGTGTGTGTGTGTGTGTGTGTGTGTGTGTGTGTGTGTGTGTGTGTGTGGCTGCTCTTTGTGGCTGCATCTGTCTGCATCTATTGTTCCCTGACGTCCATCTGCTGGCCCCCAGCTAACCTCCCCCTCCTCCAGTGAACACCCCCACGCTCCCCTGGCTCCTCCCCCTCTCTCAGCATGGCCCCAGCTGTCCCCCCCCCTTCCTCCTCTTCCTCCGTCACTGACGTTAGAGTCGTTCATCACTTTAACTTCAGATTAAACCTCAGAGACAACAACACACCAGCCTGGTGCTGAGCAGTAAGTCACTTTCTTTTAACATATTGTTTAATTCAGTTTAGGTCAGAATTAGAAGTGAAATCTCAATCCAGACTTTGCAGCTTTTGTGATAAACACAATGAATTCTAATGTAACTTCAAGTGAAACTTTAGCTTGTTTTAGTTTTTAAAACTTTTTAAAATAATTTCTGCTTTTCTTGGTCTTTTCTTCATTTTAAACTAAATATTTGATGCCAAAACAAAAGTATTTTACTAAACAGTTTGTGACAATTTAAATCATTTTCTGACATTCAAGTTAAATGATGAAAATAACTTACAGACTGAGTGATAATGGAAACAATCGTTATCTGCAGCTTCACTAAACAAGGTTTTTATTTCCTGTATTTTTACGTCTGGCTTTTGAATGTGTTTGTGTCGACTCACAAAAACTGAGATGATGAAATTTGAGGTTGTGATCCTTGCAGACAGCGCGGGGCTATAAATGTCTGTGATGGGTTTAGATTTACGTTTGTGATCAATAGTTCAAACTGACGACAGTGATTATTGATCCATGTGGGCAGAGATGAAACCTGATACAAGATCAGGATTCTGATCGTCCATCGAGTGACTGGGAGGAATCCGACCAATCACCTCGTACCTTGGTCAGTTGTTTAATTCTTAGTTTAGGAGGAACTTTGTTTTTTATAGAAACTTTGTGTTTTCTTCAGAAAAACTCTGGAGACTGATTTTAATATAATATTATTTACATACTCATTTGATTTCATGTCCTCAAGATTCACTTTATTGTGATTCACACAAACAAGCACAGTAGAATGAGAGGAGACGTCACTTTAATTCTATGGTTTCTCAGTGGGTGTAAAATAATAATAAGTAAAAGAATTAATAGATAAATATGGTTCAAGATATCTTGAAGACTAGAAAAGCTTTTTAGAGATTTTATGGGAGGAAATTTTAAAGAATACAATCAAACAATAAACTATCGTCAGCGTAGAGTGAAACTTTATTCCTGTTTTCTGTTGTTTAAAAACAACTGACACAATGTCTGGTCAGTTCAGTCTCATCAGATTACAGCTTCATTCATTGTGATAAAAATGCACAAAAACCAAAGAGTTATTATATTTTTTAAGATCCATCATTCTAAGATGTGACGATTTTCTGGATTCTGGTGTCATAGTGTGAATAGTTGACACTTAAGTGATTGACCCCTAACCTTAATAATTCATATTTCATAATTATAATGCGATGGGGGTTTTGTCATGTAAATATAATTAGTCACCAGGTTTGTGCATCCAATGAATGTCTCAATATTCCACACAAATAAACAGGAAGTGTCAGTTAAATGTCTTTAAAAGATGATTAAAGTTGGATCTTAGCAGGATTTCAGTGTTGTGACTGGCTCAGGGTCCGAAAACTGTGACTTTTGACTAAATGTAAACCTGGAAACTCAGTTGTCAAACACAAGACTCAGATAAATCCACTGCAGGTGAAAACCTTCGTTCTCCTTTAAGAGAAATGATTTTATTTCTCCTCCTGCAGCAGCAGATAAAACCAGCACACTGGTCTCATTTTGCTCAGCAGACGTCCTTAATCCCGGCTAATCCAACATGTTAAACGCTTGTTGTCTCTGCGGCGAGCGCGGGGCAGCGACCCAGGCACTGGGGGCTTCCCACAGGCCAGTTGGACTCTGTCAGACGCCCTCTGGTTCTGGTCGAGTGCTCTCAGCTCCGAGACGTTCTGCCAAGTCCCGGCTGAAAGTCGAGTGAGGCTGGAATCTGAGCTGCTGGTTGAGGAGAGAGAGGAGAACAACAGGAGCCTTCGATCCAGCTTCAGGAAATAACATCTGAACTCCTCCATGATCCATGAGTTCTTATCCACACTGGGACAAAACTAAATTCACTGATTGGACATTTTATCAAGTAATGTTTAATCCCATAATTAAAATTCTGTTGTCATGACAACTGCAGTGATAGAAAATAGGGAGTTTTTACTGCATCATTTATGATCTCAAATAAAATCACAGTTTTAACAACAGAAACGTGCAGGTGACGAATCAGTTTGTTAAATAGGTCGTTTGATTTAAAATCACCTTTTATTTCTCTGTTTATTAACTCAGTCACTGAAATGACTCATCGGTTCTTCAGATTTATAATTGATTGATTTCAAATCGGGCTGGGAGCACGTTAACGGTTCAGTCTGAGTGAGCTCGCTCACGGTGGCCGAGCCGCTCAGACCGACACTCACCAGCCTTTTAATCAGCACCAATAACGTCCGCTGCTGCTCTCGCCACCGTTTTTCATGACCCTATTATCAGCGATTAGAGGAGCAGAGTCGAGGTGATCAGCGGACGCAGCTGTGGCGCCATCACTTCTCCTCGACTCTACACTTAATATAGACTCTGACCTTTTGACGCTTTGTGATTGTGGCTGTCGCAGCTGCTCAATATCCTCTGGCTGAAGGTGTGCGAGGAGCAGATGTCTTCATTACGGCCTCCAGACACATTCCTCTCCATGACGTCCAGAACATTTCATTTCACTGATCTGATTAACTGATAACTCTGACCCTTCAGCAGAGCTTTAACAGAAACTGATTAGAAACAGATTTAAAAAATGAAAAGTGAATGTAACTGAGCTAAAAGCCAAATACAACGTTCTACTGTAAAAAGCTTCAGGTGATTCACAGAGATGAAGAACAAACCACAGCAAACAGGAAGCAGCAGCGAGCGACTGCATCTGCCCGACAGGAAACTACTTAGATCTACTTTCAGTATAAAAGCATCAGCAGTCACCTGCTGGGCGAGTTGAACCCCCGCCTCTCGCTGAGGCTGATGGGAAGCAATGAAAGGAGCGTGATGCACATGCACATGAAGACGTTGCCCTGACAACAACAACGCTGAGCTTTTATCAAAACGAGGGCCGAGCCGCAAAGCTTTAACGAACCCCGGGAGGATCCAAACCTCGACTCACATCAAACTTCACTCGCTCTGTTTTCCTCTTGTTGTTTGCATTTACACACCGACTCTCCGCCGCCGTGATCGAGTGACACGTCGCTATAGCAACATTTCTCCACAAGCTTGTGCAGCTGCAGACGCTGGAGTACAGACACCGAGCTAACTGATGCAGTTTAGAGAACAGCCCCGTCCAACTGAAACATGCAGGTTCCACACTTTTTACAACAGAACATTTATCAACCTCAGTCCATGTGTGTGCCGCCGCCGCTCCGTCACTTCTGAAAACCCAATCAACACAGACTGATGATGTAAATGTCCGCAGGGCGACGGCGAGGTCTGGAAACCCGCAGCTGTGGCGATGGCCTCGGCTCAGAAACAGTTTGGTCTGTTTTCACATTCAGTTGGTGAAACGTCTTCTGGGCTCTTTGCTGAAAAGTTAATTGAGATGAAAAGCAAAGTCTGAGGCTGAGAGTTCCTGAGAGAACCTGAAGGCAGCACATCGTCAGAAAAACAAAGTGATTAGTGCCGACGCCGGCGATCGATCGAAGAGTCGTCGTCACCGAATCTGATTCTGTAACTAAAGCTTCTGTCTCAGGGTCGTTTAACAAGTCGAGCTAAATATTACAACTGTTTATTCAGTTTTCTTCAGTTTCCATCACATCAGAGTTAATTTTCAGGTTTGAGAATCTGAGACCATCGACTGTTTGTAGTTAAACATCTCTAAAATACTTAATTACCAATCAGAGGGGTCATTGATCCATTAATCAATGCATTGATTGATTGTCTCTGCCCTGGTTGTGTAGATTTCCCCCTGTGGGTTCAGTGTGTGTGTGTGTGTGTGTGTGTGTGTGTGTGTGTGTGTGTGTGTGTGTGTGTGTGTGTGTGTGTGTGTGTGTGTGTGTGTGTGTGTGTGTGTGTGTGTGTGTGTGTGTGTGTGTGTGTGTCACATTCCGGTGAACATGAGGGAGATGAAGCCCAGGGCGTGTTTGATTTGCATTTAAATGGATTTATTGTCCGCTGCCGGTGTGACGGGCGGAGACTGACCACATGATCACATCCTGTGGGAGAGAAGTCGAACAGAACGTCACAGTTTGACTAAACGCCTCCTTGTGTTTGTGATGCAGCTGAATAATGAACATTTTAATGTTTGTTCTGTGGTCGATGACAGAAGAGGAACAGTGACACAGTTTCATCTGTGTGTGTATATATATATATATATATATATATATATGTGTGTCGCCATCTTGTGCTGGAGTCAGTCAGTATTGATTGTGGAGGTAGTTAAATAAGATTAAATGTTATTAAGTGAAAACAAAGAATATTAAGTCTTTACCATCAGTGATTTGGGATAAAAGCTGGAGATCATGAAATACGTTTGACAGTGTAAGTTTGACTTGTCCTGTCTGGTTTCCTCGGGACGAAGCGTCTTTGTCTCTAAACGTTGTTTCTCTGCAGTTTTTAAAATGCATGGTTTCTCAGTGGGAGTGAAGTTGTTTAAATTCACATTTGTCTCCTTCAGACCTTCAGAGTTTTGTCTCCCGAGAAGTGAGAAGGGATTTTATTCTGTTTACCAGCTGCTTCAATATTTAACTACAGGTTGATGTCTCTCAGCTCAGGGACTAAAACATTCATCAGTTCAAACCCAATCTGAGGCATGAATCTGACGTTATTGGACTTGTGTCTGTCCCCTGGTCGTCCTGCTGCGAGTGTCCTGCTGCAGACTCATGATGAGATGATCCACGGCCGGGTGAACCTGCTCTGCTTCACAATCACATCCTGAGCTGGAGTTTGTCACATTTACACAGACGCCAGTGGGTCAAGATAGTCTTTGTCTCAGGGGGACAGGCGGTCGGTGGATCCTGTGCTGGGTCTCAGCCACCGGTCTCACCGCTGCCCGGACAGACACTGTGTTTCCTGGCTGCACCTCCACCTCCACATGTGGAGCAGCAGGGGCCTCTGTCTCTGTGACGCCCCCGTCTGCCAAGCTGTGGGCCAGGGGCCAAACTCTGTCCTGTGTGCCCCTGCTGATAAGATGACCCTCTGCCAGGGGGGGGGGGGGGGGGTTCTGGTGGTTCTGAGTCTCTCTGCTTCTGTTTCTGTTTCCTGTTGAAGGTTTGGATTTTATATTTGTTGAATCTCATCATATCATCCTGATGAAAACGATTTATATCGTTTATCTCCACTGAACCAGCGGCAGCATCAAACCTCAGATATTAAAGCTTCGATAACTTGTTTCTTTCAAGTGCATCTTTCTGTTGCTGCAGTTGAGAATCAGTCTTAGAGATGTAAAGATTATTTCTTCCTCCTTTAACTGAAATGTCTCTGTTGTGAGTTGGAAACAGCTGCTGAAGAAATAAACTCCATCTAGTAGCTTCTCAGGAACAGTCCCGTTGCAAGAGGCAGACACGGGCCCCTTAGCTGAGAGGGGGCCCCTGAGAGAAGCCCTCTAAATAGATCATCTACAGGAGACTAACGAGGCCCCATGCCGCTAACCTTCTGTTTTTGGTTGGATGTGGGGCCCCTCTGTCCCTTCTACCTGGGGCCCACTAACTCCATTGAAACGCTCCTGCTCCATGAGGAACCTGGGATGTGATAAAACGCTCCAGACCTGTTCCTAAATGGACCTCGGGGGGGTTTGGTCAGCTCCTTTCATGTCCTCACTTGGAGGACACTCTCACAGCTGATTATCTTTACATGCATTGGACCTTTAATGGAGTGTTTTTCTCTTGTTTCACTCCTGAAGTGACGGATGTGAGTTTTTCTTCTTCACTGGTGGAAAAAGGACGGACTGCAGCCCCCGTCTCCTCAGCACCTTTCAGGAGTGAAGGGCCTCACTGGTAAATGGAGTGTAAACAAAGAGAGCGTCTGGCAGCTGCGCTGATGGAAATCTGAACAGCTACTAATGCGTTTTTCAGCAGCGCTGTTATCTCAAAGGCACACTATCAAAACGGAGCACATAATGAGTGTGGATAATCCTGTCCGCTCGCTGGATCTGCAGTAAACAGCGCCGGGCTGACGGATGACCTTAACTGTGGCCTTCCAGCGAATTAAATTCTGCCAGTCGAGAGCAGAGACGTGTCCACAGATCCTGTTAAACTCGTCCTGAAGGAGACGCTACAGCAGACTGGCTTCAATCTGTAACTCAACTACCAGACCTGTGTTGTAGCTGAGACGTGTTCTTACGTTATATTTTCAAACCTGCAGAAATCGGTGGTTTTCATCAAGATAACGCTGCGTTTCCTAACCAGGAGAAGTTCTTCTAGTTCACGTGTTTTTAACAGTTAAAATATCCATAAAACATCTGCTCTGGTTGGCATGTTAACGGCTCTGAACAGACTCTCCAGCCACAGTTGGTGTTTGATTTGTGGCAGTTTGATGGTCACCAGCTCAGATACAGGGACGACACCAAAGTGAATCATCGGCTCTTAAGTTGATGCACGTAGCTGCAGAAAATTGGGCTCAGCAACGCTGAAGCATCGCGGCGTCCGGCCGTCATTAGAGCGTGTGGATGAAAGGTGAACGCTGAGTGGACGTTGAGGAAATGATGGTTTCCACACACAGACGTCTGGTCGGGGGTCAGTGTGTCGTCCAAATCCCAGCATGATCCACCAATCAGGAGCCAGTGTGATGTACTGCAGCTTCCTGCTGACAGATACAAATAAAGATATTAATAAGAATCAGGTATTAAAATGTCCTGAAACCAGAGTTGATAGGTGGATGAGCAGCAGCTGTATTAGACCATAATGCAACAGTGGAGTTCTCTCCACTGATGAACCAAACAGACGGAGGTTTCTTAGTTTATCTGAAGTTTGCAGGAGCTGAGGAACCAACAAGACAGATTATGAGACATCACACAGTCAAACTGACCAACAGTATTCCATAATACAAACATGATCAGAGAGAATACAAGAGGCCCCAGTATAGATCCCTGAAGAACTCCACAATTCATCAATCAGACATATGTGATGCAGTGACAGTTCTATATTTTCTTATGACCCTGGATTTGTGCTTTTGTAGAGAACTGCGTGTTTGAGGGTTAAACAGGCTCAGACAATATCTGAGCTGAGTCTTTTATTTGTCAGTGGAGAAGCAGCTTTCAAACCATTTGTCTGCTCAGGTTTTTAATCGTGTTGAAAAGTTAGTCTTTCTTTTGCACCCTGCGAACATTAGCCCGTCATCGTGTCTGAAAATCCATGAGCGAGTAATCGATGCTTCTCTTAGCGGCACTTGATTCACAGTTCGGCAGCTGGATGAAAACACTGAGGGGAAAGAAAAAGGTTCAGATTCTTGTGTTAATGCTGTTCAGTCTCAATGATGTGACTCTGCTGCAGCGAGACGTTCGTCAGCCGACATTCTGACCTCGTTCTCTGGGATTTAACCAGAGTTTGAAATCGCCAGAGGCCGGTTCAGAATGAATTAGGTTTCTCTGACATTTCAGTAAATCCCCCTGTTAGTTGGATGTTTCAGATGGATATCAGTTTCATTTCAGCGTGTGCATTACTGGGAGAGATGTTGAGCTATCGTTGTATTCAAGTCACAGGTTTTCTCTTCAGGATAAATCCCTCGCAGCTTTTGAAGAACCCAGAAGGTCATTTACTGGCAGTTAATCCTGGTTTAAAGGTTCCTCCAGGATCCTGCAACACTCGTCTGTACGTCCGGACAAAAATGTTCATCTGCTGCATAATAAAAACAGTTTTAGACCATTTCACAGTTTATTTCCTGATCAAACTAACAAACAAACTAGAAGAAGATTGTCAGTTAATTGTTTTATTTATGCATAAAGGCCAAAATTCACAGTTTTCACTTTTTAAAAATGTAATATATAGTTAACATACAGTATAAGTTAATATGAATAAGTAATTTGTTAGGGAAGATCTTGATATTTCACTGCTTTCTTTTTTTATCAGAGAATTAGAATAATCGGTTAAATTAGAACATAACAACATTCACAGAATCACTTCCTCTTTTAATCTAATTCCAGGTGTTTCAGAATAAAACCTTCCTGAGCATCTTGTTGTCTCTCTGATACCTGCCCCCCCCCCCATCACCTCCCTCCAGGAGGGACTGGGTTCAGCTCTCAGCCCTGAGAGGTCGGTAGATGAGATGTGACCTTTGAGACAATCAGAGGTGGCCCTGCTCCAACAAACGCTGAATGGCGAGCGGCGGCCCCTCGGCCCTGGTGCAGGGCCCGCCTGTGGATTACATTGATCCTGTGAAACAAAGGGCCGACAGGCTCTTTGTTA
The DNA here is from genome assembly GCA_026259375.1 of Verasper variegatus. Classification (NCBI taxonomy): domain Eukaryota; kingdom Metazoa; phylum Chordata; class Actinopteri; order Pleuronectiformes; family Pleuronectidae; genus Verasper; species Verasper variegatus. The sequence goes on from CM048058.1 coordinate 512,623, forward strand.
ATAAACAACAACATGAGAATAAAAGAGGCCGGCTGACGCTGCTTCTGTGAAACAAGAAGAAGAAGAAGAGTTTATGAAAAGTAAAATAACCCAGAGACATATTCTGAGTCTTCAGAGTCTTAAATAACCACGAATCAGTATCAGCAGTTATCTGCTGATATGAAAACTTTAATTTTAAAGAAGAAAAGATGTAAATTTATTTTTTTTGTTTAAACTGTAAAATATCAAACCTCAGTTACATCTTGAATCAGAAACGGAAACAGACCCACAAATCCATGTTGGTTGTGCTCCACAGTTTATCATAAGATTAAAATTAATATTGTCCCAGTTTTTATTCACATAAAATGACATTAGGAATTGTAAACTTATATTACCCCCCCCCCCCCCCCCTCCCTGCTGGACCCTCCACCCTCTTAAAACACTTCAGTTCCACCTTAAGTCTCTGGCCTGTTTTTTAAGGAGGACTAACTGATTAGTGATGAGGCAGCAAGGCCCGAAATGAGTCCGTCAGCCCCCCCCGCTGCCTCCCCCTTCACAGGCTGAATAATAGAGTCTAATGCTTGTGTGTGTGTGTGTGTGTGTGTGTGTGTGTGTGTGTGTGTGTTTCTTTGAGGAGGAAAAATCAGCTAAAATCAGCTCATTTAGAAACTTTTGTGGAATCAAACAAATGAAGCTGCAGATGTAAAATATTATCAACACAGGACTATTTCCTCACACGTACATAATATATAAATATATATAATATGAGTGCTCTACTTCTTCTCTGGTATTTGATGTGGTGAATCAAAGCATCGGCCTCTTTGCTGATGTGTCTTCAGGGTAATCGCTGCAGCAAAGACACTCAGGTCTGAAAAGGCTTTTAAACTGTAACACACATTTTATTTTTTAAAGCGGATGCACAAAACTGCTTCGGCCAGAGAAGAAGAAATATCCCCCCCCTTCCTCTCACAAGTGTAGTCCATAGAAAAGCATGAGTGGTGGTGGTGGGATGAGAAGGGCAGTGGGATGGAATATGAAATATTTACAGAGCTTCTTCTTTTCAGCAGAGCGAGGTGAAGCGGAGGGGAAAGTGAGATGTACTTAACTCGAGGTGTATTTTCTTTTCCAGGCTGAAGAGGAGGAGGTGGGGGAGGGGTGTGTGTGTGTGTGTGTGTGTGCGTGCGTGTGTGTGTGCGTGTGTGTGTGCGTGTGTGCGTGTGCGTGTGCGTGTGCGTGTGTGCGTGTGCGTGTGTGTGTGTGTGTGTGTGTGTGATGAGCAGCTTCAGTATCAGTTTTACAGAAGCATTAACAGCAGAGGATGTAAAAGTACAAACATTCTCTACTGCAGTAAAATGACTTAAGTACTGATTCAGCATCTTTACTCCAGTGAAAGTGTTAAAGTTCAGGCTCTGAAATGTACTCAGACTACAAGAGTAAGAAGTTTCTAACGACATTATATTAATAAAGAGACTATTTCACTGAACCACTGACTTCAAATCAGATAAAAACATCAAATAAAAACAGGTTAAATGTTGAGCATGGAAAATGTTCCAAGGCGACACATTCCATTTCCATTCCCCCCCCCCCAAACACCTGCATGACCAATAACAACTTTATTTTTATTTAATCAAATAACTAAAACCAATCTTATCAGAAACATGAGCACTTGAACACACAACAGTGAGATAGTGAACTTCCTAAACTGATCAAATGTATTGAACGTCTACTTAGTTTGGTCCATGTCCCATCTGCTAACATGGAGGAGGCTGGGTTTATGAGCTATACTGCAGCCAGCCACCAGGGGGCGATCCAGATGTTCTAACCTGTCTCTCTCTCCTGACAGAAGCTGGCGGTCAGAACTTGTCCTGTAGGGACGACCAAGCCGCTGTCTCTCATCAAGCCGCCCAGCCAGAGCATCGCCATCTCTGTGGTGCCGGCCAAGGCTCCCGTTTCCATGGTGACCGCACACATCAACGGACAGAAGGTGGCGAGTTCGGAGCCGCTGCAGACGTCCCCCATCAACCTCCAGACCGCCGGCAGGGTGGCGGCCACCGGAGTCCACACGTTCAGCAGCAGGAGAGCTGGGGAGCTGCCTCCGTCTCAGGTAACATCTGGAACATGTAGAACACCTGAAACATCTGGAACATCTGCACCATAACAAACATACATATCGATACAGATGTGAGCAGATTGTTTCACCTGTAAAACGTATCAACACAGGTTACTGCAGATCAAAGGCTCCGGTCATGTGATCGCCATGCGTGTTCTCTGGAGACACAGGAGGCGTGTGAAGCTGACGATCAGCTGTGTTTGGTTCAGAGTCACTTTGTGTAGCTGAGTGAAGCAGAAACGACTTCCTGCTCGTTTCCAGGTTCAGATGGTGGTGAACCTGTCAGCCTGTGATCCCTGTGTGTGGATGTAGGTTAATGAAACAACTCAAAGATACTGAAGCAGCAGATCAACATGTTTTATCATGTGATGTTCACACAGTGAGAGAAAGTGTCAGATAAACAGAAGAAGTTTCATTTCTTGGTCTGTTAGGATTCAGGCCACAGTCTGTTCTCCTCCCGCTCTGTATTCAGCTCCATCCCCTCCGTCAGCTCACAGCCAGGATCAGCCTCAGCTCTGGCAGCCTGCGCACTTTGACTGTAATTGTACGACCCTGCAGAGAGAGGAGGGCCGAGCCCGGGGGCCCCTCGGGCTCCTGATTCATGATCCATGAGTCTGTGCAGCAGATTCTGTCCAGCGACGCGTCGCACGTACGATGGAATGTGTTTGTTTTCATGTTTCTGTAGCGATGAAAGAGCAGAAACGAGTTTTCATTTGTCAAATCATTTAAAGTCAAATAAACCCCAGATGTGTTTTTATAGTTTTCACATCATGACCTGACTCCTCGAGGTCTGTGAAGAAAAGCTGCTGTGACTCCCCTCGCTCTCCTCAGCCTCTCTCGCCCTCTCTGTCGGACGGTGGGGGTGGGGGGGCGGGTCTTTATGACTGTATTGTTCAGTGTGAACGCTCCTCACCCAGCTGCTCACCCGTTATCACAGAGCAGTAAAAAGGAAATCCCCTCACCGGCTTCTGCTCGTTTCTCACCTCCGCCAATCCAGAGTCATAAAAGCTCGGCCAATCAGAGGCCACACACAGAGGAGGTGTGTGTGTGTGTGTGTGTGTGTGTGTGTGTGTGTGTGTGGGGGGGGGGCCCTCTCGACCACCTGGCTGCTAATTTGGAGATCAATAATGAGGTGTAATGGGTTTGATGCTCCGCACGAGTGCACAAGTTAAAGCTGCATCGTCCCAACACGTCAGTAAGAGCAGCTGCAAACAAGAAGAACACGACTCAGGGACATGAACTTTTTACCACACGTTCAGATTCAGTTTGGATTTTAATCTCTGTGTTTACATGTCGAGGACGAAGGTGAATGTGTCAGGGACTGAAAACTCAACTTATCTGGAAACAAACTTTATTTTGTAGGAGAACATTGGAAAAGTTCAAGTGAGTGTTCATCTAGTGATAAACAAAGAGTTTGTCTTCTGTGAGAGGTGAAGCTTCAGATGTTCATAACTGCTTCTTTTAGTCCTGACATGTTCATCACATGTTCCTCACATGTTCCTCACATGTTCCTCACATGTTCCTCACATGTTCCTCACATGTTCTGGAGGTTCTGTGTGTGAGAACAAATGTCAGAGTCAGTGTCTCTGGACATGTTCTGGATCTTCTCCTGCAGCCTCCTGGTAACATGTGTGTAACATGTCCTAGTGAGTCCATGTGAGGAAACAGCAGGACAATGTGTGGAAGCTTCCCAGTGAGCGAGTGGACGTGTTGATGAGGTTTCTAACACGTGATGGACGTGAAACTGGAAGAACACAAACATCTCAGGATGAAGAAGAGGAGCTGTACACGTAGAAGACGAAGACGTCAACTTGGAAACACGAGGAGGTTCCAGAGCTTTTGGTGATGAGGGCCGACGCCGGTGTGGATGAGCTGTGAACAGATTCAGTTGTGTTAGCACCCGTTAGCTTGACGCGCTGGAACAAAGAGAAGCTTGGAAGAATCTGTCTGAGAATCTGCTGCTTTAACGTTGATCCTGCTTCTGTGTCTGGGCTCTTCATCCCGCCGCCCTCAGAAGACTTCTTCATCCTCTTTAAACAGCTGCCAAGGTCGTCTTCGCCATCCGCCTCCGAGTCTCATCAGAGCTGGAGGACGGTGAGACGTCTTCAAGCAGACGATTTCCCTCTCAGAGCTGAGAGCAGATAAGGACGGAGGAAATGGTGGATGAATCCGTTCAGTCCAGAACACAACGGACACTTTAATTCATCAGGAACCTGAGAACACACATTTGTGTTTCAACGTCTTCATCTCCCATTCAGTTCTTAATACATCGATGTAAACTAGTTTGAATTCAAGCTGAGACTTTAACGTTAAATCTATTATTTGAAATCGCTGCCATCTTGCGTGTTGAGACCATTTGGATTCATGGAGGAGGAGTTTAAGACCTGTACTGCAGCCAGCCAGCAGGGGGTTGTTCTGATGTTTGAAGGCTCCATCTGAAAGTTCCAAGCAGGGAACCGGAACAAGACTTGACTCTTGAGGACGTTCTGTTTGTTCCTCACAAGGTTTCAGGATGATAAACAGGTTCTGATGCACGGGACGTTCCACTGGTCCATGAGGAGCAAGTTCCAGCTGATGAAGGTGGTTGAAGACGTCCTGCAGAACTTTGAATGGTCCCTGATGAAGTTATAAGAACCTGTCTCCTACATCACAGGACAGATAAACACAAGGAGGCGTTTGGGTCCTGGAGAAGATTTTATCATCAGAGTTAAATCACGTTTTCAGACTCTCTCTTTTATAAATGTAGTTTTTGCAGCTTTAGTGCAGATGTTGTTTTCTCCGTCTTGTTCTTCTTGAATCCAGATTGTTTGAGTCAGGATCAGTTTTATTTTGAACTCGTTAGAATAAAGAACAGTGATGTTGTTGTGAAGTCTGTTCACAGCATCAGTTTATCGTCCTGCAGCTCAGAGCATGAATGAAATGAAAAGATTCTTTATTCACCTTCATGCTGAAGATGGAGGGTGTGTGTGTGTGTGTGTGTGTGTGTGTGTGTGTGTGTGTGTGTGTGTGTGTGTGTGTGTGTGTGTGTGTGCGTGTGTGCGTGCGTGCGTGTGTGTGTGTGTGTGTGTGACAGGCCTGACAGAGCCTCAGGCAGCGTCCTCTGCTGGCGGCTGCAGGAACAACCAACTGTCCACAAACACCTCAGTTCGGAGTCGAGTTTCTGTGGCTTCACATTTTCCTCCAGATAAATCAAATCATTTACAGTTTATAAACAGATTTGTTTCCATGGAAACTTCAACACAATGAATTCAAGTCAGTTATTTATAGGAAATTAAAGTGTTTTACAATCATGGAAAAAGGAAATAACACAAACATGGAGGAAAGTTTGAGAAATAGAATCTGTAGAAACAGTCGATAGATAAGTTATAAAAGACAGTAACAGCAGTAATGTTGAACTTTGATGAAGGGAAATGTAAAATGCATGACTTGTAAATATGAATATCAACACGATCGTAGTTTTCTCAGTCGTGACAGAACTGAACTCACTGTTCATCCAAAACCAACTCTTCAGAGAACCTGTGAGAATCTAGCTCCATGATTTAATCTTCACATTTTCAAGATGGACGACTCGAGTCCTTCTGGTTGTGTCGTGCTTTCAAACGAGAGCTGAAACAGAATCAGGCCGAGTCGGTCGGAGTTCTGTGTTTAGCTTTAGCTTAGCACAAAGACTGGAAACAAAGGGAAACCGTTAGCATGGTTCCTTCCTCTCAGTCGGCCTCATCAGAAAGCATGAGGCACTTTCATGTGTTTCCAGTAAATACACAGCTCCCTCCTCTGTGAGGGGGGGTGGAGTGTTTGCTGCAGAGCTGCCTGTCTGTCACTCAACGTGTGGACTTTAGAATTTAAAAGAAAGAACAATCATAAAATAAGAAACAGTTTCATGGTTTGTTAACGGGCTGCCGCTGGAGAGGAGGAGGAGGAGGAGAGACGAGCTCGGGTTTGGAGGAAAAGAAGCAGCAATTACGAAAATGAAAGACCCTGCACTGCAAGAATTTTCATCTCTGCAGTTTCCATGGGAACAGGCCTCGGCCGCCTCCTCCCCCCGCCTCACTGAGCGGCTGCAGCACAATACAAAGAAATGAAGGGAGGGGAGGGGGAGACCGGAGGGGGGAGGAGAAAGTTTCCTTCATTTCATTTTTCAGATTTTCAGACGAGCAGATGAGAGGTCGAGACGACGCAGGGAAACTAAGAGTCTGAGAGAAAGTTAGAGACAAGGAGGAGGAATGTTTTTAATACTGATTAAATCAGCGAGCAGTAAGCAGCAGTCATTTCTTTATCCAGACCTGATTCTCAGTCTGATTGTGTCCATCAGTCTCTCTCTGCTGTCTGTCCAGCACACAGTCGTTTATGTTCCGCTCAGACGTTAACGTCAGAGCAGGTTTGACCTTGGAGCTAAATCGATGTCAGCTGATCTACAGCCTGAACGCCAACATCAGGTCTGAGCTCAGAACCAGGAAGCTGCTGCCACTGGAAAACAAACAGTAAACAGCTTTATACGAATCTAGAAGAGCTCCGTGTTCAGTATCGCTGAGATTTACACACGGTGTTAAACACACATGTTTAAATCTCATCGCGACTAAATCAGGTTTTTAATTGTTAAGTTGTTAGTTTTACTTTCATACGAGACACCACCACCAGATGGCACCAGAGGGATCCTGTACGCAACGAAAAATACATACAAATATAAAGAGGCGTGGCCTCGTGTTTGCTGCGAGCCGTTTCAGAAATAATGTAAAATATGTTTTAATTTCTGCTGTTGATAAATTCAGTTTTTAACGAACAACAGATTTTTAAAACATAATTGTATAAATGTAAAAATCTGAGACCACTTTTCTATTTAGTGTTTTATAAAACAACCTCAATTTAATGAAACAACCAAAAGGTTTTTTAAGACAGGATTAAAAATATAACTTACCTTCATATTATTGTCTTAAAAAATGGTTTAAAGTTGTAGTTTATAATTTCTTTGGGGGTCAGATTAAAACAAATAAACACAAACTGCAGCGACTGAGGCTCCAGCTGCTTTTACTTTATTTCCAAAGCGACGTGTGCAGAGAGAGAAGAAAGAGACTCTGACTGGTGATGAGGAAACTGGTTTAATGGAGGATTTCAGTTTCCTTCAGGAGGTTTAGTGAAGCTCAGAGTTCCATCAGAGGTTAAACTGAATTAAATCTGTGTTAATGTCGCCTGCAGCCGACAGAGATTCTGAGTCTCACTGAGTCTCTACAGGAATTAAACTGAATCTTTCTCCTCATCACAAAACTCCAACGCTGCAGAATAAAGAGACTCGTCCTTCAGTCTCAGCTCAGACCTCAGGATTCATTCCACCGTCTCAGATTGTTCTACTTGATGCTAAATGTGGATCTCCAGTGTGGAGCACAGTGGGGCTCCCCTTGTGGTGGATGTTGGTTACTACAACAACAGAATGATATGTTTCAGGTTTGAACAGCTGCACATGTGTAACTGGTGTAACTGGGTTCGTTTCAGATGCTGGGAACTCTCACTGCTGTGCCCATCAAGGTGCCTCAAGTCAGCTCCCTGCACCGGCTGGCAGGACAAGCAGCCACTGTGCTACCTCAGGTAACACACACACACACACACACACACACACACACACAGGTACACACACACACACACACACACACACACACACACAGTACACACACACACACACACAGGTACACACACACACACACACACACACACACAGGTACACACACACACACACACACACACACACAGGTGTACACACACACACACACACACACACAGGTACACACACACACACACACACACACACAGGTGTACACACACACACACAGTCACTGTGGTTTTATAAAGGAACTTATCAGAACAACTTTCAGTTTCAGAGTTTCAAGTTTTAACTGTTTATTTGTTTTATTTTGAAAGTTCAGAAGTATTTCAGTGAATGTTGAGAGAAGAAGGTTTGATCCTGTCAGAGCGTACAGTGGTTACTATGGTAACCTGTACAGAGACATATAGTGTTTTCTTCAGATCATATAAAAGTGAGACGGGACCAGTCGAAGTTTAGTTTCAGGTCATTAACAGTTTGTCGTGGTCGTTGTGCAGGTCAGGCCAAAGACCCAGATCCCGGACAGCCTTCCCCACATCCCCTGTCAGGAGCTGCAGCCACTCAGCCTGCAGAGGGCCACCGCCGTGGTCAGTCCCAAGAGCCAGGGCCCCACCCTGCCCACCGCCAACAGCACCTTCAGTCCCGACCACCAGCCCAACGGCCAGAGCGACGCCTCGCCGCCCCCGGTCCCTCCCCATGGCCCGTCGGGGGGCCCAGACTCCAGTCCGGCCCAGCACGCCTCCGCCGGACCCGGCGTGGCGTACGCCATCATTGCCGCTTCTCCCACCACAGGAAACGGAGTGTCTGCTGTCAGCGAGGCCGTCAAGGTGCAGCCACTGTTCTGAAAATCTTATTTATAAAATTATTTTAAATGATTTAGTCAACAAAATTTAAAACCAGCCTTTATTTTGAAGGATGATGACTGAAGTGCTTCTTTTAAACGTCTCAGATTTAAAACTTTTTTGACACAGAAGACTTTTATTTTGAAAGAGGTTTAATAACAATGAAGTTTTGAGAAATTTCTTTTGATTTATTTAATATTTAGATAAATTTTAGAAAATGATTCCTCTGATCAGAAGTTGAAGGATGAAAAGAAGAAGTTTTATCTCACTAATTCTTTGTGTTTCTCTGTTTCTGTGTTTCCAGGTGATAATAATCCAGCCGCAGGCCCCCAGCAGCACTGAGGGGCCCCCGGGGGCCCAGGCTGACCTGCCGCCACAGGAGGCTCCGCCCGCTCCGAAGTCCCCGTCGCAGAAGAAGGACGAGGACCCAGAGGTGAGAATACTTCAAAGTGATTAATGAAGCGACAGCGACGCTCTGACGCTTCGCTAACATCTTCTCTGCGTCTCTGACAGAAAATCTCCTTCATGGTCGCGCTCGGCCTCGTCACCACCGAACATCTGGAGGGTGAGTTCACGTTCAGGAGTTCGACTCTTATTCACTCGATGTTAAAAGTTTGAAAATGATAATTCATCAATAAGAAAGAAAACGTTTGTTTCTGTTTTATTAAATGATTGTTGTGTGTTTTGTGTGAGCAGAGATTCAGATGAAGCGACAGGAGAGGAAGAGACGAAGCACAGCCAACCCGGCGTACAGCGGCATGTTCGAGCCCGAGGTCAGAGAAGTACTGATGACAGATTCAACTTTCACTTCAGAGATTAAACTGTCGTGGAAACAAGTCGCACTTTTTAAACTGATGCTTTTGTTTCTGCAGCGTAAACGACTGGCGTCACATTACCTGAACAGCGCCCTCTTCCTGTCAGCACGAGGTAAAACACGTCAACTTTATTCAGAACTAATTCATAATTAATTAGTTATCCAAAAACGTATTAATGAAAAATAAAACTTTCAAATTGTTTTGCTTTCATTCATGAACATGTTTTTGAGAAAGAAAAAACTAAAAATCAGCTTGAGAAGAAAAAAGAGTAAAAGCTTCAGCAAACAGATAAATGAACAAGTCTAGAAAATAAAAACTAATAATTCGATTACTTCTGCTTCCGTTGAGGCTCCGCCCACACTAACACACCTGAAAACATGTCACATGACCTTTCGCTGGTCATGTGATGTAAACAGGAAGCAGTGTTGACTCGTTGTCTTGAGTTTGAGCTTTTAGTCCATATAGTGTCGACTAGTGGTTAGGAAAGGAGATGATTTAGTGGTTAGGAAAGGAGATGATTTAGTGGTTAGGAAAGGAGATGATTTAGTGGTTAGGAAAGGAGCCTTTCCGTTGTCTGGTTCTTCCTCTGTGGTGTTTCCTGCTGCTCGTCTTCACCTTTAACCTTTAACCTTTACGTGTGCGTTGCCACTAACCTCTGCTCTGCTTCCATTCACACGCCAGACTCTGAGGATTTCTGCTGGAAGGTACGTCACATGACACCCAAATGTTTTACTTTGAAAAACTTTCTAACATCTTTTATCACTAATTCTGAAAAGTTACAAATTCTAGTGGATGAAAAGTAAAACAAAGTTTCTCGAAATTCAGAAAACGACAAATACAGAAAAATTCAAACCTGAACAATTGAGCTTCTGAAGATTTTCAAGAGATCTAAAGTTTTTCAGAGTAAAATACGTCCAAATTTCAGTCTCATTACATATTCATCTGCTGGGAACACGTCATGTTAATTCAGGTTTTTATCTGATAGTTTTAAATATTTAATTTTTTCCAATAATAAAAACTAATTTCAAAAGAAAGTGATGAGAATCCTTTTTGTGTCATTTCACTGCTGCTTCACATTTCACAGTTTTTTCTGTTTCTTAAATCTGAATGATTTGATGGTGAACTGGTGTTCTGGCGCCCCCTCAGGAGGACGTGGAGCATGACGACCACTGTGCCATCTGTAAGGAGGACGGAGAACTGCAGCTCTGCCACAACTGCCCCCGAGCCTTCCACCCCCACTGCCTCCAGCAGCCCCTCAGAACCCCCCCCAGGGGCCCCTGGTACTGCCCCAAGTGTCAGAAGAAGGTACTGCACTTATTACACTGACGTCAGAGAGGTTGTTTATTTTAACCGAAGAAGAAAAGACGAGATGAAAAGTTAGTTTCATTCTCAGAGTTAGCTTAGCTTAGCATAAAGACTGGAAACAGATGGAAACAGTTTCCAAGATCTTTCTCTAATTTCAACAATCGAACAGTTTAAAGAGAAAAACTGATGATGATGATGATGATGATGATGATAATGATGATGATGATGATGATGATGATGTCGTCTGCTCCTCAGGTTTTGAACAAAGAAAACATGTCGTGGCCTCAGAACTTTGTTCAGTCCTACGTTACACACAAGACGGGTGAGAACGAGCATCTGTCTTCACAAGAGTGTGTGTGTGTGTGTGTGTTGTTTTATACATGCTCTGATGAAGTGTGTGTGTGTGTTTGTGTGAGAGCAGTGAGGCAGGAGGAGAAGCGACGACTCCTGAGAAGAAACAACGAGCTGAAGAAAGAATGTGCTCATCTGGAGGAACAAGACGAACAACTCAACCAGACGCTGAAGGTAAATACACACACACACACACACACACACACACACACACACACACACACACACACAAACACACACACACTCCAGACAAACGGGTCTTTTATCTGATGAATCCTAAACAATGAAGTCGTAGATCAGCTGATTTGACCACAGTTGACAACAGCAGCCTGAGGTCATGTGACTGGGAAAGACAGGAAGTGACTGTGTTGTTTCCGCAGCAATGTCAGGACGTGAGGGAGCGACTCCTCGATCAGCAGAGAGACACTCACGCGTCGCTCGACCGCCTCAAGGCTCTCATCAGGCTGATCCAGCGCGACCAGCTCATCCAGGTCACCATGACGACCACGGCCACCATCGCCGCCTCCTTGCTCTCCCAGTCCTGGATCAAACCCACCAGCACCGCCACCCCGGGGCCGTCGGACACGCCCCTGCAGAAGAACCACGGCCACAGCCAGGACAATGTCAACAACTAGCCCCGCCCCCTGCGGTCGTCGAGGACGGTGATTTCTTTCAAAGTTTCCAACCATCTTTTCTCCGAGAGCCGAAACAAACTGAGCCTCGACTCCACTCGATTCAAGTATTTTTTAAAATCCAACACCTACAGTGCTTACGAGATTTCTTTCTTTTTTTAAGTTCTTTTCTATTTATTCATGTTCTTGGCCTTAATGTATTTATTACAAAACGTTAGACGACTGAGCCGTCGCAGGAAACCAGGAGTTTTTCTGCGCGCTCCGAAAGATATTTCCCTTTTTTAACACAGGTATAATAACTGTTCTGCGCTTAGCGAGAGAGAACGGTCGAGTTAGTCGCAGAGGAAGCAAACGAGCGTGGATGCAAGCGAACGACTGTACATTGATATATCTGAGTAGATGTTTGTTCTCATTCTCCTATGAACAATGTTTTTTGCCATAATAATTCAGGAAGATGTTTCATGGTGTATGTAAACGAGCCTTCAAACAAAAACAGAGAATAACTTTTTTTCAGTATTAATAGAGTTAAAGTCAAAGAAAAAAGTATTTAAGATAAAACTACAGAAATTAGCATTTCTAGTGGAGATTTTAGTATTTTCATGCTGATGCCTGTTGATAAATGTAAGTTTGGAGTATTCAAGGGGATCACTGTACATATGTTGTATTATTATTATGATTATTATGATTATTAATATCATTGCAGGTTTTCTTGGTTGTCAAACATCTGAAACTGAAGCGAGTCCCTGTTTGTAAAACTGACGAAACACAAACAAGAACATGAGTTTGATTAAGATTTAAATTCATTCGTTTTTCATTTACTTGGTCGACGTTTATTCTTTAAAGGAGACATATTCAGGTCGATCATTTTAATAAGTGTAAAATGTTCTAATGTTCAAAAGCCAGGAGCAGGAGAACAGAGCTTTTTAACTGCAGAACTTTAAACTCACTAAAACACACGAGAGGAAAGAAACAGTGAAAAACATCGTGCGTCTCCTTTAAATTTAAAACGTGATTTCATGTTTTTTCTTGTAAAAGGTGAAAACGTGTTAAATTTAGATTTGATGCTTTTCAGTAATTTCCTTGTTTCTGCTTCTTCAAAGAAGAATCAGCTCATTTTCTTGTTTGAGGAAACAAACAGTTCAAACCTCCAGTTTGGTTTGTTCCCAGCTGCACTCGAACACAACACGTCGACGCCTGAGTTCAGTCCACGTGCGATGCATCCGCTCATCCCCCGTTCCCCTTTAACCAGTATAGAAAATATGCCAAAAACTCTTTGTTTTTGTACTGGGATCGTTCATCACAATGTCCATTGTGCTTTTCTCCTCCTCCCTGCCTGTTTTATATTTTTGGCGTTGAATCTTTTTTTACTGGTGTTTCGGAGCGTTTCCACGGTGACGAGCCTGTGAACCGACAGATGAACACTGCCTCAAGTACAAATCCTTTCAAACCAGGGTTTTCGTCTTTGTTTGCGTCATTTTGTAGAAACCAGTCACTCACACATGGGACAACTCTGTCAAACTGCAACAACACTTTGACTGTCGGTGGACGAGCAGGACGCAGAGGACGGCGTCCTGGTTACAAGACAAACAGAACCAGGGTGCCGCCGCCACGTCTCGCTCGCTCCACTGATCTCACTAGTCTTCCTGCTGGTCCAGAGAGGTTCCGTCTAAATGTTGAAAACGTAGATTTAGTCCATTTTTTATTTCCTGTGGTCACCACAGTGGAGGTGCAGCTCTCTGACACCTGCTGATGCACAAACATGAACAAATGGTGGAAATAATTCAGAGAAAAATGCCTTTATCAAGAAAAGAGAAAAGACTTGTGATGCTAGAGATGATTTTATTTGAATTACATCATATCCTGATCGTGTGTTTGTTCTGTGACGTATCGAAGATGCTGAACTGATCCGTGTCGAGTCTTTGTCTGCATAGAAATTAAATCCTGGTTCGACAAGTCCGACTCAAAGTTAAACTAATAAATATATCATAATAATATTCCTGAAGAAATCCATGTTAAACATGAACCAGATCGTCCAACACGTCGTGTAAACAACGATCAGTGAAGCGACTTCCTCTCAAACTATATCAAAAGTCAAACCAAGCTTTTGAAAACTTTGTCTGACAGAAGCAGATTCAGTCAATCTTGAACTGATTTTACACGTAAACCAACTCTGAGCCTGAAATCTGTTTTACTAAACTCTTTTAATTTAAAGGTTCACTGACCTCGAACTCTCGACTACGACAAATAAAACAGAAACGTTGAAAGTCAGAACACGGAGTCGGGTGTTTGTCTGAGTCAAGGTTTTAAAGTAGTTTGTTAATTATCAAGATCAAGACGAATAAAAAGACGTCAGACATCTTGTTTAACCCTCAAAATAAACAGTTAGAATAAAGAAACATAAAAACTGTGGGAAACAAAAGTTATTTATCAGCTGCTTGTTTCTTCTCCAGCTCAGTTTCTGGTTCACTTGCCTTTTAGACGAATGGAGTCTTGATCAGTGAGCAGCTGCTTCCTGTCGCTGCGACGCCACGTGATGCAGTTTGAGTTTCACCTGAGAGCCGCGGACGCTCCAGGTGACGTTAAAAAAACCATATCAGCGCTCTGTCACATCGACCCCGCCCCCTTCAGACCCCGCCCCCTGGAAATTAACCGTTAAAAAAGGCCCCTCCCATCACCCGCCCCCGACCTCGTCATCCATTTCTAGAAATCTTCTCCGGGAGAAACTGTGCAGTGCTTAAACAGATCTATTTTAATACACAACTCAACATTTGAACAAATAAGAAAAAAGACGTAGAACATTTTTATATTCTTTTATCAAGGAGCAAAAAAAAGAACAGAACATTTCTATCGTTTGCTGGTTCTGCATTCTGACTCTTTGTATGATTTACGCCACAAGGAGGCGCCGACACGACGGGGGCGTTTAGATGGAAATGAAAATGTCTGTTGAAGTAGAAGTTTCTTTGTCAAGGGGACTGTCCAGTGGATAGTGTGTATAGGAAAGTGTTTGTCTTAAATATGCCAATGTAGTTTTTTCTTCTTTATGATGCATTAACAACTTGATGGATGGACGTTGGTAAATGGTTAAAGAGTAGTCTCACTTTTTTGTACCAAGTTCTTACAAAAAATTGAATCATTAATAAACAAATTCAAGAACAAAACCTTTGGTTCCAGTGAGTTTTTGTCTTTTACACAGAATTAGGATCAAATGTTCACTTCAATAAAAACCTCGACAAACATGAACTTTGAACTTTCAGTCGATTTATTCAAATGTAACACAAGTGCATTTTGGTCTGAAAGGGTCAAAGGTCACTGAATCACGTGTTATTTTACACCACATTTCAGGTTTGATTTATTCAAACCAGAAGCTTCTGTTCTGCTGAAATGTGAATTCAAAACATTAATAAATGACTATTTATTTAAAGGCACGTTTTGTTTTTACTGTTTATCGACCAGATGTGTCCAGCTGAGCTAACCCCTGAAATACAAAGAACTAACAAGCTCATAGCAGCTCGACAGTGAAACATCGAATCCTCAGAGTGGAGGGTTCAACGTCTGGAGGCAGCGGCTGAGGAGGGTTCAGTCAATCTGCTCCTCTTCAAGCTAAAAGGTCAAAACATCCTGAGAACAGATCTCATTCAGTCGTTGTCTGACACAAAGCAGATCTTTAGAAATGTGGAGAAACGTGTCAGTGGATCCAGAGCTGCACCGACCTGCTGCCTCAGGGCGCCACTTCTCCAGCCGCACGGCGAGAAGCGAACACGGTGTGGAAATGTTCGATGAGCAGCTCGGTGAAGATGTTGATGGGCGTCAGAGCCGTGAGGGAGATGGAACCGTGACGAGGCCAAACCAGGTTCACCCCGAACACACACGACAAGTTGGACGCACTCATCTTGTTACTGATGCTCTGCTGAGACACCTGAGACGACCAATCACAGACGGTTTCATCATCGATTACCCACAAACACGATAAATCAACCGAATAAAACCAAGAAGTACTGATGACTTCAAACACGTGACAGAAACTGAATCTTTAACAATGTTTAAACCTTGAAGAGAAACGATTGTGATCAGACCAGACCAGTTCAGATCAGACCAGTTCAGACCAGACCAGACCAGTTCAGATCAGACCAGACCAGACCAGACCAGACCAGTTCAGATCAGACCAGTTCAGACCAGACCAGACCAGTTCAGACCAGACCAGTTCAGACCAGACCAGACCAGTTCAGATCAGACCAGACCAGACCAGATCAGACCAGTTCAGATCAGATCAGACCAGACCAGTTCAGATCAGACCAGTTCAGATCAGATCAGACCAGTTCAGATCAGACCAGACCAGATCAGACCAGACCAGACCAGTTCAGATCAGACCAGATCAGACCAGACCAGACCAGTTCAGACCAGATCAGACCAGACCAGACCAGACCAGTTCAGATCAGACCAGACCAGACCAGACCAGACCAGTTCAGATCAGATCAGACCAGACCAGTTCAGTTCAGACCAGATCAGACCAGACCAGTTCAGATCAGACCAGACCAGACCAGACCAGACCAGACCAGACCAGTTCAGATCAGATCAGATCAGATCAGACCAGACTCACCATGTGGAGGAAACTCAGCAGAAACTTCACCACGATGAAATTATGTTCAGGAAGACTTTCAACAATCTGTTTACACCTCGTCACTCGGAGGATGTTCTCCACATCTGAGACGCAGGAGCAAACAAACGATTTATACATTAATATAAACTAGTTCATATAGATTAATAAATAACTAACATCGATTCATTTGTCCACGGCGACTCACTGAGGATGTCCTGGACTTGGCTGTAGACACGGAACGTGAACACAGGTTCAGGGAGTTCTCTGAGGAACGTCTTCAGGATCACAGCCGGAACATGGACGTCCCCGTAAAGGTCAAAGTTCACAGGCTTCCCTTCAAGAATGACACAAATATATACACGTGCACATTTATATATTAGAAAAGTGATTTATGAATCAAAACCAAGACAAACATATATATTACATATTACCGTCATTGTGAAACAGACTCAGATCTTCACTTCCTGTTGCTGCAGATAAAGACTCACCGAGGTTATAGAGTTTCTGAACGTCCTTAATGAGCTGAACACGAGCCGAGCGCCGGAAGAGTCCCTCTGTCCTCAGACCTGAGACACGGGGACAGAGACATTGAGACTAGAGACACAGAGACAAAGATACAAAGAGACACTGAGATCAGGAACAGTTGTGTAGACGAACTGCTCCACATACAGATAAACACTTTGTGTGTTTGTCCTGTGGAGACAGACTCGGGGGTTGCGGGTGTCTCACCGTTCTCCTTCAGGTATCGAACCGTCTGAAGCAGCACAGGAGGAATCAGCTCGTCCCGGTTCTTCTCTCTGATGCTTCAAACAAACACGTTCGACTAATCGATTAGTTTTGGATCAGTTGTGTGATTTTAATAAAAGCGTCAGTGAACAGACTCACTACTGAAGACTGACTCCAAACTGCTGAGTGGGCAGGGGGGGGCGGGGCGGCGGCGTCTTCACTGAGGGAGGGGCTCCGCCTTTCTGAGCCGCTCGTAACTTTTCATCATGTCTGAGAAAAACAGACAAATTATTATTCTGATTCAAATGAAAACTCACCGTTCTGTGGTTGT
The DNA here is from genome assembly GCA_026259375.1 of Verasper variegatus. Taxonomy (NCBI): domain Eukaryota; kingdom Metazoa; phylum Chordata; class Actinopteri; order Pleuronectiformes; family Pleuronectidae; genus Verasper; species Verasper variegatus. The sequence goes on from CM048058.1 coordinate 529,904, forward strand.
ACTGGTTGTGACCGGTACCTGAGGTCACGTGACCGGTACCTGAGGTCACGTGACTGCTACCTGAGGTCACGTGACTGGTACCTGAGGTCACGTGACTGGTACCTGAGGTCACGTGACTCCTACCTGAGGTCACGTGACCGGTACCTGAGGTCACGTGACTCCTACCTGAGGTCACGTGACCGGTACCTGAGGTCACGTGACTCGTACCTGAGGACGTCAGGCGGGACGATGAGCTGCTCGTAGTTCACGTGTTCTCTCAGTTCGTCCAGAAAGTTCACGTACGTCAACTTCTTCCCGAACTTGTGGCTGAAGGAAACAAAAGGAAACTGAGGAAGTGACGAGAGTTCGAGATTCGACAGGTGAGGAGTTTTTACCTGATCAGCGGTTTGAAGATGTTCCAGACGATTCGGATGAAGTTGGTGGGATGAACGACGTAAAGAGTTTTCAGGTTCTTCTTGTACCTGAAACAAAGTGAGGACTTTAGTTTCAGAACGTCTTCAGGTTCCAGGGAGAACAGCAAGGTGACGTACTTCCTGTCGAACTCGTTGTACGCTTCTCGTAACCACTTCATCGACGGCTTGTTGCTGCTCCTCAGCCCGTGATGGAAATACACCAGGATGTAGTCCATCTCCACGTACTGGTCCAGCGTGAACTTCAGGTACCTGCACCACAGACAAGTTGTCAGTAACCGCTCTGCGTCACACGTGTGTTTCCTGCGTGCAGCCGGACCCATGGACGTACTCGAGCAGCCGCCGGTGGTTCAGCTGGTGCGATGGAGGCAAACAGCAGCTGCTGAAGACGATCAACTTCCTGCCGTAACGGTCGTCTCCTGGAGACGGACGAGTTAGAATAACTTTATTTAAACTCTTTGCATCCTCCACTGACACAGTTTCTTATTGATTGTGATGCAAGAAGAACAAAGATCCTGATCCCAAAGAAACGTTAACGTCAGTAAAACAAATCTCAGTTCAATGCTTTTATGATAAATAATCACATCTGAGAAGCTTTAGTCAGGAAAGTGACGAGTCTCTGCAGCTGTTCGACCGACCTGAGACCTGGACGATGCCGTGTCGAGCCACGTCATAGTACGGGTGGGAGGAGTCAGGAAGGACTGACGATGGAGCGTCTGTGACACACGTCTGATCATCTTCCTCCTCCTCATCTTCCTCCCTCTGCAGCTCTGCCACAGTTACACACAGATACACAACAAAACGACAAACAGACGAGAAGAGGCCGGAACATTCACACAAATAAGTAAAACGAGGAGTGAAACCTGGACGAGAAGATTCTGAACCAATATTAATAAATAATAATTAATTTACATCACAGGTTGATTTAAAAACAAACTAGAAACAGACGATTCCGTCTCAATGAAAACTCTCAGATCACAACCTAATGTAACATGATGATTAAACATGAAACCAGTTCAAACATGATGATTAAACATGAAACCAGTTCAAACATGATGATTAAACATGAAACCAGTTCAAACATGATGATTAAACATGAAACCAGTTCAAACATGATGATTAAACATGAAACCAGTTCAAACACATTCCTCTGATTATCAGACGCTGTTCTTCTGAGGGAAGTTTCTTATAAACACAATCATCTGATAAGAGACAGGAAACAATCAGAGGGCAAGAGAACGCACAACACAAACACACACAACCAGTCACACATGAAGACACACAACAGAACCATAAAGACACACACGTGTGTAACTTATTATTCTAAAACTCACCAATGTCCGCGAGCTGCTCCAGGTCAGATGCTGACGTCATATCTGCGTCGTCCTGAAAGAGGGAATACGGATGATGACGTCACATTTTTAAACTCGCACCTGAGACATAAAACCTCGTTAATCGAACTAAGTGACGGTGTGACGTCACGAGTTTACCTGTCGAAGCGCCACGTGGTGTCAGAGGTTTAGTTCAAAACAAACAAACAAACAAACAAACAGGAAACAGCGAAACGAGCTCAGGTGAGTTTCAGAGTAAAAAGTGAAACTTCCTCAAACTGGAGCAGCGACGGTCTGCGCATGTGCAGGAGGAGGAGGAGGAGGAGGAAGAGGAGGAAACTGTTTCTTTATTCAAATGATAAGAAATCTCTTCATCCTCACGTGTTCTCTACACTCTTCTTTCGATTATATTCTACACAGATCAAAGGAGTCCCAGCTTCACAGACTCTGAGGGTAGAAACACGAATCTGCAGAAGAAGAGAAGAGAAGAGAAGAAGAAGAAGAAGAAGAAGAAGAAGAAGAAGAAGACGTGAAAACAAAGAGAAGATCAGGTTGTGTTGCTGTAAAGTGGTGAAAACCGGACCCCTGCTGGACAGAAGTGGTAAGTACAGCAGCTCAGTGACGATGAACTGAATTCATTTCATTGTCAGATTCTGAAATGTACTGATTCCAACACATCTTTACTGTTTTTACAGATTTTGAAATGTCAAAATGTCAGAATTAAATTTGTTGTCAAAGAAACAATAAAAGCTCCAAAGATATTAAATGTACAATTATATAAAGTAAAAGATACGTCAGAAATAAACTAACTACCAGAGAGATTTTCAACGTTTTTGCTAAAATCACAAAAAATGCATCAATTGTCAAGATGCACTGATCTGAGCTAAATGCTAACATGAGCATTACAGTTTAATATTTAACAAAGTACTGGACAGTCATAATAATTCATTCTAATAATTCATGATTCAAGTATTTCCAGTTCTCTTTTTATTTCCTTGGATGTTTCCTGAAAATATGAAACACGTGGTTCATTATTTCTATATTGAAGGAAAATCAGGACAATAAATAGAAAATATTAACATTCAATCATCACCAGTCGGAACATTTTCGATCCTCATTGTGCTTCAGTATTTTTTATCTTTTAAAATCTGTTTTGTATTTCAATTTTCAGGAAACAACAGATTAGTTCTCGTTGGCGTCTTATCAGCGTTCGACAGCAGCCACAGTTCAGCTCAGTGTTTGTGTTCACGATGATAAACACGACACCGGGGACGAGACTGGAAACACAACCTGCTCCTATCAGCTGCACACAGACACACAACACAACTAGCACACACACAACAACACAAACACCACACAGCAGAGTGTGTGTCTGAGGACATAAAAACAAAAAGGAGGTGTGGATGTGGTTTTGTGTGATTATGTAAATGAGGGGGGGGGGAACAGGGATGTGACCCAAATATGAGGAAGAATAATGAGGAGTTGATCTCAGAAGATTCTTGACACCTGAAAATTATTATTATTATTCAAATCTATTGTCGTGTCTCTAGAGAGAAAAACAGGAAACATCGTCCAACTCAAATTTAAATAAACCAATTAAACCCAAATCCTTTTTGTCCTGGTCCAGGTCCTGGTCCCTGTGGTCCCTGTGGTCCTGGTCCTGGTCCCTGTGGTCCTGGTCCAGGTCCTGGTACAGGTCCTGGTCCCTGTGCTGCAGCTCAGCCTCCAGCAGAGGTCCACATTGAGCAGAGAACCTGGTGAAGCAGTAACCTGCGGATTTCCTGAGGTCACGTGACTGATGATGAAATGCTCCAGCAGCACAGTAGAATTTATAATTTTTATAAAATGTTATATATTTATTTTAAAATGTGATTTCAGGGTTAATTTATCTAAAAATCACAGAAAAAAGTGCTGGTGTTGAACATGAGTCTCTGAGCTCTCCCAGGGGACAATCAGCTGATGGCCCCCCAGCACCTCGCCCCCCCAGCCCCTCAGGCCCCCCCAGCCCCTCAGGCCCCCCCCCCAGCATTACAGAAGCCTAATTCATTTCCTTTGTAATCTCAAGGTCGTGATGATATCGTGGATTCAGACGCTGCAGCTTCATGTGATAAAATAGAGGTTTCAGAATGTGACGTCATTTCATTCATGCAGAAGAACACACACACACACACACACACACACACACACACACACACACACACAGTGTCTCTGGCTCGTTGTGATGTATAGGGGACGTTCCTCTCATCTGTTGCTAAGAGCAACGACCAGATGCAGTTTGCAGATAACGACGGCGCTCTGTGTTCGTGGAGATTGGTTCGTTGTGAATGAAGATAAACTTCATGATTCATCAGCTCCTGTGTTTGTCATTAGCTTTATTGTTCATTACATTTCAATAAGGACCCTCAGATTTTTAAAAGCTGCTGCTTGAGACAAACAAAACCTAAAGGACCAGATTCAGTTTTTCATATTTAAAGATTAGAGATATTTAAAGACCTTTCCTCTACGGACGTGATTCAATTAAAGAAGCTCAAATTAGAAAAGTTATCTTAAGAACATGCAAAGTTTAACAGACTAATCAAAGTGAAAAACTAGTTTTATTAATAAAACCAAGTGCCTGCTACAGTGGTAACAGGGGAAAGAGGCTTTGTGATCTAGTCGCTATTTAAATGTTGAAATTCATATCACCTTCTGACGTCTCCGCTCAGCGCTTTGGTTCCTCCTGACAACTTGGGGACGGTTTTCAGCAGCGCACTCATCTCTGGTGGAGGAACATGTTCAAATTGGTTTTTATTTAGTCTTTGAAATAATGAGCTTTATGAGTCTGGAAACATTCAGGTTTGACTTAAATCTGCACATGAAGAAAGATAAATCTGTAAATATGATGAAGCTTGAAGCTGTGAACTGGATCAGACCGGAGGAGACTTTCCTTCAGGATCAGATTCAGACTCTTAGATATGAACACGATCAAAGACTCACTGACACCTGAGTCTCCAGAGCTCGTCGATCCAAACTGATCCTGATGCTGCTGCTCGTAAAGATAAATGTTCATCTGAGTGATCAGGTCAAACACAGCAGAGTCACCACTTCATCCATCTATCGACTCATCCATCCACCAACGGGCAAATCAGGAACCACTCAAACGAACACAAAGGAAACAGAACCAGGGGAAACTGGACCTCAGACTCTTGAGTCCAGAGGCTGAGACTCTGATGAGCAGTGAGTTCAAAGAGAGAGCGTTGATTGACAGCTGAGCGTTTCCTCGTCGTGCTCTGACCTGCGACTCGTGAAGTTGTTTGAACAACAGCAACAAAACTCAAATATGTGTCGACGCTGCTAAAGAACGTGAAATGTTTATTTAATGGTGCCAGTGAATTAGAGCAGAACTCAGTTGTGATGCTCTAGTTTCTAGTTTCTCTGCTCTGACTCCTGCTGCTTGTTCAGGATCACATTCATCTGAACTGGGCAGTGAGGTTCTAACTGGTTTAGAGAATCTGCTTCTTCAGTGAAAGTTTCCTCTAAATCAATAACAACGTAAGTTCTATTGAAACTCTTCAGGTGAATTCTGACAAACAGACGTTTCATCAGTTTTATTTTCCTTTAAACTGAAACTTTGAAGGATTCTGTTCTCGTCTCATCAGCCTCTTTCCTTCTTTGACTCTGCTGCTTCTCTGCTGCTTCTCCGGAGGATCCACGTGTGGTGGAGCCGATCGGAGGAGGTCACCTCTCCTTCCTGTTGGAGACCTGCTCACCTGGTGTGTGGGTGAACTGCGTGTAGCACTGAATTAGTCGTCCCCCCCCACAGGAAGCTGTTGAGTAACAAGAGGAAGTGGCTGCACGGAAATATCTCAGATGATGTTTGGTCTCAACAAACAAGAAGTTAACGTGTGTAAACCAAACGAGCGACGAGACAGTGTTTAGAACTGGAAACCTTCTTTCCACATTGAGCTGGTTTCTGCTCGGGAGTTGAACATTTGAATCTTCCAGCCTCTTTGTGTCCAGGCAGATGCAGAGTGTATTTGAAGCCTGAATCCAAGCAGCCGTTGCTCTGCAGCCTCTCAGGCCTCGTTCAGACACATCGCAGAGAGGCTCGGAGGCTGTGACTCACAGGGACGTTTGTGGGAAACCAACGCACCTCAGAGGGAGTATCCTGGATTGGATTCGCTCAGCAGTTTGTCACAGTCTCTTCTCATTGGATTTTCAAAAGGCAGTTTCACACTGCAGGCCGACAGCAGAGGCGGCGACAAGGCCACTTAATTTAGAGATGCATTACCCGACCGCAGCAGGTTAGTGCTCCTCCTGAGTACTGCAGGGGCCTCACCTTATCGATCAGGACGGTAACATCCTGCCGCTGCGTCCTCGTCCCTGCGGAGCTTCAATAAAGCTCCTCTACTCATCTCATGGTGACAACTCATCACGCCACGCTGATGGATGGCGTGTCCGAGTCCTGACATGGACACGGAGCTGTGTGTCTGTGTGAAGGACGGAGGACGAACCATCCGTAATTTATCCAAGTCCTGGAGGGACTTTCCCTCTGGAGTCACCTCCGTGAAACTGAGAGGACGACATCACAAACTGTTCATCCACTCACCAGGTTGAATGTGTGAAGGGAAACTGGGTCTTGTTCATTCCTGCTGAACTCATTCCAGTAATTAAGCCACTATTTTAAATGAAATATGAGAGACTCTGTACAAATTGATGAACAAATACATTAGCATGTTAGCATTTTCATTATTAGCCTTCTGACTTTACCTTTTAGCTCAGACGATATTTCCTGCGTCGACACAGAAAGTGTCTGAGCACATTTTACTGAAGTTATTAATAAAAACAGTTTCGTGGTAAGTTTCCCTCTGAGCTTTGAATCACCTCATGGTTCCTCCATCAGAACAGAAGTCATTTAAAACTCCACCCACAGGCTCAGTGGTTGAAATCAGCTGCTTTGAGGTTGAACGCTCCACCAGGGATCCTCCGGGTTGAGCCGCCGCTCTGCCTCCATCGGGCTGCGCTCGGTGCTCAGGTGGTCACGGCCCGATGGAAATGCCACGCAGGGATCACTGAGGCCGAGCCAGGCCTGCAGGCCCCTCTGGTGCGCCGCCTCCTGGCCCCCGGCCCCCCCGAGCCATCCTCAACCCCTGCCATGTGGGACGACAGATGGACGACTTCCCACGACAACGTGCACGGCTCGAGCAAAATGCCAAATCCCCTGCACGGCCGTCATCAGACGAGAGGCCAGAGGCCTGAGGTGCTGCAGTTTTTAGGTTAACGCTCAAGAAGGAGGCGAATAAAGGAGTCACAGGAACAAGGAGGAGGTTTGGAGGTGAATCTCTGAGGAGTCGTATCTCGGTCACTTCCTGGAGAAAGACAGATATTTTCTACTGTTAAAGACTCAGCACAACATCATCAGGGACAATGACATTCGGTATTGATGGTCGTGGTGCTCAGAGGATGAACCCTAACCATGTGAACCACTTGTACAGACGCTCACAGCTGAGAAAGAAATCATTTTGAATTCATGTATTCAAACCTTGTTGTTGTGTAAGAACATGAGAGGAGCGAAGGTCCTCACAAGGCTCTACAGTCACACACACACAGACACACACACACACACAGAGACACACAGAGACACACACACAGACACACACACACAGACAGAGACACACAGAGACACACACACACACACACACAGAGACACACACAGACACACACACACACACACACACACACACACACACACACACAGAGACACACACACAGAGACACATACAGAGACACACACACACACACAGAGACACACAGAGACACACACACAGACACACACACACACACAGACACACACACACACACAGAGACACACAGAGACACACAGAGACACACACACAGAGACACACAGAGACACACACACACACAGACACACACACACACACAGAGACACACAGAGACACACACACAGACACACACACAGAGACACACAGAGACACACACACAGACACACACACACACACAGACACACACACACACACAGAGACACACAGAGACACACAGAGACACACACACAGACACACACACAGAGACACACAGAGACACACACACACACACACACACACACTGCACATGAAGCCTCTGGAGAGCTGGACTGTTGCTGAGGCTTATTTTCTGCTCTGAATAGGAGCTGAAATGTCTGAACTGTTATTTTATACAACGTGTTAATGTTTCATTTAAAGACTTAAAATGATCGACAGGATGATTGAGGTCTTTCTAAAGAGGTTATGGACGATCATCGTCTTCTTAGATCTTCATGTTCAAACATCATCATCACATCCAGTAGAACATGATCTTCACACATCTCTGACGTGAGAGGATCGAAACGCCGGCTCAGCTCATTTCCACAGGAAGCTGATGGGAATCGTGATCTCTGCAGGATTCAAACCACTCGTCTCTATTCTGGGTTCGGTGATTACAGCTCGTCTCAACTTTCAGCTCTTTGGATCTATTTCTGCTGTCGAACCACGACGAGCTCCCAGATCCTCCAGTGAAGCATCCCCACTGATACAGATTCACCACTGTAGTTATATTATATATATATATCTGCAGGTTTCAAGAAGTGATTCAAACAAAGTCACTGAAAACACCAATATACATTTTCTGACATATTTTAATATGTTTTATGAAATGAAGCAAAGACCAAGTTGAACCTGTTGAACTTTGAATTCAGAAGAGCTTCAGTTCAGAACAGCTGAGGTCTGAACTCCAACATTTCATTTGACCACCAGACAAAACAAAATCATCTGAATTTATTTCCATTAGTTTAACATCGACAGTAGAATAAATATATACAAACACATCCAGGTTTGTGGAAAACGTGATGAGTGTGTAATCCTTCAACACAAACCCGAACCTGTGATGTGAGGACGCGACCTTGGAGTCGTGCGTGGAAACTGCTCCTGGGACAAAGCTGCACTTTGAAACGTCGCCGCTGACTGGAAATAAACTGGGGCGTGTCTGTTCAGACGGTGTTGACTCAGGAAGAGGACGCTCTTGAGAAACAGCCACTTGTCTGCTGGTGTGAGGATATAACAGCAGCGTGGTGTTTGTCCTCTGTGTGTGTGTGTGTACTCGCAGCGCTCCCGGTTTATTTATGCTCATTATGCTTTTTCCATCCTGGACCGAGGGCGGCTGCAGCCTCCTCCTGCCAAGTGAGCGCCCTAGTTGCATTTGGCAGTTCTCCTCAGGCGGCGCTCCAACGTACACAGAGCACCTGTCGGCTGTGACGGGACAGAGCGGCCTTGTTCTACCTGAGAGGAGTCAGTGCAGCCGAGTGGCTCTGATTTAAATAAACCATCAACACATTACTTACATTTACACTTTAAACGCTTCCAAAGAACTCAAGCTTCCTCACAGCAGGAGCTGGGAGCGGAAAGACGATTTCACACATGAACTGTGTAAGACATGTTGTGTAGTCAGTGTCTGTGAAGCAGCAGCAGGTTGTCGGGTCCGACTCGGTCACACCAACAGGAACATGTGGGAACATCCAGAACATTTCTGTAACATGTCCAAGTCTTTTATGACAACAACACTCATAGAATCACTTCCTGTTAAAGTTGTAGTGGTTTTAGTTTTGATATAGTTTATATGTTCCAGTTGTCAGAGTGTCGGTCTTCACGCGTTATCGCGGTCGGAGCTGAGACTTCTTCGCCCGCAGCTCGTCATCAGGGTGGAACCTTTATTTTTGAGCCGTGTTTTTCTACATGGGACGGGCTCGCTGATAAAAATAACCACACTGACCAATAACAGGGAGGCTGGTGCCAACAGTCGCTCGCCACCCACCAGCACAAGTCCTCAGCACCTGCTCCTGCATCCAGTTTGTGAGTGTGTGTTGCCTGGAAACCGCATTCCCCCCTCAGTGGAGCTGAACTTTAATATGATGGGCCCAGTGTGTGTGTGTGTGGTGGTGGGGGGGTTGTTGTTTACCTTCTTGTCAGGAACAATCTGATTTCAATGATTTCAATCAGCCTCCATCAGTCACAACTTCATCACAACTTTTCTTCTCCAATCGCTGCGTCTCAACCACGATCACAGATGTTTCGACTAGAATATGATTTCCAATGAAAACTGTTGTTGCTGCTTCACTTCCATTAAAACCGTTGGATCCTTCAATCAGAATAATAAAGTGTAACTGGAGGTCTGTTCCCACGGAAACACGTTGAACACATTGACTCAGAAACCTCAGCTGGAACGTGAGGAAGTGGAGACGAGCAGAGTCTGCAGGAGAGAAGCTGATCAGACGTGAACTTAGGTTTCCCTGTCACTGACGATCACATCGTGTCTGTCACCGTTTGAAAAGGGGAAGAAACACTGGGCTCAGTTTTTAACGTTAAACAGAAGGAGAGTTTCCTCTGTCGTCGTTCATCGGGACCATTTAGCAACATGAACCTTGACCTCTGACCGATCAGGACGTTTTCTCTGAGAGTCTGAAGCTTCCCTTGATCTGGAGGTGAAGGTCTGAACCCAACAAGGTGTGTCATGTTGTCCTGAGCACCTTTTGTCTGCAGCTTCAATAATCTGAAAGAGACATTTACAGTTTCAAACTTCTGAGGAAAGTTTGAGTTCCTCGTATGAAATCCGGTTCCAGCTGGAAACCATTAGTTGTCAGTGTTTCAGGCGGTAAAGAGACAGAAGTGAAGACGGAGATGTTCCTGCCTGGTGGACAGTTTTCAGTGGACCATCAGACGCTAATCAACTGTGTGTGTGAGCACAAATAAAAACCTCATATGTGCCTGATATTATACACACGTGAGACTCATGTCAGGGGGTTTTCAGTGCACTAATTACTTCCAGAGCGTTTCCCTGTGCAGCGTGAGTGGGCCTCTACATTCACCTCAAGAGCTGCTTTCCCTCCTCCAGCTTCTACTTCTGAAAGAGTCTCTCCCGAGCGTCTCTCTGCTTGGTGAGGACTCACTCGTCTGAGTCTCTCTGCGTCGAGCAGCTGATGTTTCCTCCGCTGACAACAAGGAAACAGAAACAATCCGTTTGCAGAAGCTGCAGGTTTGGTTTTAAATCAACCTTCATTTCAGCTCAATGTGTCTAAACGGAGGTTTTCATGCTGCAGGGTCTCAGCAGCGACGTTCATCACTCTGGACAAAAAGGGCAAAGCTCTTATTAATCGAGCTTAAGATTCATTTTACTCAATTAAATAGAAGATGAACTTAATTAAGACCCAAGGTAGAACAGTGGAAGGTGGAACAAGACAGAATCCAAGGGACGAGGAGGAGACAGAATCAGAGCCGGTGATTGACAGCAGCTTTAACATCTGAGCAGCTGACATACATTTACCTGATCACCTTTGACTCCGCCCCCCAGACTCCTGCAGCAGACACAGGAAACAAAGACCAGTCCAACGTTTGATTTGATTTGACTTCATAGTGAGAAGAAACAGGTTGAAGCTACAGGAAACATTTAAACATGTACAAGATGTTTCAGAACAATCTATAATTGTACTAATTATGAATCCTATAAATATAGATTTTGTTTGTAGAGCTCAGTTTCCCCCGTGGCCTCAGGTATTGATCAGGATGTAGATTAAAGCAACATGATCCCACCACCAACACTACATGTAGTTAATGTTTGTCTGAATTATCTGAGCCACAAAATCAATTTCAAACAACGGTGAGATCAGAAGGAAATGGTACAAATTTGTGTCCCCAGCTAAAATCTATAACATTTTAATTTATTCCTCCCACTTGTTTGTGAGGGTGTTAACGTTCTCTGTGCAGCTGAGTCCTGTCGGGGAGTTAGGATTTGATCGGTGGAGGTTTGCTGCCAAACCTTCCTTCAGATGTTCAGACGATTACCAGGATCAACAGAGGCGTGTCTTCATGTCCTGTTTTACAATTGTTCTGCAAATTCCTTTATAACCATCTCATAAATTAGAACTGAACATTGCTCATCCTGCCCACGGACATCAGCTTTTTATTGGTGACTGATAAACGTCTTTATCTAAAATCAACCATGTCCTAAAAAAGATAAAGAATAAAGGAGCCTGACGAGTTTACTTAAAACTAGTGTGTGTGTGGGTGTGTGGAGTTTCAGTGTTGACAGAAGGAGGAGGTTTGTACACAGAGATAAGCGACAAACAACTTCACATGACAGCAGCAGATCTGAGACATGCATCTGGAAGATCAGTTAATATCTGTGTGATGTCGCCAGCTCGTAGCTATAAACTGTAAATGTGTCGCATGTCCATCCGGTTGCATGAGACCTGATCCAAGAGTAAAGGCTCCAGATCCTCACAACACACAAATGTTCTGTTTCATTGTCCTGCAGCTTCAGGTCAAATACACACATTCATCTCAATGTGATAATTATATTAAAAGTAAAATAAAATGTAGGGTTAGGGTTGTGTGTATGATCAACCGCAGGAGCCTTTAGATACATGTGTAACTTCCTCCATTTTCTCTGATGTACATATGTCACTGTATCATCTGCATACATTCGAACATGATAGGACTATAAGTGGACCAAGAACAGAGCCCTGTGGAACACCAACATCTACATGTCATTGATCCTTAACATCGTCACTTCAACTACAATTAATTCTTTGAAATTCTTTTATCCAACATCACAATCTGCCCCCGGATCAAACACCATCTACGATGTTCAACAGATTTTCTTTGTTATGGAAACATCATCATGATTCAAAGTGAAGATGACACAATCCTTCCTTCTCTCTTCAGTCGTACACGTCCAGTGTTGATAAATCCATCTAAAGGACCAAGAGGCAGACGTGTGAACTCGCTGCTGACGGAGGTAAAGTCCTCCAGCTCATCCAATCAGCTTCACCCCCCAACGTCTTCTGGACGCAGGCCATTTATTCAGATTTCCACCATCCGCCCAGAGATATGGTGGTAAATTGACTTTGACCGCAGAAGAGCCGTTACACCCCCCCTCCACCACCACCCCCCCCCGCTCTCCACAGAGACTGAGATCATGAAGTCAGAGGCTTCTTGTCAGGAAATAAACCAGCTGCAGTGAGACAAGGACAACCCTCCTGAACGCTCCACTGCATAACAGCAATCACACTCAGGCTTAATGTGTGTGTTCATGTGTGTGTGTGTGTGTGTGTGAGTGTGTCTTCATGTGTGTATGCATGAACATGTGTGTGCTCGGTGCAGGAAGGTGGGTGGGTGGGTGGGGGGGATGGGGGGGCAGCGGCTCGTGCTCTCACTTTCAATCTAAACGCACATGAATCATGTCCCAACGCCACCTTCAGTCTGACGTGGTCACTGCTTCTCTCTGCGTCGCAGATCAACAGGACGTTTCACCGTGAAGCAGCTCCGAGCTGTGGAACGTTTCAAGGTCAAATTAAGGAAATTTCAGTCGGTGGCAATAAATATTTACACAGGAGAGGAAATACTGAAACAGCAGCTTGTGTTTATATGAGTCTAACTGAACATTTGTGACAAATTTGAAAGAATTATTTAAAAGCGTTATCACATGATCACAAGGTCACAGTGACCCTTGGCCTTTTACATCCGAATTCTAATGAAGGAATTCAAGGCCTCCATCTTAAATGTTTGAGCTGTAACTCGTTAAAATCAGTGGTATAAAAAGTGAGAGGGGGGGGGGTCACATTACGTGTCGGAGGGATGTGGAGGTTTGGCGTTGTGACAGCGGGAGGCTTTCCACTGTCCGTCATCTGAGCTGCTGTATTATCCCTCGCAGCGAGAGACGCGGCAGGAATGCTCTGGTGGCGGGGGTGGTGGTGGTGGAGGGGGAGGGAGGGGGGTGGTGGGGGTTCAGTCTATAGTTAGAGGGTTGACTGCATGCTGCACCTGTCCCCCCCCCCCCAGCCTGTCTGGACGCTGCTCACACCTCCGAGGTTTACTTCAACACAAAAACTGCTGAAGATGTTTTTTAAAATCTGGACCAGTTCTCTGGTTCGAACTGGTTTCATGGAGGTTCACTGGTCACAGGTCATAAAACAGGATGATGCTCAGGTCCTACTGACGGAGGGAGGAAGTCAACTGCATTTTAATGTTTGTGTATTTAGTGTAACTGTCTGTAATACGCACAGAGACTTAATATTGATCCCAGCTCAGTTCACATGTGATAGAAAATCTAGAGAGAGGAGTCGTCATATTCTATAACCACATGAATCACTGCAGCTGAGGGACACGTCTCAGTGTGAAGTCAGAATTAGACGATAATTGTTGTGCTAAAAGATCCATTAAACGTGTCATACATCTGCTGTTAGTGAACCCCCCCCCCCCTCGCCATAACGAGGCCCTGTCACTGTGACTTACAGCATCGAGGTCTTTAAAGGCCTCGGAGCTGCAGGTGCACGTGTGTGTCCTGCTCACCTGGAGACATGTCAGATCCTATTAGACAGAGAGAAGATGGTGCTTCACTCTCCTGCAGCTGATCTGGGACCAGCTGCCCTCCGCTGATCACAGGCAGGAGATTCTTGGTGGTGAAAACAGGACTTTATCACCAGGGAGCTGTGATGAGATGCTTTTCTATTAGCTGCCCCTGAGTGACAGCTGCCTCCCTCTGTTGTCCAGGAGGAGGCGCTGACAGATGTGACAGATGTTTCATAATGGAGTGTCGCACTGGACAAACACGTCGCGTCTTCTGTTTCAACGCAGCAGAGGAGGAAGCTGCTGAGGGGTGGAGGGTTTTACTGTCACAGGCGAAGTCTGGTGTCGGGGGGGGGGGGGCTCCATGTCCTTGTCAAGGACCTAATTACTTAAAGCAGGAACAGAGAGGGGTGGGGGGGGGATAACCTCTTATGTTGTCATCTCCTGAATCGATCCTGTGAGACAGCTCAGTGGTCGTTAGAAACCTGGGGGGGGGGGGGGGGGGGGGGGTCACCTCCATTTACATTCATATTTGAATTCAACTATTTAGAGACAAAGAAAAACGAGTTTCTCCTCCAACGTTCTGTTCATTTGAAGTTAAATAAACTAAACCCAGAGTTTGATCCTGTTCATGAACCAGTTCAGAGACTTGGTTTGTTTCATCCTGAAGGTCGTGAACCTGAAGGTCGTGAACCTGAAGGTCGTGAACCTGAAGGTCGTGAACCTGATATATTCAGACTCTGTACGAATCACAGCTCATTTGATAAGGCAATGCTGACCTACAGCTAGTGCAGTATTAAAATACTCTAGTACAGTAAAGCATTAGTACAGCTGTGCTAAAAGACAGTGCTACTACAACAATGCTAATGTACAGTAAGGCAAAGTGTTAGCATAGCAGTTATGCTAAGTTCCACATGTGGAGACAAACAGTGACAGATTCAAACTTTGAGCTGTTTCCTCCACAGTTTGATGAAGTTTTGACTTTTTCAATGATTCTAAACTTCTTCATTCTTCTGTTGGTTCTGGTCCTCAGGGGCTCAGGACGTGGTTCCTCCTCAGTCATGAAGCAGCAGGACGCGTATTTACTGGCGGGGGTGCACACATATTTGTCCGAGCTATTTTGAGACGAGGGAAACCCAAACCTGACGCAGGCCTGAAACTGCTGAGTAGAGGACGAGGGCGTCTCCGGGTCGAGGGTCCGACTGACGACGCTTCACCTCCAGCCGACACACGTTCAGCGGCAGCTCTGCTGAGTGACAGTTAGCATGAGATGCTAACACCAGGTTTGATTTCCCTTGAGCCTTTGCTTCTCTTGCTTCCTCCACTTGTTGTGGCTCTGTAATGACACAGGGCAGCGACGTCTCTGCGCCTCAGATAATTATCGTCCTCTGGACAAGGAGATCCTGCCCAGGAGGATTAATTGTTAGCTTCGCTCGTCACTGCCTGAAGAACAATTACAGAGAATCAGAGAGGAGACTAAAGAAAAGAGGCCGAGCAGAAGATGGGAGCTCGACTGATTCCAAACAAACAGTCTGTTGTCGAGTCCCCGTTGAAAACCACTCAGACTCTTAATGGCAAACAAGGTGTGAACGAGTCCAAAGAATCTTGATCAGATCTGGTTTGTGAATTTGTCTGAAACTACGAGGTCCAGAAGCTGAAACTCATAAAAACTGAGCAGGAGGTCGAGTGTGGAGGTGAAGAATCTTTTAATGTTTAATCCAGAGAGCAGGTTTCACGTCGTGACTCATCGGACACAGGGCTGCAGGTTCAGCTCGTCTCCTGCTGGAGACCAAACGGAGGTGAGGAGGTGAAAGACAAACCTGAGACGAGTCGAGTCAGTGAGACACTGAAATGACTTGAAGCTGTGATTTTAAAGTCTCTAAGTTTGAGTTCGAGCCTTCATGAGGCTGAAAGACAAACAGGAGTGAGGGTCCTGAGGGGCTCAGCAGCTTATTGATTGGGTTCCAGGCTCCACAGAAGCAGTTTGTCTTATCTCACAGTGCAGCTGCTCCTGACACAAAACACAAGGTCCTTCTTTCCATCTGCCACAGGATGAGCTCAGCTCATCTCCTTCACGTGCACCTGAACGAGCAGTGAGGGACCAGCTATCGACTGGAAGCTGCAGCCGTCAGCTTGTGTTTTCTGTGTCTATTACTTGATGATTATGATTGTTGGCCTGAGGGCGAACTCCACTCCGGAGAGTTAATGGTGTTTTTATTGGTTTTAGTGTTGATGCACAAAGGCGGAAGTGACTGAGTCGACTCTGAGGCTCCAGTTGTTTATCATCACATTCAGATAAGAACAAGTGACTAATTCAACCTTTAAATATGGAAGAACACGATCAAACCTGCAGTGACGGAGACGATATGAGAAGATCGTGGAGTTTTGATGATCATCTCCTTCTTCTTGTCATGTTGAGCTGCAGGTTGTTGTCTCAGATGTTCCAGCTCCTTCCTGTGCTTTGCTTCCTCGTATGAGTCCAGCTCTTGTGGTATCATCCATGAACTTGACCCTCAGGTTCCCCTTGTGTGTGTGAGACTGAACAACTGTAACATTAACTCCTTTCTTCTCATGATCAGACCTCCCTCTCCTCCCTCCTTTTCCTCCCTCCTCTTCCTCCCCGGGGCCTTTTACTGTTCAGCACTAATCGTGGTCGAGCTCTGTGGCGTGTTTTCCGACCACATGTTAGTGTTTTCATGCGCTTCATCAGCACAGCGGAGCCTGGAGAGCTTTTACTCTGTGCAGGGGAGGAATGGTTATCGACTGGCCGCCCCCCCCCCCCCCCCCCCCCCCCCCCTGCTAACGTGTGCATTTGTTTCCTCACGTGGGACGAGGCCCCGCACCAGGAGCTGCTGGTTTCTGATGGATGATACGTGCTGTTGATGAGCCTGGTGCGTGATGGGTAATAGAAGCTATAACGGCCCGTCAGAGGCGACCTCCTGTGATTGATGCGTCTCTGGTGGACGCAGATCACAGAGCAGATACTCCTGAAACAATGACACCAGGTCACATGGTCCATGGTCCATCAGCAGAGGGAACAGGCTCTGAGGGAATTTCTTAGTTTTATTACTGGTTTAATGTTTAATGTTCTTCTCGTCAGCAAACACTTTGTTTAATGATCAAATCCACTGAGAAATAAATAAAGACATTAGATTGCAATGATGATTAGAAACTGTAGAAACACTAGAACAAAGCATTTATATATAAATATCGTAATAAAATGAAATAAGTAAGTTAGTTTTCTGTTAGAGAACTTTTCCGTCCCTGTTAAACCTGCTGCATCGTCTCCTGCTCTGGTTGTTAGCAGTTAGCAGTCGACCTCTGACCTCTGACCTGCGAGCTGTTAACAAGACCAGAGAAAGTTACTGCTTCATTGGTGTGAGACATCTGAGACGAGTGACAGCGAGGGAGCAGGTGGACGCAGAGCGACACCCGCCTCCGCTCCAAGCCTCCGCCCAGCAACACTAATCCTGACTGATGACTCAGTTTATAATAAAACATCATCT